>CAJNDS010000367.1:22500-156042 GCA_905221605.1 Symbiodinium natans | reverse complement strand
GGCGCGGAACTCTGGGGCGTCGAAAACGTCGCAAATACCGCGGGCGCGGAACTCTGGGGCTTCGAAAGCGTCGCAAATACCGTGGGCGCGGAACGCTGGGGCTTCGAAAACGTCGCAAATACCGTGGGCGCGGAACTCTGGGGCTTCGAAAACGTCGCAAATACCGCGGGCGCGGAACTCTGGGGCTTCGAAAACGTCGCAAATACCGTGGGCGCGGAACTCTGGGGCTTCGAAAACGTCGCAAATACCGTGGGCGCGGAACGCTGGGGCTTCGAAAACGTCGCAAATACCGTGGGCGCGGAACTCTGGGGCTTCGAAAACCTCACAAAAACCGTGGGCGCGGAACTCTGGAGCTTCGAAAACCTCGCAAATACCGTGGGCGCGGAACTCTGGGGCTTCGAAAGGGTCGCAAATACCGCGGGCGCGGAACTCTGGGGCGTCGAAAACGTCGCAAATACCGCGGGCGCGGAACTCTGGGGCTTCGAAAGCGTCGCAAATACCGTGGGCGCGGAACTCTGGGGCTTCGAAAACGTCGCAAATACCGTGGGCGCGGAACTCTGGGGCTTCGAAAACGTCGCAAATACCGTGGGCGCGGAACTCTGGGGCTTCGAAAACGTCGCAAATACCGTGGGCGCGGAACTCTGGGGCTTCGAAAACGTCGCAAATACCGTGGGCGCGGAACTCTGGGGCTTCGAAAACGTCGCAAATACCGCGGGCGCGGAACTCTGGGGCTTCGAAAACGTCGCAAATACCGTGGGCGCGGAACTCTGGGGCTTCGAAAACGTCGCAAATACCGCGGGCGCGGAACTCTGGAGCTTCGAAAACGTCGCAATAAATACCGTGGGCGCGGAACTCATGGGGCTTCGAAAACGTCGCAAATACCGTGGGCGCGGAACTCTGGGGCTTCGAAAACCTCGCAAATACCGTGGGCGCGGAACTCCGGGGCTTCGAAAACCTCGTAAAGACCGTGGGCGCGGAACTCTGGAGCTTCGAAAACGGCGCAGCAAATAGCGCGACGGCTCTCGTGTGGGCGCGCAATCATTGCGGATGACATCTTGTCCTGCGCTCATGCAGAGCTATGCTTTGATCTGTTCACAACATGGCAGCAGGCGCCTCAGGCCATGTGGGACTTTTGCATGCTGGCATGTGTACGTGGTATCACCCCATTGCCGTCATCGCGCTACCATCGCCTCAGCTATACACGGCCTCTCTACACTGCCTATTCTATTCCATCTTCTTTGCGTTTCGCGTCCTTTTCGCTGTCGACGCGACACCTGCTTCCTATCCTACTACACCACACCACGATCACCGCACTGACAACACAACCAACTCTACGTGTCAGTTGATATCTTCGCACTGATTGCTTTCGGGATAATCGGTGTCTAGTTGTCTGATTTTGGCGTGCTCGACAGCACTAGCTACTGGCGAATGCTTCTTTCCGCTCCTGATGGCTGTCGAAGAGGATATGGGCACCTGCCGTGCTCAACGCGTTCATTCAAGGCTTCTACTTCCATCTAGTGCCCACACTTGCTGCTCCGCTCTTGGCACTTTCTCTGAGCTAGTGGCGGGTGGAAATGAACACCCGCTCCAGCGCTCGAGGGTCAAACTCCTTCAGCTCCTGTGCTTCGGCAGGCTGAAAGATTGAATTTCACAACATTCAACTCATTCAATGTGTTCGATCTGGACATGGTGTTTGAGTCGACCGGCATGCTCGGGTAACTTGCGAAAGCCACCTGCAACTCTTTCATGAGAGTGGGGACGTGGACCACCACACCTCAGAGCAGCGGCAGCTGTTGCCTGAAATGCTTGTGGGAGTCAGGTCCGAACCTTGCACTGCTAAGGTGCATGCCATTTCCAATGAGATTCTTGCAAGCCTGCGCGGCAGGGCTTTCGACCGCTTCATGGGTGCCGGCTTGCGAGGCCCATGCTTGCCAGCTTGGAAAGGCGAATTCTCTCAGTTGTAGCCTTGTTGATCATTCCACAGGGCAGAAGATGAAAGGCATACCTGAAGCGTTACTTGTCAATTTTGTGAGTTGTTCAGACAGCTGCACATTGAGGTGCGTAGGAACATACAACAACGCAACAACGTTTCATGTCGCCACGATCTCTGAGAAAGCGGTGCTGCGCATCTTCCTCCGAGCTGCTTCTTCCCATCAACAAGCCTCGGCTCGGATGCACGGCTGATTTTGGAAAGCTGTATGCACAACGAAGAACTGCGCGGTGCATTCCGGTGCATGACGAAAAGTGAAAGATAGGCAAAGATGTCAAACGTGACACATTCAGACATAGTACATGAAAGCGTTATCCATTTTCCGTGACCATCTTTGCCAAAAAGGCGGGACGGCTGTGCGAACTGCCGCTGGGGCATGTGCACATATGAATACACTTCCGAGGAGCAACAAAAAAGAACCAGAAATCAAACTGTTAGAGCCAGCCTACGAAAGTTCGCGACTATTCATGCGAAGTCGGGTTTTTCAAGATGTCCTTACTTACACCATTCCAGTGCGCGTGCAAACGGGGACCGCTAAGTGATTTCTGCCACTTGCCCCGCTTGCCCCACTTGCTGTGCTCCCTTACCGAAAACCACTTTGCCCCACTTGCCCCACTTGCCCCACTTGCCCTGCCTTAACCGCTAAGTGATTTCTGCCACTTGCCCCGCTTGCCCCGCTTGCCCCACTTGCCCCACTTGCCCCACTTGCCCCACTTGCCCACTCGCCCCCCTCCTACCCCAGCCCACCCTGCAAGTGGGGCGTGGGGCAAGCGGGGCAAGCGCGGCAAGTGGGGCAAGTGGGGCAAGTGGGGCAAGTGGGGCAAGTGGGGCAAGTGGGGCAAGCGGGGCAAGTGGCAGCCAGGTTTGAGGCAGACTTGTGGCGCGGCGAGGCCAAGGGGTGGGGGGAGGGGGGGGGGGCGCTTGCCCCACTTGCCTCACGTGCCCCACTTGCCCTACTGGCCCCAGATCATTTTAGGGTGTGTCCGAGTCCAATAGCACTTGAGGTTTTACATGGCAAGGGTATGCCCTCAACGAGTCCCAGCCACAAGTCTGCCTCAATTGCAGCGAGATTTGAGGCAGACTTGTGGCTGGTTGGTTACTTTAGGGTCTGTCCGAGTCCAATAGCACTCGAGGTTCTACTTGGCTAGGGTCTGCCCCCAACCAGCCCCAGCCACAGGTCTGCCTTGAATGCAGCCCGATTTGAGGCAGACGTGTGGCTAGGTTGGTCATTTTAGGGTCATTTTAGGGTCCAACAGCACTCAAGGTTCTACTTGGCTAGGGCCTGCCCTACAACCATAAGTCTGCCTCAAACGCAGCCTGATTTGAGGCAGACTTGTGGCGCGGCGAGGCGAGGGGGGGGGGGGGCGCTTGCCTCACTTGCCTCACTTGCCCCACTTGCCCCACTTGCCCCACTTGCCCCACTTGCCCCAGTTACCCTGCTGCAGGGTAACTGGGGCAAGTGGGGGGCAAGTGGGGCAAGTGGGGCAAGTGGGGCAAGTGGGGCAACATCAATTAGCTTTTCCAAGTGGGGCAACATCAATTACCAAGTGGGGCAAGTGGGGCAAGTGGGGCAACATCAATTAGCTCTTCTGGAAAGGCAAGTGGGGCAAGTGGGGCAAGTGGGGCAACATCAATTAGCGGACCCCCTGGGCGCTCGCAATGCACCATTCCGTGCAGGGCATGATGCACCTCCAGGAATTCTCAGCACTTGCCTGCCCAATGTTTTTCGGATTTCGAAACAAGGAGGTCTTCGACAGCGCCATGGACGGGCAAGACCGGCGCCGGGCAGGAGATGTTAAAGCTTTTGACAGGTTGAGGACGCCCACGAGCTGGGCAAGCTTCGAGGAAGGTTGGAGAAGTGCTTCAGGAGAAGCAGCCACCAGCAACAGCATGGGGCGCAGTGAAACAGTGCGGCTATGCAAAGATGAGGCTCCGGATGCCAAAGTTTCTAGCGGAGACGACGGGGCAAGAGTACTCCAAGTACTTCTGTCTTGCCGGTGCCGATCACAGCGCGCGGCATCCTGATGGATGCGATGACAAAACCCATGAAAACCCCTCCGCCTACATGGCAGACTTGCAGAAGCCGCGGGAGAGCTTGGGTTGACAGGCCGCACACGCCGGAACGTGCTGTGACGGTCGCACCTTCTTGTAGCCATACCCGAATCACTTTGGAACATGAGCACTCCAGGAGTGCCAGGAGTGATGGCTTAGCCAGCACACTGGCTGATAATTGCACTGTAGATATCTGAAGATCATGCTAGCGCATGGCATCAATTTCGCAGAGGTGCAGTGTGTGGCCGGCGTTCGCTCCACCGTTGAAGCGTGCGCAAAGCTGCACATCCTGCGCCAAGATGTCCACGAGCTTGCCTTTGCCTTCATGCAAGAGTTAGAGAACGTTGGGACTTCTCATGTCAACTCAACCATCTCATGTCCATCTCGGTTCAGCCAAGAGGCCCTCATCACCCCACCTCAACAGTTGGCTGCAGTAAACGTGCTGTCCCCGCGAGTGCGAGAGACTTGGAGCATCTTGAACAGTTCTTGAACCGAGTGACTGCGCACCCAGTACGACACAAAATCTGGAGTCTTCGCCGCCAACGTTGCGCTGCAGCGCCTTGAGCTTGGAAGCCTTGCATTCCCACACAAAAAACCGTTACGGCAGAAAAAGGCACAGTACTGGCACTTTGCATTTCGCCCAAGGAGATGGCCATAGCTCTGATGGCAGACCTCACGAGGTCAACACTTTCATGATGGAAGCACAATCATGCACAAAGCGTCCAGTTCGAGAGGGAAAAGAGCTTGGGGGGCAGCTGGGGCTCCTGCTTCGGCGTTTGCTCCGACGTAGCCGTGGTTGCTAGTTCAATGTTCACGATTGAAGAATGGGGAAGGGGGGCGGGGGGGGCCAGTGCTGTGCGCTACAGCATGTCGGAGCTGCCCACGGCTATTGTCTCACGTCTGCTGAGTTGATACCGCTAGCTGGTGGTGGCTTGGTGCAACCTCATTGACTTGAGCCTTTGAGCCTTAGGCTGAGAGCCCAAGATGCAGAGCACAAAGCTCACAGAGTGTCAAGCCCTGCGGCTCCCTTCCTACACAACCCCAAGAGATGCCTGTCGAAGCCGTGCCCTGGTGGTTCCGACATAGCCTCCACCATCATGCACAATATGCACATGACCAAAGCTCATGGCAGTACTGACTAGGACAGACCTTTGGCTACATTTGCGCCCCTGCCTGGGAAGGCAAAGTTGCGCAAGGCATCAATCACCTGTGGCAGGGAGCGAGGCTGCAGCCTCCAAAAACCATGGTTCCAACCATGCGGGACTCATGACGCGCTGACAAGATCGTGCTTTGCTCACTGCGCAGGCCACGCTGATCGATGCTCATAATCATTCTGTATCTACACAATATGTACACACTCAAAAAGAGTACTGCGGGCTACGCACTAATCTGCCTATGAGCAGAGTTGCATGCAGAATGCTCTCTTACTGGTGCCGCTGATGTTGGCCGGCGGCTTCAGCGGACGACTTAAAGCAGCAGTCCTGCAAAGACCGCAAGAGCCAGGCACAGACAAGCGGACCGGATTGCAGACAGAACTTCCTTCTTTTTAACCGATGGCGGGCAGCCCCTTCTTCAGGACCAAAACGTAAAGGTTTGCCGAATGGCATCAAACCGGGTGATGTTCCACGTGTCTACTTGGGAACCGATAAGCCCATCACTGGTCAGCGTGTACTCGATGCTACCGGACCTTAGCAGGCTCTGGAGCAGGAGCACATTAATCTAGAGAAGCACATTCCGCGCACATTCCTTAATTATACTCATTATACTCATCTCCCAAGACCACCGCCATGGCGAGATGCGAGGCCTCCAAGGCCTACAGGCGAAAACAGGCAGGATATCAAACCACCGCTGGAAAAAAAAAAAGCTTCCCAGACGGAAGAATAAGAGTTTTGTGGGTCTCGGACAGCTTCAGCACACCGCCAGCGACGTAGTTTGCTCGTATGCCTCCCCCCTCCACGACAGAAATGTCACGCAAGTCCAGGAAGCTTTCCTTGTCTGTTGACTGTACTGTACAGAAATGCAGTTGCAATCTATTTTGATAGGGTCTGACAGACACTTCGAGTCCAAGAATCTGCTGGGTCAAAGAGCAGCGCCAGCGCTTGGCGATACTGCGCAAGGCCCGTCACCGCGTTGTTGGGATCGACAAAGCGGCAGTCATCCGCGAAGATAGCTGTTGTCAAATTTCCAGTGAGGATGTACTTACCTCAGTGCAGGCCCCGCAACAGCCCCCTGCTTAAAAACCACTTTCCCATTTCCCATAAGCCTGCCAATGCGGGAGTCCATTTTTCCGAGGGCCTGAAAGCAAATGCAGAGGGCGAACCCAAAACCCTTTGTCATTCACATTCAGGCTCAAGGACACCTTGCAGAGCTTTGCTGACAGATGCCTTTTTTTGCTCCGGGACACTCCCTTTACAGGCGACCCCCAAAGTGCATCCTGTAGTCTTTGGTGCACAACTGCGTGTATCTACATATGTGGTAGCCTATATATATATGTACTTATTTGTCATGATTCGGTTTTTCGTACACTACATAAGAATGAACAATAAGAAAAATATCTATATATATATACACATTACATACATATACATGCGTCTACTTTCTTACTTTGCTTTTTCCGACTGCCCAGCTGCCATCCCCAAGGTCCTTCTGCAGGATGCTTGCAACCTGCGAAGGTCCCAGTCCTCGCCTGGAGGTCCGAAACATGTGATACTGCGATGATGATACTGTGACTAGATTTAATTTAAAAAACTATACTGCTATAAGAGGCACCCTTCAGACCTCCCAGAAATTATTGACAACATTTTGCTTTTGGCATTTAGGGCAAAATTTAGGGGCCTTTTCTCGCCATCCTCGGGGGTGTTCTTCCACAGAAAAGTCCACTCCTTGGCTTCTGTCGGCTACTGCGCGCACGTGTCTGTGCCGAGGCCAGAATGGCCTGCGATTTGGAATGCTCTGGGTCAGGCGACCTGGTGAGCTTCAGCCCTTCCAGGCTCACTGGTGCCCAGCCGTTGCAGGCACGCCCGCACTTGGAAGTTTAAAATGTTTGTGCCCAGAAAGGGCTGGTCGCCGACTCTCCTCCTCTGTTCGACGTGGCCGTCCGCAGCCGGTAGCCGTGTGCCGCGACCATCCTCGACCCTGCCTGAAAACATGGGGGTTCGCATGATCCTCTGCTGAGGCGGCAGCCCGAGCTAGCTCTCGCCTCGCTATACCACAAACCCAGAACTGGCCCAAAGAAGAACATCCGCAAGAACACGGCGCGGCACGACCGCTTGCATCCCAGGGGCAAAAGGTCTCTGCGCGACAGGCCGATCTTCGGCACACGCGGCAGAGCTGAGCATCAGACTCGCCAGGCCACCAAGTCCTACAGAGCAGAACGAGCTTCAAGTGCTGGTCTAGCATCCACTAGACTAAGCTCGAAGTCAGGTATGGTCCTGGCCGGCGGGATACAGATCTTGCGTTGAATCCTCCCATTTTGAAATTAGACAGCAGCACAAGCCACCCGGCTCAACTGTTAGAATGCAACACACAAGAACACTCCGTCCTGGCAATTGTGAAAAGCACGCCAGCGACGGAAAAAACACCATCAAGCTGGCACAAAGCCTGCCCCTTCGTAAACCCCATCGTGCCATGGCGCAATGGCCAGGTCCACAATGTGGCTTTGCAGTGACTCTACAAAGTAGGTTTGTCAACGCCCTAAGTGACACCATACCATAGAACCGTTTATGGCGAGTCGTTGTCGTTTTGACATGCTGGCAATGAACAACACTTCGCATGCAGGTCTTTATGATGCAGCCTGTAAATTCTTAGAACTCACTGGGCTACCGGCAGCCGCGGCCAATTTGCAGTGAACTCATTGCCAACGTGTCAATGGTGCTTGCACTGATTGAAACTGCCCTTCTCCTACTCCAACCCCGTCTTGGACACCCTAGCACGCGCTGACCCCTCACCAAGGCCGCCCAAAACGAATTCGTGCGGAAGACCTTCCCTTCCAAATGGCACGTCGCTTTGGCACTCGGCATCCCAACTCAGGTCGCTTGTAGGCGGCTATGCGCCTCGACAACTGTTGCAGCTGTCACCAGCTGTGAGAACATCTCAAGAACTCATCACCACATAATCTGCACACACACACACACACAGAGCGCAACTGTACATCTGCACACATGTTTTCCGCTATATCCGTTACGATTATCTGCCCACCTCCATCACCAGACCTACAAGAGCACTGTCAACAGCCAAGTGGCCGAAGAGCCGCTCGGCAGCCCGGACCGCTGCCCGACTGCGGCAGCGTGGGCCGCGGTGCCAGGCGACCACGTTGTAGTTCCGAGATACCTCCGCTGTTTTGCACAAGCACAAAGCACTTGTGATGGCAAGTTTTCTTGGAACGTCAAGCTCAAGGCAAGGAAGAGTTGTAAAAAACTACCGCAGATCGGCCGCCTCGTCCTCAGATCTACCAATTCGAGCCTTCAAGCCGTGGCGTTCGAAGTTTAACAAGGGACGTTGTGAAAAGCAGGGTCTTTGTGCTAGTCTGCTAGTCGGATGAAGGTTGAGTCGGTTACAAGTGTCGGGAGCGGGCGGAGGGTGTGTTGGGAACAGGGGCGCGTGTTGGGAACTGGGCAGGCGTGAGTCAGGAACGCAGGGGGGGTGAGTCGGGAACAGGGCCCATGTGTACAGCACGCCCGGGGGTTGAGTTGGGAAAGGCTGCCCCCCAGAATTGGGTTTCGGAGTGATGACCCTACTCTGCAGGTTTGTTTTAAGTCCTCTTTCGACGACTTGGAGTTGGGTCCACAGTCCTCTTTTCAGCTTCCAAAGGGGGGACTTTACGAGGCGAACACATCCGACGTGTCATGAACCCGCACACCAACACGCCGAATTGGTGTGCGGGTTCATGACACGTCGGATGTGCTCCCCTCGTAAAGTCTGCCCTTTGGAAGCTGAAAAGAAACGGTAGATCCAACTCCAAGTCGTCGAAAGAGGCCTTAAAACAAACCTGCGGAGTACGTAGGGTCATCACTCGAAACCCAATTCTGGGGGGCAGCCGTTCCCAACTCAACCGGGGCGTGCTGTACACATGAACCCTGTTCCCGACTCACCCCCCCTGGGTTCCCGACTCACGCCTGCCCTGTTCCCAACACGCACCCCCCCTGTTCTCAACACGCGTGTGCCCAACACACCCCAGTTGCAACCAACACGACTAACATTCTCTGCTAGTCGGGTGACTACACCGCCATAATTCAATTTGTTTATGCGTTTTTTGGCCTGCGGGTGGCCTTCATAGGACCCTCGCAACGACTGGGTCGAGGCCCGAGGCGCAACAGATACTCTGCAGCTACGAAGATTAATTCACAAACAGCAAGCTGCCTGCATCTCCTGTATCGAAATGGTCTCAGCAACTCCCAACTGCACGGCCCTCGCCGTGTAGTTGCCTTCAGCTGGGACTGCGGTGCAAAAAAGGAAACGATGCCCTGAGCGCCATGTGCTCCTTCCATTTCCGTCAGATGCCCCGTAAGGTCCCGTGCTGAACAGTTGCCTCAGGGATGTCAGCGTGGCATCCATGGCCTCCTTTGAAGCACAGCTTTTGGGGGTCGAATAAAACAAGCGATTTCGCCAAGAGCCCAGGCCTTGCCCATGTACCCTTCTCGGAGGATGCGCATCGCGCTCGTGAGCACGAACACGAGGCAGATGCGGCCCTGGGTCTGATAAGGATTTGGGGTGCACCTATGAGCACTCGGAGCGCAGAAACACTGGAGTTTAAAAGTAATGTAAGTATGCACCCCAAGGCTTGCCAAGGCACCATGGACAGGGCACGGTGCGCACCAGTGAGGACGTCGAGCTCATAGCCTGTTATAGTGAGACAATGTCTGCAGCACCATGAGGCAAGCACCCGACAAAGTGGCCTTGAGCATGAATCTTCAGAACGTCCAGGACCTCTGCAAGCTCCCCTTCACTCCTTCTCTCCCCATCAAGGCCCATAGCACAGCGACGCAATCTGATTTGCTGTACCTGTACTACGTACTGCAGCCGTAAATTACTGTCAAGGCCGCAGGAAGTAGACAATGTCGCCGATCAAATTGGTGGCACAACTTAATGTTCGCAAACAAGGTGCTTTAGTGCTTTCTTTGCGGCAAGAACCATGAACCCCACCCACGCAGCTCAAAAAACAGCTGTGCTGCAGGCCCGCAGTACTCTGCAAGTACAGTATTTCCTTCTTGAATCCAGAAAGCTGTTTCCATTGCTCCCCCACTCCTTACAGCTTCTTTTTGGCCAAGTGTTTGGTCCAGAGGGATGTTGGTCCGCTCGAGAGTCTAGAGGACATCGACGTCGCGGTCAACATCCGCAGGACCGTAGCAGTGGTCGTACTGTTCATCTTTGATGCACACCCTGGTATATTTTGAAATCTGTTGAGCGCAGGGTTATTATACCGAATGCCTCCCTCTCCTCATGAGCATCTCCCATGACTTTTCTCGGTGGCCTCGGCCTCTTTGGCCAACAGGTTGTCGATGGTTTCCATGTGAGCCTTAGCTCAGCTTTACTGCTTGTCGTTCGCCCGAGCAGAGCGACTCTCAAACCAAGGCGCTTGTTGCACCTGCGCGGCACTGAGGAGATTGCGACAGTCTAGCAGGTAGCATGCAGGTAGCAACAGAATGCAGACCACGCGCAGGATGCCTCGCAGTGGCCAGGGAGGCCGTGGCATCCAAGAAAAGATGCTTGAGCTGACGCGCGCCGCTTGAGATTGATGGTCAGCTCCCCCACCTGAAGGGCGGCTAGATCCGGCGTGATCCAGTCAGTCGAACCATCAAGGGCCATCTCCCATTGTTCTACTGCAACACCGTCTCTGCCGTAACTGCCGTACTTATTTCCGTGACTGCCGTAGCGCCGTAGCTGCCGTATGTACCGACTCGCACCTTTGTGCCCAACGCCAGCTGCCTTACCACCAGCCGCTGGGGTGGAGCGCCAGCCTGCTTGATGCGCCTCAGCTCACACTTCGCTGCAAGGTGCTTCTCACGCCAATGAAAAACAGCTCTGCACGCCTGAGAAGCGCAGCAGCCTCAGAGACACAGGAAGCTACGTTAAGCAACAGTAGTGCACAGCAAACGTCGACCTCTGCGGTGACTTGCATAGGATGATCCGGCAGGATGCTCTGGGCTTCAGACAGCTGCTCGTGCTGCAACTGCTGACTCATGGACCGGCTCAAAGAGCGTGGCTTCGATTTGCAAGAGGTTTCGCCTAGCATGCACATGTCAAACCACAAGTCGGTTCGACAGGAAGTCGCTCATACCACAAGCCCAAGACCCAAGACCTCACCATGTCCCAGCGCGCATGATCTGATTCCGATGCAGTGCCCAAGTGGCGATTGCGAACTGCGTCTCCCCCAGGAAGACAGCATGTGGACCGCAAAGTTACCTGAGCTGTGAGGTTTTGCCAGGGTTTGCCAGCCCCTCTGTTCAGAGGCTCTCTCTTCCGCAACTTCATAGCCAGAACAGAGGACATCAGAGGCCTCAGCCACGGCACTGCAATCACCCTGGTTGGCGCCCACCTCCCAGAAACGAAGACGTGGTGGCTTCCTTGCGGGGTGCGACGGCGATCGATTGCGAAGATTAAACCCGACATGACTACAATTTTCACCCGACTGATTCGCAACAAGGAACGACCAGGGCAGTTCTTCTGCAAGCATCTGCTTGGCGAGCATGGAGATCCTCAGATTTCCTCTGCTTCAGTTTACGAGCACCTTGCGAACCAGAGCTCGACTAGCGGCCAGCGGGTGCCGCCATGCGACCAGTGCGACCATGTTGCAAGGTCACAAAGCCGGAATCTCCGCAGACGAACTGCCGCCCCGCGCGGACGGCGTTGCCTTGAAACTCCGTGTGCTGTGGCGCTGGCGAAGAAGGCAACATCGGCAAAGTGTTGCTGGCAAGCATCTCAGGCTGTCATCTGTTGGTAGGGGGTGTAGCTCCAGCAGAGGTGCTTTGCCTGAGGCACCGAGTCAACAGTCTCACACCCTCTGTGATCCAACACTTGGCACTCCCCATGCTCCCCACCGTACTGTCCACAACTGCACACGCCTCGTTGCCAGCTGAGTGGGACTGCTTTCGTACGCAGAGGTTCTGGAAGCTGGGGTAAACCCACCTCTGCAACCACGACATGGAGTGTCAAAATTGGCGTACCCTTCAGGCAAGGCTAAGTGTAAGTAAAGCATACGTCACGGTGCATTCCTTCATTTGCCTCAGGCCCCCCTCTTCAGACATAGGACCTAAGGACCCTCGACTCTGGCCGCGAAGTCTCTGTAAAACCTACGGGGCGACCGACGCTCGCGACAGCGAAGGGCCAGGCTGAGGGCTGGGCCAGCGGATCCACATGCACAAGGGGTTGCAGGTGCAGAGCCTTTGGCAACAAGAAACACCAAGCATCGCAAATTTTGCTTGCTACCACCTTGGAGCTTGAAAGCTCTGCAGCTGTTCTGTCAGAGGGGTGCCCACGCCGAACTTTAGCCAATGCTAAAGCCCAGGAGATGTTCACGACACCAAGAACAACAAGAGAGATGGAATCATAACAAGAACACAACCATCGTCACATATTGTCATAACAATAACCGTAGTGAACCTATAGCGCAGTATTCATGAGAACACAACCCTAGATAACACAGCGAAAGCAGAACATAGCAGCAACATAGTTCCCAATACTATGCATCTATTTGCGGGTGCTTGTAAATCAACCCTGTTTCTCACAAACAGAATGCTCACTGTGTAATCTTGCTTCAATCTACTTGTACTGAGCACTGAAACATACAATCAGGCACCTCATGGGGCCCATGGGGTGGGTGATTGTGAGAGAATTTGCTTCTCACGTGTTATGCAATGGACACAGAACAGAGGCCTCAGTGGCATGCAGGATAGCTGCGGTTGTGGCTTCTCTGGGGTCTCCGTTTCGGTCTAATTAAGGCTAATCACATGTCGGCTTCAAAGATAGGGGGTCTGCATGCGTGCACGCTTGCACATTTGTGTGGCAGCTTGCGCGTTGCCTGCAGCAGGTGCAGCACGAAAGGTGGTGCCGCGAGCAGCGTCTTCAGCGGCGCAGCCGGAAGGCCTGCAAAGGCGCATTTTCAGCGTTGTGAAGGGTGGCAAAGAATCAGGGAACGACAGGAGCGTAACCTGCAAAACCGCCGGAAGAACTGGAATGAGCATTGAACGTGGGACGATGACATGCTGTCAATGTTTTCAGAGGAAGGTAGAGTCAGGCTAAAAACCGAGTCTCTTTCCTTCCATACTTCAGGCCCGGGTCTTGTTGGAGAGCTACTCGTGCGATACTTGTCGATCAGGTAACACTAGCCTGATAAATGGGGGTTGCCCCAGCCTCGCAGAAGCTCGTTCTTTAGCTGCGTCTGACCAAGACCCAGGAGCGTGGATGCTTCCAAGGCCTGCTCTCCAGCATCGACTTTGAATCATTGAAAGAGGAAGGAGCGATCCGTCACATGAGTCTTCAATTGAAAGCAGTTAAAGCAGGTAGTGTAGCCGAGCATGTCACCACTTCTGCATAGCGACTTCTCTGATTCTTGAAACAGGCTGTTTAGTTTTGAACTTCACCACAGCTCCTGGTCCTCGCTTGCACCCTCTGTCCGCCACGCCTCACATCACCCCACAGGGCTTCGGCGGGAACTCTCAACAGTAACATGTAGTTAACGTGTACTCGGTGATCAAGAACATTCAACAACTTCAACAACGGAACAAAGGTCCCAAAGGTCCCAAAGGTCCCAAAGGCCTCACGCAGCAAGTTCACAGCCGCGGACCAGGCGGCCACGGCCGAGGCCACCTCCACATGCGCAGAGCGGCCACAGTTGACGAAACAACTCTGAAAGCTTAGTGCACCCATAGTCAATCTTCTCTGCAAGCGGCTTAGCGGCTTAATAGCAACTGGGATCAGGCTGTTTGGTGACCTCCACCTCGCTCTCTCTGCCTTTCTCTATTTTTTTCTCTTTTTTCTTTCGTGGGGCTTCCAGCCCCGGGCGTGTTCGCGCGTCCCGGTCAGGCTATGTCGGTTGGTTGTAGACATGCAGAAGATGCGCGATGGTGGATTCCCTCTCTCTCTCTGTCTCTCCCTCCCTCCCTCCCTCCCTCCCTCCCTCCCTCCCTCCCTCCCTCCCTCTCTCTCTCTCTCTCTCTCTCTCCCTCTCTCTCTCTGAATGTCCCGGCCGGCGCGTTGATGGACTTTGGCGAGAGCATGGCCGCGAAAGTCAAGTCCTGCCACTTGACAGCAATGCACCGGCACTATACCAAGAAGAGCAGTCGACGATGACCTGCAGTCCTGCGGGATTCGCAGACTGACATCATCTGGCAAGGCCTGCTCATCTGAGCCCTGCAGTAGCCCTTGCGCAGCATGTCCTACGTAGCCCTCGATGCCCAGTATGCTCAGGATGCAGACAATATGGCAGTATGGGATATGCTTAAACCTGAAAGGGTCGCCAGCCAGACGGCCTCCAGCAGTGCCATCAGTCTCATCTCGGCGCCGATGGTGGGGTCAGGTAGCCAAGGGCCTTTCAACAATCTAAACTTAAACTTTGCACTGCTGACAGCCACGGACCATGGAACTTTTCCTAACTGTCTCTGTGTTGTCCACACCTGCGTGCGCTTCCACCGTCGCGACGTGTCGCAGAAAAAGGAGAACAGCACCAAGGTGCCAGCCACTGAGGAGGATCCTCAGTTACCGATAGCAGAAAGACCTGCCTAACAACGAAACTGTTCGTCGATGTCGAGGCTCTTCAGCACTCCTCTACAGTACCAAAGTACCAGTACCTCTATAGTGCCATTGAGTGTCTCGTTCACAGAGATCGGGCTCCTGCAACCATGCACCCATGCGCACTGCTATGCACAGCTTTTCGCCGGTTCAGGGGCGAAGGGCTTTAAAGGCACGATCCATGCCGCGTGCACGTAGCGATCCCGTGAAGACTTTGGCGAGGGAGGCCCGACTCCCCAGGGCTCGGCAAGTGGCCACCTCATTCCTGCTGCCCCGTAACCCCCCAAGTCTCAGCCATGCTTCCGATGTGTTCGCTGTTTGATCCTGTTTGCTGCTGGGGTTTTCCCTTGCTGCCGCCACCGAGATGGCCCTGCACAATCGGTTGAATTGCCTTCTCATTTTGCCATCTCATGCTGCTGGTGGACACTACTGCCTCATGGCCCATGCACAAAAGCAGGAAGCAACGTTGCTGCCGTAGGACAACAGAAATGCTCAAATGTCACACTTCTGCTCCTTAGCACCAGGGTAAGGAGATCCTCCGCAACTGCGAAAGCCTGTTCCACCCGCTCTCTCAATCTGCCGTCGCCGTCGTACAGACCTGGAGAGAGGTAGATTTCTGGGAGGGCCCTGAAGAAGTTGGGGCCCTCTTCCCCCTCTGCGGATTACACAGCAAAAGACTACGATCCCTCACAAAGTTCCACACATGGCGAAAGCCTCTGGCCTGTAGTGGCTAGCGCGAGCAGCGAAGCTGTGAGAGCGCCGAGGAGGCACTCGGAAGCGCGCCATCTGATGCGAATCGCGACGTGAATTTGGTACGACTCAATATGATGTTCCTTCCGTGCCGACCTCAACACCGTCGGATTTGGAAGGTCCGTCAAGGGCCAGGCAAAGATCACACCTCGACCTCAATGACAAGGCGAGCCCCCACGAAGCGGCAACAGAGGCACCACCACAGAGCTTGCAGGAACGGACACAAGACTACCATGTCCAGGTCCAGCCATGCTTTGTTTTTGGTCTCAGTGCTGAGCGTAGCTTGAACCAATCCTCGCCCCGGTCCATGCAGTTGAAGATGTCGCGCGGAACCTCCCAAAATCATAAGGCCGTCCAGCAGTGAAGCCAGATGCACTTGCACGTCAACAGCGGCTAAGTGCGCGTGTGCGCGTGTGCGCGTGTGCGCGTGTGCGCGTGTGCGCGTGTGCGCGTGTGCGCGTGTGTGTGTGTGTGTGTGTCAAGTTTTTCGAGGTTGTTGAGCTTGGGAGTCGAGCACGTGCCGGGACTTTTTTCCCACTGCTGAGATCGGCACATCCGTTTCTCCGCAGCACTTCTGCCAGTCATCGACTCCTGAGTGCTGTGAGGAGACTTCCAAGAGATGTCCTGACTCCGGAAGTAGTGCAGCTAAGGAGCCAGGGAAGCAGTCTCGCATACCAGTCCCATGCCACTCGGAACGGACCTTGACATTCCGAATATGCTTTGCACTGCCGGTCTGCAGAGTATTGTTTGTGAGCAAGCGAGCCACCGTCTTCACACCACAGCTCCAGAAAAGACCCTATAAAACTCCTCGAGTTTCCCTAAGCAGCGTCTACTAGGCCAAGTTGCGGCGCAGCACTCCTCCCAGGTCCGATTCGACCAGCAAGCTGCCAGGAGCGTCCACATGTGTCCCCATGCATCCACTCGATTTTCGGCACACTTGATTCAATATCTGAGATGATATGAGTGGACATCGAGTAGATACCGAGTATACACCGAGGATGGCGCTTTTTATGCGAAACGAGGACGTCCTTAGGAGAAGCTTAGAGACTTGGAGGCCCGGCGAGCAAGCCGCAGCTTCTGAGCCATGGCCATGTCAAGTGGAAGCCACGGCCAATACTATTACTATCTATTAATACCACACCGTCCCGAGGCATGTGGAGATGCGCGGAGAATCTGCGTGAATTCGCTTGTAGTGATCCCGAAATTCATGCGTGCTGCCATGCTCAGCCGGAGGTCCTAACCGAGGAAGCTACTGTCTGTCAAGATCTCCTTTGCTACCACATGGACCACATGGCCTTGCATAATAATTACTAGTAAAGCCGCAACGGCTTCGTCATCGACGTGCTGAAGTGAGTTTTCAACAAGTGAAACCCTTCGTCGTCCGTCAGCAGAGATGCTTTTGAACACAGGCACTCAGACACACGCACACGCACTCACACTCACACCATCACACACACACACACACACACACCCTAAACGGCCATTTGAACTGCACGACTTGTGCGCGAGACTCAAGCCACGTTCATGTGCGCCATCTGACCCTCTGTAGCCCTCTGAGTTGATCTTAGTTTTGTGCTTTGAACGTGCGCAAAAGCTGTCCTGAAAAAGCTGTCCTGAAAAAGCATCCGTCCACTTCGCAGAACCCCTTGGGCACCTCGCAGCACACGAGGCATCTTCCCCCACCAAGCGTTCCCCCCACAGAGCTTTCCCCCAGCGTCGCCTGTCTTGGCTCTTCGGGGCTCCTGCAAGAGCACATATCAGGACTTGCATGAAATCGTGCAGGCACGGCGTTCGCTTGCGCCTCGCAGTACTTGTGAGCTGGGAAGACACTCCAGAATCGCCGCATGATACTATGATGTTGCCAGCTCCAGAGCTTATGCTTGGTTGGCAGAAATTGTGGTACATTCGCAGCTGGCTGTGATCGTCCGCAAGCTGCTAACAGCTGTCTCGGCATGCACCAATCTCGACGAGCGAAGGCATGCCAAGGCTTGTAGTCATGTCATGTCTTGCCATTGCCATCTGAGAGAAGCTGAGGACGTCAAGCTACTGTTCAAAGAAGAGGGTCCTAATGAGCACTCATGAGGCCACCTCCATGGCCAACACAGACGCAGTGTTTGTAGACCTTTGTCAGCGTCATCTGTGCTGTCTCATCTTCCGCCTGGATCAACCGGTCATCGCACTCTGCGGTCCCCCGGTCAACTCTCAGAATTCTGCACTGTACATGGCTTCAAACTAACTTCGCAACGTAGGGTCGGTAGCAAAACATGTCCTCGAGCATCTTCATACTTTCTAGCCAACTCTGTTTCAGTTTTGCTGCCCTTTCCGGTGGTTCACTTGGCAACAAGTGCCCGCAAGCGCATCGGAAACTAGTTGCTTGGCTTGCGAAATAGTAAGAACCAATCAACTAAGCAAAAGCTCGGTTTGCACACATGACTCCTTTCCATTCGCAAGCTCAAGATGGCAAGGCCATGAGGGCCAAGCAATGTTGGGCATCCGGCCAAGTAGCTTTCAAATGTGTGGCCAATGCTTGGCACAGTTGGCAGCATCAGCGTGGAAACTCAGACGGTTCCATCACTGCGGTGTTGAGCAAAACCCACTCTGCTGAATGAAACATGAATGTTTACTTGCAACAGTGAGACTCGAACAAGTCCGCTTGCCATGCACTACCAGGTCCTCACCGCTTCTGTTGCTGCAACCATGCTGCAACACATAGGTTTAGAGCAGCTGGGAATATTTCCCTTGACGGGGTACCAGCTAGTACCAGCACCAGAAGCGACAAGTCTCAGAAGAGTGCAGTATGTTGACTCCTCTTCACAGGCAGGCCTGGGCTAAAGAGCATGGCAGTTTGCGGAAAAAAGACACCGCCAGAACCGTTAGGGAACTTTTAAGTGTCCTCAGACCCACAATGGACAACCGCACAGCCTGTGAATCAGGTTACGTGCGGTTAGAACTTCAAGCCGCTCAGACTCCAATGTGGGTTGCGGAGACATCAGCAAATTGGCTGGCCTCGGCAGTGCACTCTAAAAAAGGAACATGGAAACAGAACATCGAAACAGCAAAGCTGTAAAGCCAAAAAAAAGCAAGAGAGCCAAGATCTTAAGTGATCCAAGGTGCAAAGCGCAGCCAGCTTAGTTTCAGCCGCCGGCCTTGCCGCACTCCGGCCTGGCCTCGTGAGCGCCGAACTTCAAGTCCGTCGCCTCACGCGACATGGTTAAGCAGGAAGCAAGAAACTGCAAGAACATCAACATACATCAACAGCCCTACCGTTGGACCATGGCTGCACTGCTTGTTGTTCTTGTGTGATGCAGTTTCCGGCCTTGGACGCCTGCGTCGGCCCCCGTGCCGCGATGTCTGCTGCTAGCTCCAAGCGATCGCGCTCCAGTGCCTGGTATTGAGCAAGCTGCGACTTGGGGACGGTCCCGAAACATGAATGGCACACGATCAGCTACATCCACCAAGTGAAGCCCCAGTCATACCCTTGGTCCCGTCCTTTCTTATCTCTGCCTTCTCTTCTTCCTGGGGTCGCTAACTTATTCTTGTAGTCTGCAAATGCAAATCAAAGTCGAAACCAGGCAGCGTCACGATGGCATCATTCCCGGCCAAGAATCTGTTGTCGCCAACTCTTTGTGGCAAGTGAATGGATCTCTCTTTGCCTTCGCCTTCTCCTGGTAACAGAAGCGTACTGATACAGTGGTACCACACATGCACATCAAACAACAGACCAAGCTGGAAACTCCATCCATGCTCTCTCAAGCTTTCGCTGGGTTTGGTCGCCTCGGCAATTTTTGCGTCGCGCTGGCGCCGCAGCTCATTCATCTTCCTCGTACCAAGTGCCGAATTGCAGGGCCCTCTTGTCACGACGCTGCACCAGATCCCAGCCAGGCTCTGATTCAAACGCCAGCAGGACTCTCACAATCGCACGGTCAAGGATCGTCACATCAAAGCCTGTTCCTCCGGAGAAATGAAAAGATGCCAAGACACTCGTCATCGGCATGCTTCTTTAGGCAGTCTCTTGCGGCAGCAACTCGGGCTTCTTGCCCAGCTGGGCAATCCTGAGTTCTAAGACCGCAAGATCCTACAAGAGCACATCGCACCGATGATCCAATGCTGCTCCCCCAAGCATTTCTCTAATGTCGCCACTATCCCGCCACTCCTCTCAATGCCTAGCTCTCATTTCTACGATGATTGTCGCCTCTGCTCTCGGCTGCACGTTGCAAGCAATATCCGAAAAACACAAGCTCAAGACCTGGCTCTGGATTTGAAAGAAATCTCTCCGACAACAACCCAGTTCCGACATGCTCGACCCACCCTGAAACCTTGCAAGCAAGAGAGGTCGAGCCGAGACTAAGGGCCGGCTGTAAAGCCGACATGGTGGTTTAACACTCTTTTTTGAAACCCATCCCTCCAATCCATATGCCGTGCCTTGCAATGATTGTGGACTCCGAAACGCAAGCCTTCTAGGCCAGTCATGAACAAAATAGCCAATTTCAGCTCAACCATGATTTGAACCGCGCCACCAGCACGTCTCCGCCCTCCTCCTCTGTGAAGCCACAGCTCAGCAGGAACTCCTTGGCGCCCGGTAGGTCGAACACCTGCAATCCGGACACATGCGGGGACACCACACCACCCATACGCCATGGCGCACAACAAAAACATCGTAAAGTCCAAAGCAGACGCAGTCTGACCTTGAACAAGACATAACTGCGTCAGTTTAACTGACGCTGGCCTTGGCCCGCAATGCAGCGTTGGAGGTCTTCAAATGCCGGAACTTCGCCTCCGAGCAGAAGTTTGAACGTGGAAACTAGCGGCAACTAGCGAAGCAAGCGTATAGCTTCGACCGTAAGAATCGCCGTGGCCTCGGCAGGGTGGTCCACGATGTTGCTCAGGACTTTGAGGAGCGTGATGTAGCAGGTCTCCTGTGCGGGCGTGCAGCAAACCAGGATCTGGCATGATATCCCGACTGAAAATTTGTGAGGTGGATGCACTCGGGGGCTCCTGTTTGTCCCATGGGCTCTCGGCTAAGCGGTGCAACGCAGAGCTCTGCGCCTCAAAGGGGGAGTTTCACAGAGTTTCCCCATCCCTTCCCCATTCTCACAGGATCCCTTCATCGTTTCTTCCCGTGACCTCAGCCATCGATGGATGACCGCAGAGAGCGGAGAGCTGAGACACCTCCCTTGATCCAAAGACAGCTGCGCGCACATCTTTAAGCCTCCAGGACATGCCAGGATCGTGGGCTCACGAGATGTGCGAAAGCTCACTTCCGGCCCCGCAGCTCTTCGACTTCAGCAGAGCGCAGGAGGCAACACTCAACTGGCCTGGGCAGCTGCAATGCGCGGCGGTGATCTTGCCATGGCCAAGAAACCTGTGCATCGTGACAGTTCCAACAGTTCAGCAACCGAAGAGTTGGTACAGCATGGCGGTCCTGAACGGCCGCTGTCCATGCCGCCCGACATTCCGAGGGCAAGTCGAGGGACTGTCGCAAACCTGACGAACACAAACAGCTGCCTAAACCCGAGGTGCAAGCTGAGGGCGCTGGCCACTTGTGTGCCAGCATCTGTTGAGAAGACGGTCGCCGAGCCGGATCCGACCTGGCCAAAGCGGGGAGAGATACAATCTGGTAGGCTTTGGAATGGCAGTGAGCCTTCTGCAATATCTGCAATTCCCACAAGCGCGACAACACCCACTGCAGGCATTCCCTGCACGCACGCTGCGCAGCCGAGCTCACCTCCCAAAAAGCCGTCTGCTGCTCAAGAGATGTCTTCGGGCCTTGCTGTTTCCTCCGCTGTAAACATACAAACTCATAGAACATCTCTGAGCAGGCCTGCAGGAGTCCTATATGTGCGGCAGGAAAGGGGGTCCAGGGCCAGGGAAAAGAGTAAGTTGACTGCTTGACTGAGATTCCATGACGGCCACTAGGTCGCTGTCGTTGTCCCACCGTGCCTGGCGCCAGGCTGCATCGCAGAAGTCTGCCCCGCTAGGGCTCAAGATGCGGCGCTTCACCTGGCCCGACAGCACAAAGTCGCAGAGAATGTGGGCGCACCTGCGCTGCCATGAGCAATACTGATCAGCTGAGATGCCGCATCCAGGTCATTTCCGGGAGTGTAAAACGGATGCCGATTTGAGAGCATCTCGAAAAGGATGACTCCGATCCTGCAGCTTGCTTGGAAAGATGCTTCCAAAGCATTCCAAAGCGATGCTCTCCGAATCTTATTCTACGCAATCTTCGACCGTCCCTTCACGGTGATGTCCAAATCACCAAAGCAGAGACTAAAAGACTAAAAGACTCACTAGTTCAGCCCGGCGGCGACCAAACGTCAGCCCTGTCACCATATCTGCCCATGTAGACCTGTGTAGGTACGGATGGTACAGAGACTCAGACCAGTGTGGGTTGCAAAAGCTTGTTTGTCGCCTCTGGAGCCATGTAGTGAGGTGTTCCTGCTCTTTGCATGACCTCTCAAGGAGAATTCGGATCACAGCGGGTTGATAGCATCCTAAACCCAAGGGCAACCCAGGCTCCGGCCTCCTTGGTCTCTTTCGTTGCTAGAATCTCCAGTCCTGCCCAGCACGTTTTGGAGAACTTCTGTCGCTACCGGGTACACTGTCTAACGACGAGTAGCACCTACATTGTAGCTACTGTAATCTCACTTGCGCCATCACCAACCATCCTCCAGGCAACTTTGGCAGCAGCCGAGCCACTGCGCCGAGAGCACCGCTTCGATCCTGGATCTCCTGCGGGCGCCGCAGAGCGTTGGGGTCTCTTGGAGTTCTTTGTTACGATAGTGCTAAATGATGTAGAATGCTTGCAGAATCTCGCAGATGCGCTCGCAGATGCCTGCCTGCGTACAGTTCTGCCGAATTCGCTCTACTGTGTCGGACCTCAGAACGGGGCATAGCGCCGTAATATATGCCATATTGGCAAGGCTGAATGCTGCAATTGTCTCCATGCAGTTGCGTGGCAGACCGAAATCGATCACCTTTATGGGACTGTCCGAACGAGCTGTCAAGAAGAGGACATTCTCTGGCTTCAGATCCCGATGGAGCACTCCTGCAAACCGTTGAAAGCCAGTCGCGCAGTGCATACTAGCTTAAGCCCTACAAACGTGCATACTAACTACCACGAATGACGAATCATGACCTGCTACTCAGTCTAACTCTTAAGTATCCATTCCTCACTACGAACGACTCCTTTGTCACCGACTACTACGTACAAAGTACTATAATCACCAAATATCACCAAATCCTACTCATGCTCGGCGGACAGACATCTTCAGTCCTCGATCATGACAATAGCTGGCAGCACTGAGGATTTGCTCAGCATAGGCTGCTGCAAGCCCCTCTAGCAGTGGTGCTCGGAGCTGAGTCCTGTCAGCCGCGCATCATCGCGAACCGCGGCAAGAACACGAACAAGGACTCAGGCTACTTGGGCAGGCCAACCTCTGATGCTCCAAGCGTTCAGCCAGCGAGCCACCAGCACAGAGCTCGGTGATCAAGTACATGCAACCTTCTGAATTCGAAGTATTGGGTTTCTGTAATGCTGTCTGGGTGTGTGCACGCTCGTGTCTGTCTGCCCACAGCCGTAGTCGATCCGGCTTTCCAGAGTTTGCAGGCCAAGCTAGAAAACGTCGCTATTCTCTTTCCCATGTATGGCAGAACTGGGCAATCAGAGCCCAGTTTCGCCGGATTGGTTTATGCTGAGAGGACGGCGTCCCCGCGCACTGTGACACTGGTTGGTTTTCTCTGTGTTTCGGCTATGGCCCAAAACGGCCCAAAGCAACTCAAACGTGCCCCTGTGTGGAAAACAGTGCATTCAAATACGTGAACATTTTGATATCCTTACTTCAATCGCACTGAGTGCCTGGCTCTCAGAGTCTCGGAAGGCTTCGTGGAGGCGCAGGAGGTTTACGTGATCCAGGCTCTTAAGCATGGACACCTCGAGCTCCACGAGCTCCTTTTCATAAACGAGGAAAAACGCACTGGAGTCATGGTCACTGGTAGTACTGTGTCACAATAGAAAATTATCATCTTTTAAATTATAGAATATTGTTATTATTTGTATTATTGCTATTATTTAAACTACAGAATATTATGTAAACCATATTTAGTTTAGTCTCATGGCTTCGCGCTCCCGAAGCTGCGCGGAGTCGGCGCTGTCCGAGAGGCGCACGGCCTTCATGGCACGCATCTCGCCGGTACCTGAGATTAGCTCGTGGCGAACAAAAAAGTCACCAAACCCACAGCAGCTCGGTTTTGTCCCTGGCAAGTTTATGTGGATCGTCAAGCACACCAAGATTCGGTTGACTGCGCTTCAGATCTAAGGATTCCAAGGCTCTTACCGTTGTGGGTCACCTTCATGACGGTGCCAAAAGCACCACGTCCCAATGCAGCATCCGTATCGGGGAATGTATACTCCTCTCAGACTCTTTGCATCCAGCTCAGGCGGCGCGCAACTTGGCAACCCGCTCTCCTTCAGTAAGTCGGTCATGTCTCGAGCGCTGGGCACCAACGCAAGGTTCGTGAAGCCAACGGCACGGGACTTGCCAGACGCATCCTGGGGAACCAAGTTGCCCAATGCGGAATCAGTTCTGAAAGGTGGTGGATTTTGAAAAGAATCGGCGATCCTTCAGACCCGTTGGTGTGGCGAAGTCAACGACATCGACGTCAACGACGCTCGATGGAGCTTCCTTCGAAGCGACAACATGAACGCATACGAGGGGCAAAGAAACGAGGCGCCAGAAAGGCCAGTCTCAGTGACTGTAAGATGAGGCCTAGCAGTGTAGACACATGCTGTTGACCGTGCAATATTGAGAACTGAGTACTGACATGTACTGAATGTACTGACTTGGCGGCTGGCCGGGGGGGGGGCCTTGGAGACTTGCGGAGGCTGGTACGCCTCGCAACGACTCGGTCGAAGCAACACATAACAGACATGACAAGGAGAAAGGGAGTTGATCTTTGCCGAGGAAGAGGCCTGCAGGTTGCTCGCCTGATGCGCAAAGGCCTCAGCCGCATTCGTATATGAGCCCAAAGTTGCAGCGCCCCCATTGATCTAATCGCTTGCGGCGCGCCAGGGGCATCATGGCCTTCAAGGCCATGCTTTGTCCATTTTTCTGGCCTCGAAACTTCAAGTCACTTGCAAAACATGGGTGCAATCTCTGGCGGCCTTTGAGAAGTGGCTGAAGGCCACGTAGGACAAACTCTTGGAACTCCTCCCAGAGGAGTAGCCCATCAAAATCCTGATCGCACTCCTTGGTGAGTGATAGCTCGTGCAATCGCTGCGAACGCTCTCACAAGCTCACCCAAACACATCTTAAACTGCCAGAGCTCTGAGAAGACGTGGTCCAAAAGGGTGGTCCCGTAGGGAACAGGTGCACCCTCCGGAAACAGCCGGAGGACGACCTTCCAACAAGTTGGACGCGGAAGACGGTCAGCACAAGAGAAGTTGATGACCCTGTGAAGCCCACCCACAGAAGCCAGGCGGTCGGAAGGGGGTGTCCGATACTAAACCAACACACAGCATACAGCATGTAGGACCTGGCCGAATCCGCGCCGACTTTGGGCTGCGTCCAGGGCTCCACGTGACAGGCGATCCTCACAGGAACTGTCGCTAGAAGCCACTAATCACTAATCCATCTCAGGGATCGAAGCGATGGGACACCACGTGTCCTGTTGGCGAAAGGCCAGGTAAGAGGCCTCTTGCAAGCCGGGCGCTGTCAGGATGTTGTCCTGCGAGAGCTTGGATTCGCAGTTGGTTACGGCTCTCTGAGATTCGAGCTCAAGACCTGAACAAGTCAATCGGCCCCATGATCATGATAGTCAATAGTCAGTAGGCATTAGCATGACAAGGGAAAAGTCGCCATGACATTCTTCCGCAGCATGATCATGTCCTGAGGCGCCTTGGACTTCACGTGCTTGTGCCACTTTGGCTGGTGCGTCGGTGAGTGGTCCTGAAAGGTGTTGGCCAATTCGCCAGTGGTCCGGTCATTCCGTGCAACGTTTCCGCTCGCTGGGGGGGCGATCCTGCCAGCTAGCCGGCGAGTTCTGACCATCCCCTGAAGCTGGCGAAGCTGGTAACCTCATAACACGTCAGCGCGGCAGGTTGGCAGTGAAGTGATCTCTTGTAGTGCAAACAAGGCGCGTTACCTGGGACAACATCCCCCTCCCTACTACATCATGTACTATTGCAAGGGACTGTCAGTGGAGGTAAACATGAAACCAGACTTGGACAAGGTCTCAAATGGCTTTAGCCGGGATGGGCGTGCCTCGTGCGCTTGAAGTTTGAAGCTGAGCCGAATGCTGATGGCGCAGGCTGTGAGGAGCAGACTATCATGCAGCACGCCTCCTACCTGGATCTACCCCTGCCTTCCTGTGTGCCTCCCATTGTGCTCTGGAGCGCAGGCTGCGAGCACGGGGGAGGTGGCACCGCACGAGGCTCGATTGCAGGTTCTGTGAGCGCTGAGCCGCCTGAAGCCAGCTGCTCACCACCTCCTGGCGGTCACAAGCAGGCTTCGCAGCTTGCCTCTGTGGGGCGATTTCGGGTGCAGTCTGATCGGTCTGTCACTAGGTGCTTCTGCCAGGAGTGCTAAGGTTGAGGGGACGTGGAGATCAACAAGGCACTTCCTGGAATTTCCTGGAATGGGAGCAGGCGCGGAAAAGCTTCCGAAGATTACGAGGTAATTCGGCTGCGAAACAGGTGGGGCACCAAGGACCAAAGCGATGATGTAAATTGCAGACATCAGCTTCGCAACCATCATAGTACCGCAACCCTCGCACCTCGAAGTTCGTATCCCACGGCTTCACCTCGAGAGGATCGGGTACTTCCTCGAAGGACACGGAGATAAGGACCTTTGCAGAGACTCGACTACAAGGTGTTGTTGCGGCGCCAGCTTTCTCCAAGCTGGTGGCATGCAACACAATGCAACACACCTATTATTAATACAGAAATGTAGTTGCCCTTTCGGCGCCTAGGCCCTTGGCCTCTCCTCGGGTGATCATTGAAGCATCATTGGGTCCTCCTTTCTCCTCTGGGGCTCCGAAGCTGCCCGGCAGCTTAAGGCCACCGAAAGGGGGTCCACTTGAACAGCATACCCCGCGCCCCTACGGCCTTCGGGGATCTTCCAGGCTCACTTCGTTCCCAGTATTGGACGAAAGCCCCCGGGGATTCGTGAGTAGCAAAGTAAGGTGTCGTGCAGCTTGCACAGCTGAGCCCTGGCTATGTGAAACCAATGGCGCGCAACTTCTCCGTCTACGCATTTTGACATGCCAAACTCCGCCCGGCTCCACCCAGCTGGACAGACTTGCAATGGGCTACAATTTCAGGCTTGGGCTTGGGAGGTTGATTGGGGTTTGTGATTTGTTTTTGAACTGCGATCGTGAGTGAAACTTCACCTTCTTCTTCTGGGCCACCCCGCATCGTTCACTGTCAGTTGTGCGGGCCCAGGCGGCTCTGCTTCAGCAAGCTCCTGAATGCAGCTTTGGGAGTAAATGTTGTGCAAAGATTGGTGCAAAGGCCTCTGAGCAAAGATGGCAAATCAGGCTGTGATGCCCTCGCGCCTTGCGGGCCTGTTCTGCAAGTATGCGCTCTTGCTCCGCCCGGTCTCTTTCCTTCGACACACAAGGTGACCCTCACCAAATTAACGCATCAGATTACAGTCTGGAATCTTCTGCAAACTGCCAGAATCGTGTGACTAAGGCCCGGGCGAGCTCGAGAGCCCTGGCAATTTCGTCCCGCGTCTTGATGAGGTCATCGCGCTCCGACACGACTTTCTGCCGCGACAAACCACACTCCCACCAACATCAATAAATTGCCGGTGCCATTCCGAGAGCGCCTTGCGTATGTCTTTCTCCGTGTCGAGCTGCTCTACTGCCGTCTGGAAGCGCGTAAAGAGCTCCTGCAAACTGAGGCGTGAGGCTTGGGGTGCAAGAAAGTAGCTTCGCTCGCGATATTGGGACACATGGGACACCCAAACCCTGAACCCCAAACCCTTCTGCAGACATACAAGTCTGCGGATACACCCAATGCACCCTTCCATCGCACCTTTCCATCTTAGCAGCCAAGAAGACCCAACATGACTGTTGCTGGGTGCAAATGAAGAGCAGCTCGAGGGGCCTGATGGGTTCCGACATAAGCTGTCAGCTGCTCCTGGCGGCTTCGAACTCTTAAGGTTTCTGAAAACATGCTGAGCTTTGGGAGTGTCAAGAACGATTGGAGTTGCTTGGAATCTAGGGTGCGAAAGCAAAGAATCCGCTGGGAAATACAAATCTCTTGCTACAAGCTGCATCTTTCCTGCACTGTTGTTGCACTTCTCGAGCCTTTGCATTTAGCAACATCGGTTCCTCTGCTGCCGGCAGCTGCTTTTTCAGCTGCTTAAGAATGTAAGCATTAGTAACAGATGGTATCGGGTATCTTACGTGGCCCTAGGAAATCTTAGCTGCCAAAGCTGAGGGACGCTTCCAGTTGCTAGATGGTAACGCCTGTACAGTTCTGCGAGCAGAATGCAAGTTTCAACGGCGTGCATGGAGTTCCTCCATGCCGCGCAGTGCTACAAATCACATCACTCTGTGTGCACTCATCTGTCTCTGCTATGCTCCCCAGAGTAGGCAATTCTCAGACGACAAATGATCTCAAAAGTACGGCCGATACAACTCTGCGAGTATGTAGATGTGGCATGGCAAACACACCTTCACTTCATGTCGCTACGCTGGTAGCGATGATGCGCTGCCCCAATGTTCACGCAGCCCTGGCATAACCACGTTGGCCAAGACCTTGGTAACGTGCGGCACTGCCGCCAGCGTATTTATTTGTCAGCACGGAATGGATCATTGGATTCCAGGTTGGCTCTCCTCCAGCAGCGGAGGTCTTGCCGGATTTCGGCGTCTGCTTGCTGAATTCGCCCTGACCCTTTCTCGCGTTCAAGTTCATCTGCCAAGGTGTATGGGCCCACCCCCCAACCTCCCCCCCGGCCTCACCCACCCTCCACCCACCTGACCACTTTCTTGTTTCACAAGCCTGCAGCCTGCATGTTACAACAGAATCTCTAAACGGGAATGATTGCACAAAGCCTCTCAAAGCGCTGAAGCCTAACAGCGCCTTCACACCTACGATTTCCGGTTTGGTTGCCTCGCCAAAATCGAAGCAATCCAAGCCTAGGCCGTCGACCTTTCGAAATCCTTCACTGGTGCGGCTGGCATTGACGTCGAGCAACGCCTGCATCGTCGAGCAATAGAATCTCAAAGCAGAGAAGCTCAATGAGTGTTGAGCACCTACGACAAACCGACATGACATGGAGAGAAAGCGTGCACGGAGTACTTCAACCAGTGCCGCCTCTTCGCACTCCGCAAGCAGCCGCGGCCCATGGCGAGCAAAGTGTGAGGCCACCATCTGACCACGGTCACGGTATGTCACGGTCCATGGCACCGCGATCTAAGATTTGCACGCCTTTGCACTTACACCTTGCGTCACACGTCGCTGCCTCCTCGAAGCCGGAGGGCGGGTGCTTGGAGACATTCAAGGCCGCACGCAGGACAAGCAAGCGGACATTCTCGTTGTACCTGAACATCATCCATCATCAACTTTCATGCCGGGCCGGACCTTGTTGTCAACCTTTCATTTTCGACAGCTTCCCTGCTCTGCTGCGCACAGGGCCGAGGCGTTCCGGCCATGCTCACTGTTGCATTCCCCTGATTTCAGCTGAGTCTTCATGAGGGCACGGAGATTCCATTGCCTTTCATGGCCAAGCTCGCCAAGCCCCAGGCATTCATGGCCTGGTTCATTGAAGTACGGATCCTCAGGCTTGACATCTGCAGCGTTGCACTGAGGCAACCCGATAGCCCTGCTTCTCCACCCTCGGTGCCTCTACCAGCACTAAGCCTTGAAGTGAAATCAGCACCTGGCGTGCCAAAAGTGCAAGGATCAACGGGCGAGTAGCTTCGCTGCTTATGTTTGCTGCTTGGTGACACGCCGACATAAACCGCAGTCTAGCGAACTATCAGCGATCCGAACGTGCTCCGAATGTAAAGGACGCGCATTCCAGTTCGAGACTGCTGCACACGGGTCGGCAAGAGTCGTGTGACCGACTGGGAAAACGCCTATATTGTCTTTTGAGACTTTCGAAGGACCGCATGTGTTTGCGACGTACTTCACCGAACGATTTCCAATCCAACCGATGTTGTACTGCATCAGCGCAGGCATCTGCAAGACCGTCTATGCGAGGCTGTCTATGCGCAAGATCTTGCCCAATGAATGTGGACACCCTCTTGTGATTGCGGTCATGTGCTTCACTCCCCTGCCAGCTCTGGTCAACAGTTAAGTCACGCCCTGCTTGTGCTCATGAACCGCTCAGGAAGAACCGCTCCTTCCTCCACCGCAAATGCCCCAATGGCAGGCGGCAAGCTCATGCAAACTCAACACCATCGTTTGCATTGGACAGAGCCACATAGTTTCTGCCCCCCCCCCCCGGCCTGGAGAAGGGTAGACTTCTGCGGATCCCATCCAGGCCCCGCCCAAGTACCCAGGATGCTGAGGCAAACCTGGACAAGACTGCAGGTGTCTTGCAACGTGTACCAAAACCCCCCACACCTAAAGAAGCATGGTACCAAAAGAAGCCTTGCCATCGTTGTAGAGATTGGGGTTCAGCTTCTCACAACTGCTGACCTGCAGTTTCAGGAGTGGGCGTACTCAAGGCAGAATACAAGCAAGAAGCTTCTTCCAGCTCAGCCCGCATAGCTTGCCATGCACACAACACATTCCACTTCCACGGCACTCAGTTCAAGGTCGTTCGGGGCGGTATGGCAAACTGAGGATTTGGGCGTAGGCTGCCATGAAGTGCACCAGAGGAGGCTCTGAGGGGTACCTCAACCAAGGAAACACTGTTCTGGCCCTGCAGTGCATCCAGCCTTCAAGACCTGACCCTTCTCCATCAAAAGTTGTTCCTGAACCGGAAGCTTTGCCTGTGCTTTCTGAGTTGATCATGAATTGCGCACTGGGGCGACAGGGACATGTCGAAGAAGAATGGCACGTCCGAGTAGGGTGTCCCAGGAGGGCCGACCACCTCAGATCCCAAGCAAATCCAAGCAACACCGGTACGTGCCGGCACTCTCGTGTACTCTAGCTTCAACTGTTACATGAGCCAGCAGATATTTGCAGGGCCATTGTGGTGGTTATGCCACGGCTAGCTTGCCATCATTCTTTGCTGACGAAGAGCGCACCTCTGAAGGTCTCTGGTGGTGCACTGATTGTAGTTTGTAGGTCTTTAAACACACGGCCTGCTGCCATGCCTGCCTTCTTGCGGATGTGGTGACAATTGGCCCAGTCGTTGACTGACAGGTTGCCACTACTGAGGCACGCGCCATCGCTCGAAACAAGTCGCTTCGGGACGCATATGTGCGAACCGCAATAGGTGCCACCACGCCTGGTGGGAGCAAGAGCCCCATTGGACTCACACGCCTTTTCCACACGACTTTTGCAGAAGGAAGCAGGCGAAGAAGCAGAGAAGAAAGAGCATCTCTTCTGATCCATGCGCCTTCGCCCCCGTCGAGCAAGCCCTTCTGCAAGACGGAGTGCTCCCGCCTCTGAAGAAGCAAAAGAGGCCGACTCGCACCGAAAAAAAAACTGTGCGCCACGCAGATTGCGAAAAAAAACGTATGTGCACACTCCGAAGCAATCGAGCCTCACAGCTCGCATCAGCACCTTCTCAAGCGCAGAGCACGGGCACATGAAACACCATGCGCACACACTTTATCACAATCTCTCACACTCCATCACAACAACTGTTCTGCAGTTTGGAGATGTAAGCACTGCATGTGGCAGTAGAGAGCTTAAGATTCATGTCGCCGAAGCCCACGATGTGAGGATCGCGCGACTGAGATATTTGGGATTGACTACTTCTTTCTTGTCGTGCAAGCATTCTCTTACATCATGGTCAAAGCTGCGAGGTGCAATGTGACCAAAGCACACTGTACTGTGCTTCTTCACTGCCGCGTGTAAGAAAATCCACTCCAAGCAGCCGAGGCGCCGAGAACATGCAGAATGATGTGTAAGCACTAAACTGAAAGTTCTGCACATTCGGTTGGGTCACACTGACACATGCAGATGCCAAGGAAAACACACGCACACACACAACACAGAGCCTTTGGAGGCGGAGATGGTCGGTCGACGAACTTATGGTCCTGAGCAAGTGGCAGCAAGACTGAAGCACGCTGCCGCTGACAAAGTGTTCAGAGTGATTTTGGAGGAGCTCAGACATGCAGGAGACCTCAAGGATACATCTGAGGTCCCGTCACAAGGGCTCACGTCCTCTTCGGCAGGCAATTCAATGCATTTGCAGCAACACTACTGCTAGATTATCAGCAACGCGGTGGAGTGTCCGTGCCGTAGTTTCACTCATGTACACTGTAGTTCTAATCAGAAGTGTCGCTTGCCAGTCATCCACGCCACATGCATCGAATCTCCATCCACTGCTACTCTATGATCTTTGGCTGATGGCTGTTGCCATGTTTCCCTCCAGTATCCTTAATTTTTGATTTCACGGGGCTTCCAGCTGAACAGGTCCGTATTGAGAACCGCTCTGCGCACGCCAAGGCATCATGCCGCATGAACGCCTCCAGAACATCGAAGGCCAGGATCTCAGGCGCTCGAGTAGATGAGGAGGAGCCTTGACATTCGTAGCTTTTGAACAAGCTCCACGGAAGGGACCCGAAGGGACTGTACATGGCTGCCGTGCATATGCTGAACTGCATGAGGCCTTCCGAGGTCTCGCTTTGGGGCTGCTCGCAGTGCTCAAACTCCTCGAAAAAATTGCGCCAACGACAGACTGCTTCAGAACATGCTCCCTCACCTTGCCCTGGCTTACACTGCAAGATGGCACTTGGGTCGACAATCTTCAACACGACGATGAAGCCTTCCCATGCCTTCCCTGCTTCACATCTAGTGGGGCCTCTTCGCTCTCGGCATCCACCCGCCTCGGGCCTGAAGAGAGCAACGACAAATCCAAGACACAGGGACACAGCGAATTTCAACGGAAGCCGGGCCGCTCAGCCCGGCGCTTGCATCTCGACTGCCTCCCATGGACGGGTCGTGCAGCTCCTCAGGACTGGTGTCGCTGGGAAAGGAAGTCTGCAATCTCAGAGGCGGGTTGCGGGTTCCTCCTCAAAAGAGGCGGTGCCCGGCTCCTGCAAGCCGTGACACTTAAAAATGAAACTTCAAGAAAACAACAAGCGAGGGCTTGGAGTTGATCCCTGGCCCTTCCCTGGCCCTTCCCTAGCACGAGGCACCTCGTCAGAAGACTCGGAGCTTTCCTGACAGCTTGACGGAAATGCAGACAAACAGGGAAGTGCAGGGTACCGGGAGACGGCCCTGTGCCGGAGCTCCACCGAGGACTGAGGCCGGGTCGTAGTGTCCGTCCATGTCGGCTATGCGCCTTGACATCTGCTTCTTCGCGGACTGAACTGAACAAACGGATACGCAATGAGCTCCCGGCAGAGCTTCGACATCGAACCATTCACTGAGGCCTGAGTCACAGCTCGCCCCGGACAACGCGACATCGTGACACGCTGCACGGGGAAGCAGCTGACAGAAGCCGAAAGGGAGACAATGTCCAAGGCTTCAAGACATGTGCCAGCATGTGCCAAACAAGGCTGTCGAGATCTTAAGGAGTCAAGGCTCGGGCCACAGGCCAGTTGTACCTGAGCGGAGAAGCCAGAAAAGGCCGTCACCCGGCCGACCCAAGCTCCAGAGTCCTGAACAGCGAGTCACGAAGGAGTTAGCCTTGACATGGCTTGACCCCTCTCAGCTGGCCTACTTTGTGACTGTTAAAGTCTCAACCAAAGGAACACTACAGGCCTGAGACTGCTGATCAGGCGGGATGAAGACCACGTCCGCCAGGCGGACATCAACCAGCGGGTGTGGCGCCAGCTCGAATAAGCTGACCTGAGACTCATCCATCTCAGAAAGCAAGCAAAACACAGGCAAAGGCAGACAGTGTGCGGGGCAGCATCAAAACTTGAACGAAGATTGTTTTTTGTGACATGAGAAAGCCGAGAGATCGAGGAACTTGCCTCCTGAGGGTTGTCCTGGAGAGTGCACCGCCATTCCACCAAAGCCGTGCGTGCCTGGAACATCACAACTTGCTGGGATCCCGCTTTAGCGGAAGCCTTTTCACGAAGCTCCGTGTTCAGCGTGCTCTTCGGAAATGGTGCGGGGGGGAAGATGGCCTTGAGGTCCACACTCTTCACCACGCCCATCGGGACCACCTGGCCCTGCGCAGCTCGATCTTAACAGAAGCATGGCTCCAATGAGAGAACTGAAGGCAGCTCGGAGTTCAGCTATGGGACGTTCAGCTCTCTGAGCTGGCTGTCCATGGAGATGTATGGCAATGCATGGTACGAATATGAGTACCATGGTGCCCCCTCAAGCCCTGAAAGCGTCTCAATTGTCCATGCCCGGCTGGCCGCTGCCGGGGGTCGCACGGCGGGGATGATGTCCTTCAAAGGATGGGCAAAGGAGCGGCTGCACACCTAAAGGAATGAACCATGAGCTGCAAGAAGTAGTATAGACACTCCATGCGTACCGACTGGTCCTCGTTGTTCACCTGGAAGGCACGATTGGCACGTCGTGGCAGCTTAAAGCAAGGCTTTCCTACTGTGTGAGAACCTCCCGACTTTCCGCTGTTGGTGTTTGTCGTTCAGGTCGCTTCCTTTTTAGTCGTAAAGGCAATTCCCAGGCATCTGTTTGAACCGTTTGGCCCGGCGAGACCTCAACTCGCGCTGCCTCCAACCCCCACCAGCCCTTCTGATGCACATGGCTCCCAAGCTAACCCAAACCATGTTCAAAAGGACTCCCTTCCGCCCCTTCGCATGCTGCCATCTGCAAAGCGAAAGCTTCTTCAGCGACTTCACATGTTTGTCGCCTAGACATAGGCATAGATACAGGCATACACAACTCAGGAGCATCAGGACCTGAAAGTTCATCTGGTAAACTCACAAACTTACATAAGCAAGGCAGCACGAGCTATAAGAGGAACGTCAGCACCGTCAACAACACATTGATGCCCGAGCCTGTCCCAAGAAGGTGGCGAACAGCTCTCCTTGATACATCGCGGAGACAGTGCAAAGTCACTGCAGAGCACGCGCCGCAACTCCCACATGAGGTCACAGGAGTCTCAGCACAGCTCTGTTTCGGTCATCCTGCAAGTGGCAGACAAAACTGCACGATGCTACACGTAGCCTTAGCTGACTTACGACTTCTTCCGAAGCCTCATTCAGCTCGGTCTGGGCCGATCCATATTGAACAGACCCATCCTGCCAAAGACAGGAACAACAGGTGCCCGCTGCAACTTCGGTGCTCGGTAACGCGCTTGACTGTGGCCAGTGGCGACTCCTATACACGCAGCATGCTTGAGAGTTCAAGCCTGCATATTCACATTGGGGTTGGGACTCTGCAAGGTCTCGACCGCCTTTCACAACCGATGGCTTCTGGTCCCCTCTTCTATTTGCACGCTTGGCACTGGCAAGCAGCGATGGCTTCTGGTGGGTCCATGCTAAGCTGGCGACACGCCGGGGATCATAACGATCAACGTCTGCAGTCCTGCAACTTGACGCATGTCTTCACAGCATTCCACAAGAGGAGGCCACCTTGCTACATAGTCGTGCGGGAGGAAATCGTGCGAATAGAACGCCTGCCTGTGAGCGCAATGCAGCTTACCATGCCGGCGCACATTGAACTCGTTCAAGCAGACAACCAAAAACCGATGCTGAGAACGTCTTGCCCCGTGCCTGGGCATGAGGTCAATTGCGAGAATCTCTTCCTTCAAGCGCAGGATTGGTCCACACGGAAGGCAACTGACAAAAAGAGCGGCCGGTCGCTTTTTGTACGCTTTTTGGTAGACGTTGTAAGAGTCCTCGACATCACCCGCCCATTGCACTGTCGTGTGCGTTGTGGTCCTGAGCTGGTGCATCTGGCACCAAAGTGCCGGGCACCCACGAAGTGGCGATGGGGCTCGAAGCCAAATCTCTGGCGTTCTCTGACCACCTGGGGCCATGCTGAGTCCTGAGGTCCAGACCGCGTCAGCACGGCACATGGCGCAGACGGATCGTCCCACGCCTGTGCCGAGGTGTGATCGGTAATGATCGGTGCGTGAACAGTAACAGGAACAAAATGGAAGATGGGCGTGTGCCGATGTGCCTGGCAATGCTCCCCCAAGAGCCAACCCTCTGAAGGGCTGTTGTTCATGCTAAGTCGGCGGACGGTGGAAGGGTGGACCTGATTCAAGCCAGGGTTGTAGGGTTGTGCTTTCCAGCTCAGCTGCGGGTGTGGACATGTGTGGACAGCAAGCATCCAAGGGCTCACACCCACTCAGGCGGCATCGACACCTGGGTTTGTGAAGTCGGTCTGAGCACATATTATCCACAGCACGTTCACAGCAGGTTGCGTTCTGTGCCTGGTGCGGCCAAGTCTATCCATTTTACAGTCTCAGTCGGATCTTTGATATTCAGCGCTGCAGTGAGCGCCTTTGAAGACCATGCATCGACCCAGTGAACGCCCACCATTTCACACCTCACTGTACGCATGTGAAATGACGTGAAAGCGAGACCAAGCACCACATCAGTATTCGGTAGAACCGCCTCAAACCTTCCGAGGCTGGGGCGAGACTGAAGTGACCTTGCCGCAGATTGGTGGGCCACGCGCCCGCTTCCGCGACAGCTGCGAGCAGTCTTCCAGCCACTCTGCCTGCAGCACGCTGCTAATCAACCTCTTGCAAGCAGACAACAATGTGATGAACTACCTATGCAAGGTCTAACGAGGACCGCTTTTGGTGGCTTTTCTCCTTGCCACACTCGCACAGGGTCCAAGGGTCGAGGAGCCCAAGTTGTGAAACGCTTCAGACCATGTCAGACCTCACGTGGCGGCCAATGCGGCTACCGGCTAACCACAAGACCAAAGTGCTCAGATCTCGACTCCTACAGGATCTCCCGACAAGGGGAACTCGGAGACACCTTTGTGACATGAACCAGCAAGTCTTTGCCTTCTCTCAGGGGCGTGCGACACAGAGTTCGCTGTTTTGTCGCTTGCGAGCGCCTTCTTTGCTGCGGGTGCAGGGCCTTTGCTGTGGGGATCTTGGGCGTTAGGGCCCCGTTAGGGCCTTTATTCCTGCTTGGACCAAGAAGCGGTGGTGGTCATACTTCCCCCACATGCCGTTAAGCACACTCCTCTCGCCCAGACCTGTGCAGGTCAGTGAAGAAACCGCTGCGACAAAAATGGGTGCAATCATTGCCAAGGGCGGTGACTCGGTATAAGCACCCTGCTGTGCGAATAAAACGCTCCGGATGTCAGATCTTTCGGCATTCGTAGAAGGTGCTTGGGAAGGCGGCCTGTCCGACAGAACAGTCAGTTGAGCGCCCACTAGATGAAATGTAACTGTAAAATTGTAAAAGCCAAGCTATCGGCCAGTGAACTCTATGTAGTCCGTCGTCCCCCAAATCTTGGCACCAGCCACTCAGCATTCAGTCTAGTAACAGTGAACAGTGAGAGGACGTGTACTGATCTCAGCTCTCGGGGCCCGTGCAAGGTACCTCTCAGACACCAGTGCATTGAAATTGGCAGGCATTGACACGACAATCATGCATCGTCAGTATGAATTGTCTACATGGTACCAGGAACATGGGTGTATCCCTTTGCGCGTTTATTTACAGGCACGTCACGTGAGTCTGGTGCTGTGGTATTCCGTCTTTTCAACCCATCGATCGCACCAACCTTGGTCTACATATAGGTTTAATTCCGAGACACGAGCAGAATGGGTGTTACCATCCTTGTCTCAGGAATCTGTGAAAACTCTAAGGACTGCCCAGACAGGGAAACGGGAAACCCATCTGGGGAAACAAGCCAGGAAGGGCCCAGCATAAGTACCATGAGCGTATCAGTCAACTCTTGGGAGCTCACGCAATGGAGGTTTCCCGCGAAATGTCCCTCGAAAATGTCTTGCTATTGCGCGCGCTGGTTGCCATCTCACTGATGTAGGTTGGCGGTCTTCCTTGCCACGAACTGCAGAAGCACAGAGAAAGGCACTAATTGAACAGCGGCTGCGGCCAGGCATCGTGGAGAAATTTGCACGGCTCCTAAGTTCAGGAGATCATGGGACACTCTGGTCTGCAACGTGCACCAGGAAAGCACACACGAGCCCTCATCGATTCAGGCAGGCTTCGCACGGCCTCTTTCGTGGCTTCGAGGTTTAGCACAAACCGCGCCAGGGAGAGCATCGGCACTGAAATCAGCATGCCTCTTTCTCAGTTTTTTCAGGTGAAGGGGTTTGAAACCCGGGAGAGCATCTTCACAAGCCATCACATGCGCTGCCTGTGACTCCCCAGATGTTTCCGCAGAGCACAACAACAAAAAGGATGAGAACCTGCGCAGGGAGCATCCGGAGTGTTCGGTACAGATATCGGCACTTCCACACTTAGAATTTCAAGATGTCAAGCCAGTTACAGTTAAGGCAGCTAACGCAGCTAAGACGCTGGATGGGTCTCGTCTGCTTTGGACTGCTCATCCACTTGGCCCGCCAAGACCGGGCTCCGGGCCATGACAAACGACTCTATGCCATTGGACACCACAAACTTGATGACCAACATGCCGGCGACCTTTCTTATGTCACTTTTCCCCCTGCAATCGCGATGATGGGAAGAGACAAGAATCAAAAGTAAGGACAGGAATGAAAAACGAACAAATTTAATTCAAAAGAGCTATTTTAACATGGGGAAACCTTGGAGCAGAAAACTGGAGCGAACAAAAGCCTTAAAAAAAAAAACGAGGGGCCGCTGTGATGACATCGGTCGCCCGCATCTCTGGGCTTCTTCGGGAGTCCAGCAGGAGGAGCGGCACCGGGATCACCAGGGAAATGAAGGAACCAACCTCTGGGATGAAGCCTCAGATGAGTTGAATGGGGCCTTTTTAGGGCCCTTTTTGGGGCCCTTCTTAATTAGGGCCCTTCTTAGGGTTTTGGGGGGAGGGTTCGCCACAAGTGCGCAGAGAGAGAGAGAGAGAGAGAGAGAGAGAGAGAGAGAGAGAGCTGGGGAGAAGTACAAAGCCCGGGCGGCCAAGGAAGAAGCACAGGATGCTGACCATGATGACAAGGTCACATCCTCAGATCTCGTCTCTGCCCATGGTCTTCAACGCCAAGCCGGACTGAGGTCATGCTTGTGTCTCAGTGTGTCTCAGTGTGTCTGAGTGTGTCTGAGGGGCGGATACACGTCAGCAGGGCCCAAACACACAACGCAAACAACGCATTGCAGAAGGCTTTGTACCTCAGACGGCATCCAACTCCGCGATGACACCAAAAGCAACAGCTTCAGGTCTCATTGGCTGGGCAGTGTGTTTTCTCGGTGCTGGACATGAAATAGGTCCGCACAATTTGAAAGACTTGCTCGCCGCTGCGCACTGGCGATAGGAGCCACATGAATGCATAGAGCATGAACATGACAATTTGCACGAAGAAGTTCCTGAGCAAGTCGCACGGTGCCAGCATGTGCCAGCCACAGACGGCCTCATAAGGGTAAAGCTAAAGAACCCTTCCTCGTTTTCTTTGACAGTTATGACAGTCGTTGCTTCGATCGAGAGGCGTTGTTCCAGCAAGGACCCTGTTCAGCTCCGTAATGGCAATTGATGAGAGGTGCTGCTGCAACGAGTCCAGCTGCCGTGACATGTTGTCCTCACACATAGTGCATGTGGCAGCCCCTGAAACGGGTCGACCGCCTGCACACTGCCCGGCCTTCATGGCTGGACTGGCAGAATCGAACACGTGCAATACCTTGTCTGGGCAAATGTAGGCAAATCTGGGCACGTTGGCTTCCGTTCGGCTTCCATCATGCTTGATCCATCGTGATCCTAAACATCCCAAATAAGTGACATGCAAAGTCAAGCGGCGTGCGCTTCTAGATCTCGAAAGCCCTGCTTGTAGACTTTGATATCCAGCGCGTTCACATTGGAAATCAAGGCTGCAGACAGCTCCAAGAGGAACATGCCCACCAACACCAGAACCGCGGCGATAGAGATCCTCGAGGCGTGTTCGGAACTTGACGAGTTGCCCTTCGGTCGATTCTTCTGCAGGCAAAAGGCAGCCGGGCGATGAAGCTTGCTCCGGCAAGTTCACCAGTCCAGGGTGGCAGGACATCCTCCGAAGCAGAGTGCTGTGGCAAAGTAGTGGATGTGTTGCGGAATGCTGCTGGATTTCAGTATGTTACAGTATGTTTCGGCTGCTGGGGCCTCAGGGATGCAGCTCTCCTCCTCCTGCAAGGCCGCCAGGGTCACGTAGACATCTTGTCCACCCGGCGTCGTTTGTCGAAGCACGTCAGGCTGGAACCTCTCACGATTCTCGTCATTGCACCGTCATGCGTCGTCATTCTGGACTCTCGAAAATCGGTCTGACGGTGAGGCCCATTTTCAGAGGCTGCAGGTCTGTTGTGGCTGCCATGGCTACATGTTCATGACAGTTCACCACAGTGGAGCGCGAAAAAAACACGCAGCGTGCATTACATCAGGGCACCATCGGCGCATCTTCAAGAACGGACGCCAGTTGCAGCGGCACTGAAGGCAGCACCATACCAGGCTGACAAGCCTCTAGGAACAAGAATGCGCAAGCAAGCCGCACGGCTTGTAGGATTCTTTTTGATTCCAGACGGCCATGAAGGGACGACATCACTCGGCCTGGCCTGTTGAGAGTGAACTCACCTGGCGGAGCAATCAGTTGCACACCGTCTCAAAACTACAAAACTATGGAGATTTAGAGGAAGGCTGGGCACCCTGAGCGCAGCGCAGAGCTCCACTGCCTTTTCCAGGCAGCCAGCCAGCATGGCAGCTAGGACGAGGGGCTTGAGTGTGTCCCCGAACTGCTCCTCAAGTCGTTGTCACAGACTCTAAGTGCTCTTGCAGACACATTAGACAAGCACAGAAACGCCGAAGGCTCTACGCAGGGAGCCGCCGACAACTGTTCTGGTAGGCCAGGGATCCATGAGCTTGATGGCCGCCCAGAGGCCAATGATGCAAGTACTGCACATCGATGCCTTCCGAGCGCTTTCAAGGTGCAAGCCGCATGTCTCTTTGTTTCTGCAACTGTTGTATTGTGTTATTTGATGTTTGTGTTCATGCTGTGTTTGTACTGATACGAGATTTACATCTCATGTCAGATTCCACGGCCAAGCCTTCAGCAGCAAAGGGTTGGCAGTTGTCACAGCAGTGAAGCCTCTATTCGGCTCCTCCAGCGATACCTGCCCGGCACGATGCCACACTCGTCTTGGAACATTCCTTCACCTATGGGCAATCCCGTGCTAGGGAGTCTCCTAAATCAGCCCTAAACAAGGGCACAACGAATGCCTCCACCTGCTTCGGAATACCATGGCTGGGGGGCGCAAGAAGGCGCTCCGCCATTGACGTTTTTCTTCGTATGGGGCTTAAGAGTCACTCCTGTGCTTCGTTCTCGTTCGTGTCAATGCATTGCTGAGTTATTGCTCATGAAACGACCTGGGTATTCGGGGACGATTGACAATGCGCTCGAAACGCAAAACTCTTGCCAGTTGCTAACCAGGATTTCCTCGGATACGCCTGCGTGTTTGCGATGCAGGACAACAGAATGCAGTGCTGTTGCAGTGCTGTTGGATGCTTGTCATCGTTGATCGAGATAGCATAGCAAGCTTACACTTAGATTCTAAATGGCTGCAGCAGAAAATGGCGTGGACATGCGGAGAGTAGCCTGGTGGAGCGGCGGTGGCTCAAAGGACTGAAAAGCAAGGCCAAGGACCAGCAACACTCGGCGCACATGATGAGGCAAACCATCAAGACCGAGAGCACTAAGAAGCTTGTTCGAGTGCCCGAACACCTGAGCAAAAGGGCAAAACAAAAGGGACCAAGCAAACGGGACTTTTTCTATGGAGTTGAGTGCAACTCTTGAAGCACAGATGTTGAGGTCGGATCTGGCTGTTCATGGCGATGTTGTACATCAGCGGATTGTAGCCTAGGAACGATATGCAACGTCCGGATTCTAGCCTAGGTGCAAAAGCAGGGGTTTGCAGGAAAGCACTCGTAAGACTTGTAAGACTCGTAAGCGCCATTCCATACTTCTCGGTGGTCATCTGCAGGCTGTTGACCTCAGTTTGAGTATCGAGGACGACAAATGAGTGGTCAAGCCTTATATTATTGATCTTGAAATGGCTTGGACACATCATCACCCATTCACTCTCGCACGTTCAGCCGGGCAGCAAAATCTTCACAGTGAGTGATCAACGGAAAGTCGAAAACATACCTGGGCAACAGTCGTTGATCGATGCTCCAAATGCTCATCACGCTTTGAGCTGGGGCAGCTGCATGACACCGTAGCAAAGCAGTCTAAACCACAGCCAAGCATTGTATGACTTGACCTCAGGACAACAGCTCATCTGGGCTTTGTGAGGCTCTTCTCTACACATGTGAGGTAAGGGCCCAGTCTCTCCTCCCGGACCAGGTGCCCATGACACCAAGGGTGCCAAAGAGGAGGCCGCTGTACTGCAACGAAAGGAGGCGCATGAGCGAAGGATATCGGAAATCGAAGCAGTAATGTCGTTGTGGGTTGCAGGGGATGAGGGGGCAAGTGTTTGCGGCCGCAAAGCACCTCTCCCAAGCACGTAGCGATGTTGCCTCCAACACCCTGCACGAGTGGGAAAGGGGAAAACTTATGCATGGACCGATGGGAACGTGGAATAAAACGCCGCGAGACAAAAGGCTGACAAAAGACATGCCGGCTGGACAAAGCCGCCAACAAAGTTTCGGAAGAGTTGGTTGAAGAGTCTGCGCAGGGATATTGAGGGGCCAGATTTGGGGTTGACATAGGCATGGCTTCACACTGGGCTCTCCTGTAATCCACAGTGTACAGGACGGACGTTAGCGTGACGATCACGGCCGAGATCTCAGCATTCAGCCAGAACAGTGGACTCTTCTTGTTGGGCCAGCTACTGGCACTTCCCCCCGGCCCCTCAAGTCCGGACCAGCACCGTAAGACGAACTGGGATGCAGCAGAAAAGCGTTCTCGACGAAACCTGCACGCAAACTAGATAGGGGGTGTTCGACCATCAACATTCTTGGCAAGCAATTAGAAAGTCGTGCCAAGTAGTCTGGCCGTCTGGCCTCCGGAGAATACATCTTGCGTGGTACGCTCTCAGGTGGAATGGGCTCGATGGACTTACCTTTCGCCCCGGCTCATGCATAGAAGCTTCATACGCGGTGCTCTGTGCATTGTTACATGTCGCCGTAGACTCCGTAGACTCCGTAGACAACTCAAATCTCAAGATGGATCCCAGAACATCGCTCCGACCTGGAGCCTCGCCCGGCCCGCAAGGGAAGCCTTGGTCTCAGCAGTCAAAAAAGAAGCCCCTCGTGTTGTCATTACATGTCATTACGTAATCTTATACGTACGACCCCACAAGGCAGGATGATGTCTGCGAGACGTTCCAGGCACCGGACGCGAGGCCACGGCGCAGGCTGGCAGCGCTGCCAACCCGAGCTTGAGCCCGCGAGTTTACAGGCACGAGAGAGATCCCAAGAAGACTTAAGACGTGCGAAGCATCAGGAAACCACAAACCCGCTCACCTTCCCTGGCGAAGCAGCCTTCATCCAGTGCAAAAGCCTATAGCTCTGGACGACAAATTTGCAAACTTCGGGCGGCCTGCCGCCAGACTCTCGGTGTCGCACGCACCTGCCAGGACTCCTAGTAACGTCAGGCCACAGCTCCCCTGTTTTGCGCGCGGATCCACATAATCAAACTCATTCTTGGCGCGCCCGCTTGGCCGATATTGGGACGGAAGTCTATCGGAAGCTTGTCCTTGCCTGCTGGCCAGGGAAATGGGGGCAAAGCTCCTGCCGGGCTGCGGTCACGCGCGTTGGAACGTAATCGAGAAAAGGTTCCTATCTCAGCGTTTGACAATATGAGAACATGAACATGATCCACTATGTTCCAATGCTCTTTCGACTTCAAAATCAAAGGAGTCCTGCGCACACGCTTGGTCTGCGGCGCCATCGTCCAGCGGCGTGAGGCCAGACAAGCCCTCGCTGCTGACCTGTCAGAATCTGCAGAGCACCATTTTTCCCCACTGCATCCCCGCAGCAACCTCATAGGGGCACTCCACACCTGGAAGGCACATTTCCCAAGCAGCTTGGACTTGCCTGAGAATCGAACGAGCACGTGCGTTCTCCCTCCTTCTCTCTTTCTCTCTCTCTCTCTCTCTCTCTCTCTCTCTCTCTCTCTCTCTCTCTCATATTAACAAAAATCTCTCTCTCTCTCTCAAAACGCGCGGGGAAAAATCAGAGGCCAGCCCCCCCCACCCCCACTGCCTCTGCGGCCCTCGCAGCGCTTCACGATCTCGACCTCTTTCCCCAGCTCCGAATTTTTGACAATCAAAGCAACGGAGAACGACGAGAGAGAGAGAGAGACGTCTCTATGGTTTCAGATGAGTTCTTTCGGACTTTCAGACTGGGCCTCCACCCGGAAAAGGGCGTCGATCACCCGGCCAACCCAGCGAAACTCGTCGTGAGCCACAACTTCCTGGCAAGGGCGTGTGCCTCATAGGGGAAACACAGAAGCACGGACACTGACCTCTTAAGTCTTGTAGGAGCCACAGGAGGAATTGTTAGGGCGAAGTTGCCACAGTAGGCGGTCATTGGCGGTCCTCCATTCGAAAACCACCAACTGCACGGACGCGGTCCGCAGCAACCTGTAGATGTGGAACTGACGAAGACATCGGTGAGATTTGGATGGTGGATGTCACTGATGATGATCTCTACACTCATCTCTTCACACATCTCTGACTTCAAGCCAGCGCCGGCCAGGCCTCAGGGTAAGGTTGGCTAGGTGGTGGATTGCTGGAAAACCGGCAGGTGCATCTCACCTGCGGGCTGGCACAAGCACATCCTCCAGCACAGATGTCCGGTGAAACACGCTCGATTTTTGTGGTTCCACCGGGCCACTGGGTGAGACTGCACGAGTGGTATGTACAAGAGGTGGCATTGAGCTACCTGCTGAAACAATCCGCGGCCACCACCTGTTTAGTGTTAGCTGCGTTCTGCTTTTTGCACCGCCCTAAGCCTGATCGTCAGCTGTTGCATGCGCCGTGACCACTTGGCCGTACTGCTCGAGGTCTCCACTTTCACCGGGAGCGTGGTATGGACATTGTGAGGTGCATCTGGCCTGCGCTGGTTGTGCAAGAACTGCTGGTCTCGACGCTATGTGTCCATTTGCACACAACCACATACAGTACATGTCCATTCCTGCCTCAGGCTGGTGACCTTCAGCTCAGTCTCCGAGACCTGCAAGGCATGCCGCCAGACGCAGAATTTAACACACCTTGACAACCTTTGGCATACAACGTTGTCACCCAACCCCTGCGACACAGCGCATAAATATTTAGCAAGGCACCCCAGCCGACGTTGTGTCAGTCCCCAAAGAGTATGCTGTCTGTGCTGTGCCATTTACTTCATATGCAAGCCAAAGAAGGATGAAGCCACTCGAAGTCCAGCAGGCCCTATAGACACCTACAAACCCGAATTAAGCCCCACCGTATTGTTCTTCCCTCGGGTCGAACCTCCAGGGATGCCTCGGCCGCTGAGCTGAGGCCCGGCAGGTGAACCACCACTGTGACAAAGTCAAAGCCGTCCTCGGAGCTGTCTCAAAGAGCTCCCATGGGCTTAGGGTTTCAGATGGAACAACGTGTTTAGGTTCAGTGTTAGGGGTCCTGGCGGGATCAAGGCAGTAGGGGCAAGGCTTTTGGGGTTTAAGCAGGGGTGGGCGGGGTCGGGGCATGCCATTTTGGGAATTTGGGTTTCTGATTAGAGCTTTGGGGTTAGCCTACACGTGGACTTAGATTGAGGTAATCCAGGGCTAAGGGGGAGGTGCGGGGAGGCCCGGCACATAGGTGGAAATCCATGTTGGGGGAGAGAATCGGGATCTTGAGCTCCGCACTCATAAGAGGCCAATGTGCCGAAATACTACCGACATTACCAGTGACCGGGCTGCGGGCTGCGCCCGTTTCGGTTGTGACAGTGCAGTTGGCATTGTTCACACGGCTCACGCCTGGCAGCTTTGACATGACTTCACTAAGCTGATCGGAATCCCCAGCACGCCTTCCCTGCTGGGAGAATGTATGCTTGTGCGGCCACGCTGTAGAGCATTAAAGTGTTCAAGGCTTTCAAGACATATTCAAGTCACTATGGTCGAGCCTTCAGCAACCACCGGATGGCTGGGATTCTGGGCACCGCCCTCCCCCTCTGTGGAAAGCATCTGCCCTCTCCTCGGATAACACATTCGGAGCGCGAAGCTACTTTTACGTCCACTGTACGCAGAAACTGGGGCGGGCCTCAGGCCAAGCTTCGGTGCTGTCGGTGCTACTTTGGCACTGGGCGGCGGGGCAGACCTCTCCACTGTTTTGTGCTCTCGCACTTCAAGCTTCTCTTGCGTCCTGCGAAATAGATGCATTTCAATGTTGCACAACGCACAAGGCACAAGGCATCCTGCTCATGACTTTCAGTACGCCGAACACTCCTGCGCACAGCTTGCTTGCGGAGCAGGTCCTCGAAACCTGGCTTCTCCTCGCACGATATTTTGATATATACATATATATATATATATATATGCTACGATATACATTTATACATACACACATACACACACATACACACATACATACATAAATACATACATACATACATACATTCATTCATTCATTCATACATACAAATACACATATACACATATACACATATACACATATACACATAGACACATAGACACATAGACACATAGACACATATACACATATACACATATACATACATACTGTGCACCATACATACATACATACATACATGCATGCATGCATGCATGCATACATACATGCACACACACACATGCATGCATGCATGCATACATACATACATACATACATACATACATACATACATACATACATACATACATACATACATACACATACGTACATACATAACGTATATATATATATATATATATATATATATATTTGGTCTCGGGCTCCCGGCCCTACCCCCCCCATGGTATCCCGCCCCCCCCCCCCCCCCCAAATCTTCCCCCCCCAATCTCCCCCCCCCCCCCCCCCCCCCCGCCCCCACGGAACCCCCCCCCTTTCCCCAAACCCCAAACCTCTCCCCTATCGGGTTCCAGGTGCCTGCAGTCTCTAGTTTAAGGCTCCGGTTTCCGCAGTCTCTACTATCGGGTTCCAGGCCCCTGCATGCAGTCTCTAATTTAAGGCTCCCGTTTCTGCATCGGGTTCCAGACCCCGGCAGTCTCGAGTTTCAGGCTCCGGTCTCTGTAGTCTCTACTATCGGGTTCCAGGCCCCGGCAGTCTCGAGTTTAAGGCTTCGATTTCTGCCGTCGCTACTATCGGACCCGGCCGTCTCGAGTTTAAGGCTCCGATTTCTGCAGTCTGTACCGTCGGGTCTCTTAAGCCCTCAACCCCAAACCCTAACCCCAACCCCCCAGTCACACCACGGGCCTAAACCTTAAACCCCGAACCCTAAACCTTAAACACCAACCCCAACCCCGCAACCACACCCACACCACAACGAGAGTGCGGGGGTAGGCCCTAAACCTTAAACCTTAAACCCGAAACGCCAACCCCCCAACCACACCCACACCACAAAGAGGGGGCGTGGGGGTTGGGATCCAAGGGAGGGGGGAGGAATACCATGGGGGGTGGGTGGGGGGGGGGGGGGCAGCCCGAGACGATACATGTATCATGTGTCCTAGCGTCCTAGCTGTCTACAGCAGGTTGATGTTTGCACAACTGCAAACGCTTGCCTCTTTATGCTCTTCTGCAGCCGCCACGGTGGCATCCTGCCCGGAGGTGAAGCTTGATCTTCAAAGTGGGTGGAAGGATGTGCCGAGCATGAACCATTCTGCTGCTATTCAGTTTCACTCAACTCTTCGGGCTTAGTTCTGGCGGGCCAGGACTGACAGGAATCACCCTGCCTTTGGGCAGTAGCCCTGCTCCCGGCCGGACGCAAGCTTGGACTGCTCCTTCTGCATGGCTCTCCAACTGGGCCGATATGCGCTGCTTCAGGGAGTCGCGTAATTGAGTCTGGAGAACCCAAGGTCCCAGACGTTTCGGCGCCTCCGTCCAAGACCTCGCAGGCAATGTGACGTGACACATGCAATATTCCGGCAAGGCCCAGTTTGGCAACGGCAGGGGCTGAGGGGCCCACGGATTGCGCAAAGAGCTTGGAAGTTAAGAAGCTCCAGGTTGCTACCCCTCCACCATACGCCTCAGAAGTCTGAGCACTCACCAGCCCCTACCAGCCCCTGTAGCCTCTCACAGCTGTACCTGGTGGCTTCGCAGAAGAGCCCGGCGAAGCTCCTGACACGAGGATCCAAGTTCCCTTTAAGCAACATGCTGCTCAGGGCTCGGAAACTAACGGGGGGAGAGTCCAGGAATGTGCCAGGCAGGAGTCACTAAGTCCCTATCCCGGGAATCGCGAAAGGAAAGTATGTAAGGCCCTCGAATCAAGAGGCTAGAAGAGGGCTGAGAAGTGTCTGAAGTGGGTAGCACTTTTTCTGTAACGGGCCCATAACCCAGTGAAGCTGCTTCAAGGTGCATGGAAGTATTTCACTTGGGTGTTTTTAAAGGAAGGCCAAGTCACCTCCCAAAATGTTGTGCGCTTCTTCCTCTTTTGACTCGAGGCTGGCTTCTGAATGACTCTTGTTCCCGACCGGTTCTTCTTGGTTTCCGACTTTGGTCTCCCTTCCTTGAATACTGCCAAATGGTTTCTGCTGCTCTGCTCGGACTCTATCTGGTCAAAATACTGGCATGGCTTGGTTACAGGGCTACCACGCGCCTCGATACGTCAGATGCAATACATCAGAAGAAAAGCCTCTGACCCTGACATCTCATCCGGCTGCTTGCGAGGGATGTCTCCTTCTGAGCTGCTTTCTTGTAGTCCAGATGGAATGCCAGCAGCTTGTTGCCTTCAACACAAGTATCCGGCACGTAGGAGTCAGAGCTGTGCGTGCCAAGCACTGAACTTCCTGTTATGTCCTAAGAGTCTGGCTCAGCATGTCATTGGCAACAATTGCAGCAAGCTCGGAACTCGGAATCACCTGTTCGGAAGTTCGATCTATGCAAAAGCTTCAGAGATGTGGTCAGCATACCACCAATGCTACCGGATCCTGCTCATAACTGCTTAGCTAGTCTTGATATTGTACGCTAATTCAGCTTCATTGATAGCTTCACGGGCGCTGCATTCTCAATGCCTGCTCCAGAGCATCCAAGACTCTGGACCAAGCAGCTGCTGCCTGCCGTTGGCAAGTCGTGCAAGACATTCTACCTAAATTCTCATGCACTCGTCACACTTCTTACACATGGTTCTTCTTCACTCTTGGGCGAGAGATGGTGGGAGTGAAAAGTTGCGCCTCCACATAGCGGTTGAGGCCTGTGTGTCAGGCGAGGCGCTTTTGGGAAACGCAATGCAGCGAAAGGAGTCTATCGGAAAGCCTCGCCTCGCAGGCTTAGTGCGAAGCCTCGCAGCCTGAGGGCCAAGTTGTCTCCATGTGAGGCGACACTTGAAAGCCGAGCTAAACTTCTGAGTGCTGCGACACGTTTGCAAGGCTGCCCAGGAGAAGTGCCTGCGCAAGGAAGTCAGTTAAGGCGCAGACACATCCCAGTTTTGTGGACAGGAAGCACCTGCAGCTTGTCTTGCTGCTCGAAGCATCGCTGCTCCGCATCATCCACACATCTCTCGAAGCCGTCCCGAAGCAATGCCTTGAGGAACAGGTGAAGGTTTCAGAGCTCTGGTGAATCCGCTTTTATTTGCGCCACTTGCGGATCCAAGCATGCGGCCATCCTCTGAGCCGAGAGGGGGGTGGCTGGCAACTGGCCATGCAGACATTGAAAGCTGGTACTAAGAACAACAGGAGATGCCTTGTTGGTGCGACGTGCCGTGCCTCGTACATCGACATCTGCAGAGTGGCAGCGCGCCCTTTCGCAAAGATGTTGCCGCCCCTTGCCCCTGTCACCTTGAAACCGTCCTCAAGCTCATGCGCCTTCTTGCAGTGCAGTTGCGAGTGTCTTGGCCTGAGCTGTGAGCGCTGTGTGGCAAGTATAGATCACAGCGGTGTGTCAGCCACTCTCAAAAAAAAGGATCGGACAGTAAATACCTCGGCGCCGGTGGCAACGGCCTGGCAGCAATCCCGCCCACACCCCAAACGGACCTGCAGTACTCCCTGTAAGAGGCCTACCCTCCAATTCTGGTTCTTCTGGTGGAGAAGGAAGGGTTAGGAGATTGGTAGGTCGGTGGTGCTGAAGGGTTGTCGATGAGGAAAATCGCTGATGGGGCATGAAGCTCAGGGCGCATGGATTGTCATGTTTAGATTGGTTTAGTTACGAATCGAACCTATGTGACAGATGCATCACAAGAATAGCAAGCAGACAAGTTGACAAGTCAATCAAAATCCGACCTCCGTGCGTTCGGCTAATTCCGCACCATCTGCCCCTGCCAAGCTGGCTTAGAAGCACAAGCATCGAGAATGGGGGGAGGTTGGCGGCCACAGGGGTCGCATCAGGTGCCGCAAGCTTCCCTAGACTCTACCGTCAGCATCTCGTGAAGCGTTGCAGCGCGCACCTCGTACCGCCTCTGCAGCCTGGAGCAAGGCAAGAAAGGGCTCCACATTCTTCGCAAGGCTTCGTTGCACGGTTAAGGAGTCCCATCAGGGCAGCTGACACAACGGAGGGAGGCGAGCATCCGTGGCATCTTTGGGTCGAGGAAGCGAGCATCAGCAGCATCATTGGGTGGCCGTTTTGATGTGAACATGGCCAGCGTGGGCATGGCTCAACAGTCTCAACAGTCTCAACTCATGTTGCAACCTATGCAATGAGCACCTGCCGTGAACCTGCAACGCAAGCCAGTCCTGCTCCAGAAGGTCTTCCACAGCCTTTTGTTGCTGGCCAAGCACTGCCTGATCCACAAAATAAACGTTCGCAAAGCGCAGAGCTCTGGCAGTAGGCACACTGCTATACAAGGGCCTGTAGAGTCCATCCCTGTAGCTATGAAAAAATGGGCCCTCCCTCTAGTCAGTTAGACAAACCGACCGTCCCTCCCCATGTTGCCTCTTCAAGCCGGCACCTCTCACAGCAGCAATGGAAGCCATAGCTTGCCTCAATCAATTTCGACACCAAGAGAAAAAACAAGATAAACAAACAGATGCAAAAACTGCCACACATATATATACACACACATTGACAGCAATTTTGCAACCCACATGCAACTGTAATTTGCATCTCTGCACAAAGAAGGGAGAGAGCTGCTCTCTGCTCGGAACCAACATCCGTCAGACGGAGAGAAATCGGAGGCTGTCGGACGAATCATTCCTGAACTTGCAACCGAGAATCCAACGAGTCCCGCCGTCGGTACCAAGGCCTCGTGCAGCGTCAAAGGAGTCAAAAGCGGCGAAGCAGAACTGCTTGAAGCTGCTTGCAAACTCGGGCTGTCAAGCTCTTGCGGCAGCAAAGTCTCTGACTGCAAGGTCTCTGCGTAGCCTTGGGGGGGTGGGACACTCCAAATAGGTCCAGATAGAAATTGAAGAGTCTCCTGGGGCCAGTGCTGTCGAAGAGCTCCTCTCCAGCTTTGAGGTCGCGGCCTCCCCCGATGGGGCGAACACCCCGAATTGTTCTGAGCAGCACGACACCCTTCAAGCACTCTGCACTCTGCAAAAGTTCCACCGTTCCAGCACGAATGCTTCCAGCACAGTGGGCATCTGAAGGCCCAGGCCAGCTCGCAAGAACAAGCAGTCCAGAACGATCAGCCTCTGGACCTTGGGAGCCGCAACGATGCAGCACAAGACGATCCAAGGCGATCCAAGGCGAGCACGTTGGGCAAACACGAGTGGTTTACGTAGACCGGTAGCAGCCAGAGCCCTGAGCGCTCAGGATCCTGAGCGTGCACGGCCAAACCTTCTGACCGTCATCGTTGCTGGCAAATGCCCCCAAGGCCAGCGGCGTTGCCAATCTCCAGAGGTGCAGCATTGGGGTTCACAATGGGCAGGCCAAACCTAGGATGTGACGTTTCATGAGTTGTTGCCGGGACAGTCTTCTAGGCTCAGGACATCGCAGCTGCAACTAGGGGAGCTGATCTCAATCACCCCTGCCGAAATGCCCTAGATTACTGCTAAGGCGCTGATTGTAGTATAAGACGGCTTTCATCTCTTCCACCCTGCTGCGTGCTACAGCTGCAAAAGCTCAAGTAAAATGCCGGCACTGTACTGGTACGGACCTTACACTGCCGGATAGCGCTGGCGCAAGAAAGCCAGGGTCACGAACTTTCAACTTCAGATGTGGCCTGACAGAGATTGCGCACACATTCTTTGGCACTAATGTGGCGAGGAACTCTCTCAACATCTCTCAACTTTTGCAGCTCCTCACTTGCTGACCGTTACGACCGGATCGGGGCCTCTGCCCTCAGGAGCTTCCTCGGAGCTGCCAGTTGCGCAGGGCTGAGAAGTGGCATCTGGCACAAAGCACGGGGCATGGAAAAGCATGGGACATCAACATGAACTTCGAGCGGTACCTCCTCTTCAGATTCTTTGGTGCCGCGCGAAAGACCTAAGGGCACCGAGCACGGGCATAAAAAGCCATGCCATGGCTATCCATGGCTACACGACTGGGCTCCGAGCTTCGCAGCACTTGCCCGACCTCCTCACTTCTGGCAGCTTCTTGAAGAAGACGCGGCAGATCCTGAACTTGCGACATTCGAAGCTCTACTACAGTGGCACAGGAGGTAGCACAACAGTTGTGTGGCGCAAAAACAGAAAGCCCTTGAGGAAAGGCCGGGCAGGCTCGGCTCCTCGTTCAGGCCGGTTACCAAGGCTTGTGCACAGAGGAGTAGCCTCTCAGAAGAGTCTCGCAGGAAGTACAACAGTGCTACATCATGCTTCTTGCGTTCGCCCAGATGCCGCTCCTCACCGGATGCGCAAGAACCGGCGCACTCCGCTCTACGCATACACAGATCATGCCGACAAGTACTGAGAAGCGATAATGCTTGCCTAAAGATTTTCTGTCTAAAATGTGGAAGATTGGACGAAGCAACTGCTGATTCGCGTTACTTCACTATGCACTCAGAATGCCTGCACATGTGAGACAAAATGACGAACAAAGTGCATGGCCGGCTGAATAGGATGAACAGGAGGATGAAACGGGGTAGGCTGGAGGCCCTGTGGCATTGTGGTGCGCCGCACTACCACATGGGGGCTGATTTAGGTCGGCACGTCCATACAAAAGGACGCACTATCGAAGGAGATGCCTGAAAGTACGATCTGGCTATGGCTTTTTTTGCACATGGAAGATGTTGAGAGAATGGAACTCTCCTTACAGACGCCTTCCTTGCGGGACGTCTTCCGTCAAGAAGAGGCCCCGGCCTCCAAGAGCAGCCAACGCAGATCATGCAACGATCGTGTGAGGCAACGCGCCGCCTCGCTCTGGGGAATGGCCGATCCGAACCTCAACATAAGGACATCTCGGGTTCCACATATCAGGTGTCAAATGTAGAACCTTCAAACATCTTCTCAGGCAGACACGGGACCTACATACGGCTCCACATCCAGACTTGCAATGACAAAGTCTTCTCCCTGGGAGCACTTGGGGATAAAACTTCCAGAGCTTGTCGCCGCTTGATTCAGCTTGTTACAGGTTCACCGGTGGTTCGGCCTCTGCACCTGATCCTCCCTCCTGCGACCTGGTGCCCAGGCCGTGACATTTTGAGGGCGGGGGCGGGCGGGGTTGCGGGGAAGGCAGGGATCTCGAGGACTGGGCATCTGCTTCTGCTTGGCTTTGGCCTCGACACTCGACATGTCCAGGCCACAGCAGGTTTCTAGCCGACGCCCCAGCTAAGCCGCTCGCAACTGCCAAAGTGCCGGTCTGGAAGTATTGCTCATACACCTCCCATGCTGAGCCACTTACCACCAAAAATGCACAAGCATGCGCTATTGCCTATTGCTAGCTTTGTCAGCCCCATGGGATCCACTTGCCAACACGGGAACGCGTGAGGAGATGAAAAGGCACGGCCTTTTTGCATCTGATTGTCTGAGAAATTACATGAAATTACAACCCTACGTCTTGACACGAAGGCAAAGGCTGCGGATGCTGCAGCGCAGTATGCACCGTCCACTGATCCGAAAAGGAGAGTTTCGGAGAGCCTCCAGCCAGGCGTAGCGGCCCTCTGCCTCCAGCAGCCGCCGTCGTACCTCGGAACCCAGGCTTTGCAAGGCTTTGCAAGGCAAGCTCTGCACAGTGGTGGCTCTGCGATTGATGCTCTTAAGACTTGAGGGATCGAAACTGGGCCTGCCGCAGACGTGAGTGCAGATGCTACCTTCAAAAGAAGACCAAGGACAAGCTAAAGTGTGCACCTGACATAACCCTAGCACTTTGCTGCCGTTTCGGAGCAGTGAGCCCGCAACATCTTTGTCGGCGGGCCGTAAGGACAGAGCTTCCTTCAGCGCCTCCTCTGCCTCAAACTGCTCGCCGTTTCTGGACAGATGTGTTTGGGCCGCGATGCGTAAAGTGGATGTGTGGGTGTGTTGTTTTGTGCAGACAGTACGTTTTTTGCAGAGGGGGGGGCCTCTTCGAGTCTGGCCAGGTGGGCGTTGGCCACGCCCAGGCGATACCTCTCTCTGCTTGAAAAAAGATTCCGAAGCATCGAAAGCAGCTCTCCAAACAGAGCGTTTGTCTCCCTATGAACACGACGTAAGTTTTACTCACCCCCTGATGACTCTCACATTGTGAGGACGCAATTGTGGGCGCACCAGGCTTTCGGGTTCTCAGGTGCAAGGGCACGTGCCGCCGCCGCATCCTGAATGACATCTGGCATGAGGGCTCTCAAGTGAGGTGGCACCTGGCCTCCCGTGCATCTTCGAAGCGCTGCAGCTTCAGCCGGCACCTGAAGCAGCCACATTTATCATTTTCTCAATGTCAATGGTCAATGCCCGGGAAATCGAGGAGGTCTGAGACATTCTAAGGCCCCAAGAAACCAACCGTCCGAGTTTGCCAACTGTCAGCGCAAAAACTTCAGCTGGCTACAGCAAGTTGTCACGAGACCGCTGCTGGGCTCGACTGACCAGGGCAGATGTACGGGACTCGGCATCCTCTGCAGATTCCAGCGCCTGCAATGCAGCTCTGCAAGGTTGCACGCTAGCTGGTTTTCCCTTGTGGTTGTGTTGGCGCGGCACTCCTACCATCGCTGCAGGCTAGCCTCCGTGTACAGCCCCTCTGCGACGGAGAACTGGCCAGCTCGGTAGGCAGCAGCTGCCTATGGAAACAGGCAAGCCCTGGGCAAGCCGATAGCGCAGTTTGATGACACCACATGGCATACCGATCTCCGAGAGAGCGCGAACTCTGCATTCCGCTGCCAAGCGTCCATCGGCAAGCAGGGTCATCACATGGCATGAGATCCATAAAGCGGGTGACGGCAAGTAGGCTGCAACATGCCATGTTTAACATGCTTGCGCGTGACATGATGCCGCTGGGGAAATCAAGAAGACCTGTGACTGGGACAGTAAGTTGCGCAAAAAAACCTAATCAGGCGCTAGTCAACTCTAGGCTCTAGACTCTACTCCTTGCTTTGGGCAACTGGTTGGAGGTGCTCTTGTTTGCTACAGCCATAGGCACAGCGAGTCGCAGGCACTTCTCGATCTGACACCAAAGACTATGCCTTGTTCTATGTTTCTCTACTCCTCTTCTTCTTCTTCTTTTTCTTCTTCTTTATTCTTCTTTCTTCTTCTTCTTTCTTCTTCTTCTTCTTCTTCTTCTTCTTCTTCTTCTTCTTCTTCTTCTTCGTCTGTTGTCCGTCTCCTCCTCCTTCTTCTCTGCACTTAAGCTTTCTCTCTCTCGGCTTCTCTCTCTGCTCACATTGCCGATACAACATGCACGCGCTTGTGCAAGGTGAAGGCGGGGCGAACATCCACAACAAGGCCCAGAGACTGGGGATCCTGGCCAGCGAAACTTTGAGGGCACTCCGCGCAGCGCCCAAGCTAACAATCATTGCCGGAACTTGCCTGTGACACTTGTCTATGTTTACAGCGAGCCTTGACGGCAGACACGCGATCTCCGATGACAAAGGGTCTATCGATCAGCTGCAAAGAAGATTCCTGACGGAACGCTGCCACCCCAGCAATAGTCGACCACTGAAGGGACATAGTCCGTGAGCCAGAGTGAGCCAGAGTGAGCCAGAGTCAGTGAGCTTGTGGCGTGAGCCGATCTGAGCCAACCTGTGTCCGTGCCTTCATTCGCAAGCCCGGTGTCTGGTGGAGATTGTCTCCAATCCAGGAGACGCTGCATCGTCCTGGAGGTAGCTCCTCCAAGGTATTCCAAGGTACTAGCAGAGTCATTGTTGAAAGAGAAATATTTGTACCAGGTGCAGGCAGAAACGTCTATCGGTATACCCGTAATTCGTAAGTTAGCATTCACTTACACTTACGAGTACTCCTCATCTGACGACGCTCCGTCATCGTAACCAGAGACGCGGTACACCTGCTCTTCACTTCACGTGCACTGCGTGCCTGTGTATGACTATGCTGAGCTATGCTGCCTGAATCTGGCATTCACTACTTGCACAACTCCACTCCCTCATGGGTCAGACGCCTGGCCGCGCCACATCCGCCTGGTATGCCATGGAAAAACATGGAAACCACCACCGGAGTCCCTCGTTTGAGACATCTGTTGCTATGTCTACCCTAGTCTACGTGCACGAGCAATGCAAGAGAGGTACAGCACGAAGATGTTCAAAGTCAAGATGCATGACGAACTCAACCAAACTCGCAGAGAGTCAGCACACGAACAGCAATTCAATGCTGGCGGATGACCGCAGCTTCTGCTTTCTGGATCCAGGTCGCAGCTCCACGACGTCACTTAGCGAGCGGGGGTCGATGGCAGTTTGGCGACAATGCTCTTGACTGATAGAACAACACCAGCTCGAGGCATCCCATGTGGATCTGGACTCTGGACAATGCACACTTTTTCTGTGGAGAAATCGATGCAGGAGCTTCTGCAATGAGCCGGCGAGTGCTCATGTCCTTCTTCGCGGAAGTCTGCCAGCCGTGCCCGGCCGTTCCCTGCCGCGCCGGCCGTGCTGCCTCACAGACTCACCGTTACGCTGTTCGAAGGATGGCTAAGGCTTTCTCAGAGAGGTCTTGAACTTGGCTACAGGCTCCAACCATCACCTCCATGATCAGGAAATCCCTCGCACGAGCAAGTCCTGCACTGCACATTGACGCATCACATTGAACGGTGCAAGATGCCGAGCGCATTAAGACTGGCTTCGAGTTGGACGACCTGCGCCATCGTGAGTGTGACCTGCGGCAGAAAGTCATCTCGCTCTCACTGGGAGAGGTGCTGCCTGGCTGCGAAGTCATCAACGAGCGCTGAGAGCGTTGATTGCGGTTCCAAGCCCCCTAGAAGCCTTGAAAGCTTTGCAAGAACAGTAGACGTCTCGTGATCTCTCGCCTCGTCGCTGCTGCTCGTTTGCTCCGTTTGCTCCTCACTGAGCTCCGACTCCGTCTCCTGGCCAGTTTGTGCGATCATTGCTGTGTGCAGATGTAGCATACCACGGGGTGCTAAGGGACCCGTAATGGTCACAGCTGGCGCAGAGGGTGCAGGCCAGGTCGCATGCTCTCCAAATGGTCAGGGCAGCAGCATGAAGCCTCTTACGATACCTCTTGCGATGCCTCTCTACATGCCTCTTACAACGTTACATGCCGCACTCCGCCGACTTGCACTTTTCAAGCGTCTTTTGATCCCAGTCTGTCCCCACACGCCGAGGACCGGCGGCGAGCTCGATGGCCGGTGCTGCGATAGATCAGGAACTCCTTTGCTCCACAAGTTGGCTTTCCGTCCGCTCTAAGAGTTCGCTGCAAAAAGAGGAAGACCAGATGATGGACTTGTGTGAACTGCTACATCCGATAGAAGGGAAACAGTGTGGCAGACACGCACCTGAAAGAAAGTCGAGCCACGTGCAGGTCAAAGGAGCTGCACAGCATTCCCAGTGCGCTGTTGAGATAGCTGAGGATGAGGAGGGGTACTAGAATGACCGTCGACGTGATCATGTCCCTGAACCTGAGTTGAGCAGCTACCAGTAAGGACAAAGTGCGTGCATGCGCGCGCGTTTGTTCGTGTGCTTGTGGGCCATGTGGTCACCCTGAATCACCCTGTGCCGTTCAGAAGCATCCGATTCGTGAGAACCCAGAAGTACAGGGCCTGCAAAGATCAGGTATTTGCTAGAAAACGCTTGCTACAAGTACTGCTGTTTGTCATGCCCTGCTGCTTTGCCCACAGCATCTGCCTGAAGCCCGCGCTCCGGTTTGCAACACCTCCCTCTCGCACAGCGTGATCGCAAAAGGCCTGCATAGAGAGAATTGGAGGGAGAGGGAGAGAGAGAGAGAGAGAGAGAGAAAGAAACAGAGAGAGAGAGAGAGAGCTTCGACATGCGCCCTCAAGCTTCGCCCGCCTTCTGCAAGGTATATCATCACCTCCAAGAGAAGATACTTCAAGATGAACCTAAGCTCTTGCAAGGAGCTTTGTATAATCTGACTCGCACTAGACGCTGCTCTACTCTGCTCATCTTCTCATTCCTGTCATTCCTGCAAGCAGCCCTGCGATGTAGTCTTTCCATCGGCCAGTGTTCCGAAGGATATCCAAGCAAACAGCAGCTTCGGCAATTTCCAGCAAAACCACAACTGGTGTCAGCATGGGCACCAAGATCCTCCTGCAAGCGCCATCACTGTCATCGTTCGAGCAGAAGCTGCATTCCCGACAGCTGCAGCATATTCGCGACAAGTATCATCAAGTCCCAGCTGGACTGCGAAGTCGATTTGCAACTTCTCCTCCGGTGCAAAATCGCCGGAACGGCCTACATCTGAAGAGCTGCAAAACGGCAAAATGTGCAGCAACCCCAGAGGTCCTGATACAGTTGGTGAAACTACACCCAAGGGTGGCTAACATGCAGAAGACCAGGGAGAACACGACCGGTGGAAGCAGTGTCAGGGCAGCCACCTTCAGGAACCGCAATCACGAGCACGCGCAAGGATGGGCATGAAGAAACCTGAACGCACTACGCATGCACGGGCCTCCTCCATGAGGGCGTGCTTCGAGAAGACTACCTGCAGCATGCTGACCTTCACAGGGCATCACAAAGGCGACCCTTGCAGCGTTGACCTGATCCAAAGGCCAAAGTTGCCAGCCTTGTGGTTGACAACTGCAAACCAAACAGACACGCCCAAGAATACCTCAGGAGAACTTCCAGCCCAGACAACACTCTGACATTCATGGCTCTTGCTCCTCCGATTGCAGGCCAGCCACAAAGAGAAAGTTGAAGTCCAACATGGAGATGCTTAATCCAGTGCGTGGCTTGAACTGACATTCCTGAATGACACACACACAACACCCCGTCTGCAGGGAAGGTGGAGTAAACTGTTCGCAGTGCGAGTTTTTCGGCTTTTTGAAGATCCCGACACGCTGCCTCATACCAGCGGATCCATCCCCGGCCCCAATTCTTGAAGAAAAAGGCACACAAGCTTCTCCTCACGGCGGGGGCAGCGTCGGGAGTATCACAAAGGTTGCCGCCCTTTCCAGGCGTCAATGCACAGCCAAGGGAGTCAAGGTCCTGTCTTCCTCTATGTGGCGACGGGCGAACTGGTGCGGGTTGAAGATGAAAGGGGCATAAAGCCAAGAAGTGATTGTCAGTCCAATGCCTCGGCGTATCGGTCATCTCTCAATCCATCTGGTCACGGCTTCGAGGTGAAGACTACGAGTTCCTACTGCCTTAGCATCTTGAAGTGGAAAACATCTGAGCGCTCAGCAGACCCAGACCGGCGAAAGCCGACTCCCTTGGTTTGAAAGAACATCCCCACTTGAAACGCCGGAGCTCACGGCCGGGCTCGTCTGAAGGCACTCTGAAGGCACTCTGAAGGCACTCTGAAGGCACTTTTCCATTCTGAAGGCACTTTTCCGTTCTGAAGGCACTTTTCCATTCGGGAATCCCTTGAAGGCTATTTTCGGCCAAGGCTCGGTAGACATTAACGGAGTTCATCCTGGGTTTGCGTAGTGCAGCAACCAAGAGTCCACTCACGAAATCTCGGTCCCGGCATGGAGCAAGGGTGGAGTAAGGTGCACGCCCGCCCAGTCCGACCACCATGACGGAGGCGATCAGGAGGACGAGGCCATCATAAAACGCTTGCATCGCGTAGTCTAAGTAAAGGCCTGCGTACAGCGGCATGCTGGCATGCTTGAGTTGCCTGCATGCATAGTGCTGCAGCTGTATCCGGGGCTCCCGCCATCGAAGTCATCGTCAGACCCCGGCTTGGCCCGAATGAAGTGCCGACGTTCTGTGGGCAAACTTCTGCCAGTGCTGATGTACTTGGCACCGCCTCAGCTGCTTCCGGGTCCGCCAGGGTCACCCGCAAGCCCGATATCCATCGAACATCCATGGGCCCATGCACCCAGGAACATCCCCAGTTCTATCTTTTGGCTCTCGACACAACCGGCAAGATACAGCAGCGAAGTACGAGCCAATACTGACCGTCTACATCCCTCGATCGTATTGAACCCAGCTGCCGTAGCGCAACTCATTGATCACCTGAGCAAGGCAGATATTGTGCTCGAATGCTTGATCGCTGGTCAGACCCCCAAAGCTAGAGAATCTTCCTGCAATGCTTCCAAGATACGTAGAAGCCAATTATTTTGGCTTGGAAGACGAACCTTGACTTAAGGAACGAGCAAGGCTGAGCACTCTCGAGCGCTGAAGTTGTCGACTCTAGCCAGGCTGCATCAAGAAGGAGAGCGTGAACACTTGCTTCAGCAGCCGCTGCACAGCGAGCTTGAAGCTCCTCTCCCGCACTCAAGGTTGCTGGCCGGTAAGCAAACGAAGACATGAGGCAAGGCTACTCGTAGGTCCTTTGCAGCCACTCTTCCATGAAGAGCGGAAGAGCCGTTGCCAGAAGCACCAGGAGCAGCAGTGCCAAGGTGTAGATGCTGGCCAACATCCTGCGCATCGCAAGTCGCCACGGCCAAAGGCTCTCCCCAAAAATCCCCACGGCAGCTTACTTATTTGTTTGTGTATATATTGAAATCTCAGGCCCCGCGGCCGTGGGCCTCCCCATGAGCTCCGCCGCAGGGCGGCGGGCGCAGCTGGACTCGAAGGCCTCGAAGTGGCCATCGCAGTCCGAGGCAAGAACCAGAGCCCAGGTGAACATGACCTCAGCTTGGAAACATACAGAGCACACGGCGCGCAGCTCTAAGCTCTAGAGGTGGCAAAAAAAATGACTCCACAAGTCAACCCTTATTCCCTTGCAGCACAGGCGCGGTGGGCATTACCCAAGAGAGAAGAAATTGTGTCACATAGTACCCTGCATGCGCATAGTACCTTGCCGGACACATCACTTCTGCATACTTCTGCCGCGCCTCCGGACATGTCCGTATCTGAAGGAAGCCGAGCTGCAACGTCAAAGCTTCAGGAAGCGGCCTCGGTGCTCGAGGCTTGGCTGTCACCACATGACTGCGGATGCTCGGCATGCGGTCTCTTGCTCTCTACATGCAGCTCAGGCACAACAGCTGGCCAAGCCGAAACATTTGACGCGTCAGCAGCTGCTCGCCGGAGCCAGATGACAGCTTGGAGAAGAACTTCAAAACCTCAGCACGGCAGCACGACCCAACATGCTCTGCAAGAGACTGGGGCTTGTACTGCTTGCACCTACCAGCTACTGCGGCATGGCGCAGTTTCTCACTCAAAATCACCGAGAAACGGAGTTGAAGCCCAAGTCTCTGCCCTTGGCCAGGTGAAAGTACTCCTGCGCCGTAGTGAGAAGAACGCACATCACTAAGTTCCGAGTGGTCCAAGTGCATCATCCAACAATCTTGGAGACAAGCCCCTCCGGCTGCTCCACAACCCATGTCTGACTTGCTCTAACAACTCTTAACTCTTGAAGCTCGTACTCCTTGTGGCAAATCTCTCGACCGTCCCCACGGAGTACAAAATCCAAACCAGCGAAGATGTCTTCGGACAGGTTCAGGGTCCTGCTGGTCGAACTCTTACACTAGCTGCGGAAATCGAAGGGTGCTAAACACGCGAGGAACCTTGTGCCCTTCGAGACGCCTCCCTGTTGCATCATGAACCTTTGCTGGAGGCTCTTGGGCTTCAACGCGCACAAAAAAAAAGCCCGCAGCGGAGCTTGGCAGGCAGGTTCTGTTCCAGCAAGGAGCTGCTTGTTCATGAGGTCCGGGTGTCCATAGTGCATCCGGGCCCCCAGCACCGAGTAGCTCCGCTGAAGGATGGTGCAGAAAGCCATCTCTGAGCCAGCAGCAAAATCGCCTATAGAGCCCATGTCACCTGCGTTTACCAGCTGTGTGCATTCAGCATACATGTTGCGCACGTGTGGACAGAGGCACTGCCATCAAGCCAGGTTGCTTGTAATGTGCTCAGGGAAGCCGACGATCCTGACAAGATTGATATCAGACGTGCACCCATGACCCGTTTGACCCTTGCAAAGTGTCCAATCCAGCAAGTGATTCAGTCATGGGTCTGCTTTGCATTCCACCGGAACTCCGCCAAAGCACATGGCATCAACATCATTTGTTCAAAGTAAGCACCTCCAAGCGGCTGAGCATGTGAAACTGTGGGAGGGGGAAGTGGGTGCGCGGGGGGACGGTTTGTAGATGCGTGGTACCTTGATTCGAGTCGACGCACTGAGTGATCGTGCCCCGGCTGAAGGGAAGAGCATGATTCTGGTTATCTGCTTTGCCGTCGCTCAGGATTGGATATCCTGGAAGCTCGATGCGATACAGAGGTTGCCGGAATGCGGAGTCCATGTTCTTCACCTGCACATGTCTCGCTCATTGCCGTTTCTCTGTCCAAAAGCTCCGACATGCTCTGACCTTCTTGCAGTTCCGATCCATAAGACAGCTGTAGTATCTCCGTCGCTGGCGAGGATGGATTCCCTTAGCAGGCGCTCTTGAACAGGGCTGGAAGTGCACCAGCAGTGCACCAGCAGTGCTGGCGCTTCATGCTTTCACTTGCCTCGAAAAGTTTTGAGGCGCTGCCATCTGAACATCGAGGCGCATCCCGATCGCCGTTCTCGGCCAAGTGGTTGTGGTCAATATAGGCAATCTTCAGGTTTGATGGAAATCTCTCCAGCATTTCGTTCACCTGTTCACGCTGAACTGCGTTGAAGTAGGTATACCTGCGGCCACAAAGCAGCCCAGACTCAGCATCCTACTGGCTGCACTCCAAGGCTGAGAAGCCGATGCCACAGACTTAGGCGAGGGCAGCTGCATGGACACCAGGCACCGGAACCTCCAGTTCTCAGATCGGAAATATCCCACCAACCCGTTACGTCGATACATATATATACACAGAGAGAGAGAGAGGGGAATAAAAAGAAATGTCGTTCGGCTCCAAGAAGCACATCTCGTGTGTCTTCCTGAGCTAGGCTGCAGGAAGCTCAGTTGTGACTTCTGCCATCTCTCGAGTTTGCACTGGGAGCATGCCAGAGCCAAGGATCTCTGTGCCATTTTAGCCCACTGGTCGACAGACCCTGGAGCTCGTGATGCAGCAGAAGGGCATCGTGGTACCTAGATGTCGGTGAACGTCAGGGAAAGGGCGATGGCAAGCTGGGGCAGGCTGCCATCTAAGTGCAGGCTCAGCTGCTTGCAAACACCAGAGACGGTTCGCCAGAGTGTCTGAAGGCGCATGGATGCCCACACGCATGTCTCCTGCTCTCTGTTCTCCCCCACCCATCAAGCCAGCACATGTGTCCAAAATTTCAGGTGAAGTTGGTGCAGGGTATTCATACGCGTCCATGTAATTATTGCTGGACTGCAGGAACGGCACGAGTTGCTCTTGCGTAGCTCTTCAGGCTCGAAGATGGATTCGCAGGGGTGAGGCATGAAACGTGGAAAGCAAAGGGCGTAACGGCGAAAGCGTAACGAAGAAAGGGATGGGTGGCAATGCAGAAAGACCTGCCTGAAATGAGAACAGAAGACCCCACTGTAACCTGGAAAGGCTAGGCAAGGTAACGCGCGAAAGGAGGTCGAGACAAGACTGTAATCCAGGCTCCCTGCAATCCCGGCTGTCCGCTCTACTCTCGCGGGATGGTCGAGATGCTTCAGGGGAATACGTGCACATGTGGCACTGTGCACGTTTGAATTTTGTGAGAATATTCCAAAGTACATGAATGGGCTCACGGGTGGCGTGAAGATTCTAGGATTCCTAGGGTTGGCTTTTGGGTTGAGATGTTAGGGTTTGGATGTAGAGATTCTCAGCTTCAGTTCTGTAGGATTTGTGGCCGACATTACAACCGGAATTACTCCCTGTTTCGGTTCGAGCTGCTTCTCCCCGCAACGGCTGCGGAGGGTTTCCCGTCACGGCTTTCCTGGGTGCTTCTCTGATACTTTTCCCATGTTTCGACCTTAACGCTTCCTTGTTTCGTGGTTTTCTGGCTTCCTTCTGAACATGGGGGCAAACATTGGGGGACGCAAATTGATACTGCTCAAAGCGTGGGAATATTCCGAAGATGCCTTAAGTTGTTAGTGGTCGTAGTCTCACCTGTCCTTCCACTGCTGCGTGCTGTAGCGTGACCAATTCCGCACACCACCTGGGACGGACCAGTTTTGCGCCAAGTTCTTGAACTCATCGACCTGAACATGTCGCAACGGCAGAGCAGCTGAACACAAGAAGACAAAGGCGGTCAAGGGACATACTTGATTCGCAAATAGTCGATGAGGTGGCCCAAATCACGCGCTTCACCCGCAGCCTGCCATCCAAGTGCCAAGCGCGAGTTTGGCTACCCAACAACAACAAGGCAGCCACAAGGATGCAGCTGGGTGGTGAAACAGCACAGACTACCTCAGAGCGCGCCTCACTGTACAAATCTTCCTGGCTCATCAGGATCGGCTCCTGCAAGGCAGGGGGCGACTTTTCCAATAGCTTGGAGAACCCCCGGAACTGCATGATGTTGCAAAGAGGACCTCGAAGTGCGGGATCAGCGCCGTCAAGCCCGGCAAATACGGAGACCGGTAGGGTCTCGGGACATGCAGGCCGACACCTGCAGACTTGGACCCCGAGTCTCCCCTCAGGGACCTGGAGGATGAAAGACTAGCCCGCCTCGTGCAAGTGCCAGGAATCGCCACTGTAGCTCTTTGTTCCCAGGCCACTCCTAGTCTTCGGGACCCTCATCGGTGAGCCTTCTTGACCGTTCAAGAACAGTACTTTCTAACTTTCAGCCGCAGTCTGAGCACAGAAGCCGACCTTCAACCAGACATTACGATGAAGACAAACGCGCATGCTTAAGCAACGGGGCACCCTCCAGCTGAAGGCTTGAGTACTTCTACTCAGAATCGGGGGAATGGAGCCAAGAGAAAATTCATGAAGTGGACTGCATGAAAGTGTCCGGACTCATTCGGTGACGAAGGTTTCGGTGAGCGTTTTTGGCAGTCCAAATGCTGTCAAGCGTCACGTGTGTCGGAGATTCCACAGTAATGCTTGCTTGCCTCCGGCACTGGTAACGAATCCCGAAACGTGTGTTCTGTTGGCATGCCAACCCTGCACTGCATGCAGGCAAGATGCTCTCTCCAAGCAATTTTCTTGATTGAAAAGGACTGGAGGATCAGGCTCTTCAGATGTGATGTAATCAAAGCACAGCTCGCCGCTGTCTCGCATGCTTATCTTGTGCTCCCTAGTCCTCGGCTGAAGACCTAGTGACCCAGTTGAGTGCAATCGCTTGCTGCCGAACACAGAGAGAGCCAAGGGTCATATGCTGGACGACTAGATTCCACGTCTTGGCAAAGGAGCGTTTGCCATCGGGAGCGTATCTCCTGAGAACTGCGAGCTACTTCAAGCCATGATGTGTGACATATTGTGACATGATGACCAATGCCTCGCAACGACTCCGAGTTGCAGAACACGTGTGGCAGTGCTTCGCTTGGGTTGGGCCTACCCCCTCTCGAATGCTGCCTGGTCACAGCACCTTTCGAGTGAAGCGCTCAGGAAGCTTGTGAATAGCATCCTCAAACGCAAAGTCAAGGACATAGCATGTCCGCCTTGGCTTCTGGCATGGAAACTGGCAGGGTCTTGCGGTTTCCTCCTGAACCTCTTTGAGAGACTGTCCAGCTTGCATCCAAAACGCTGTACAAAAGTGGCCGCCATTCCCATGAAGGTACACCCAACAGTGAACCAAAGCTGCGTGTCAGCGCAAAAGATAAAAAGGCTGGAGAACCACAGCCACAACCTCACTTGTCCAGGTCTGCTTGTATCCCTTCTGCCACCGATAGGAAAATGAAGGATTCTGAGCCATGGGGCCAGATCAACACGTCGCGAGCCCAAACGCTGCTGTACCACGCGATCCTTAACTCGGGAAGCCCGAACATGGCCATGCCCTGAAATCTACGCGCCCCTTCGAAGATTCCGGTGGCGCGACTATAGCGACTATAGTGACTATACTATAGCTCAATTGCATGGTTGATTCGTCCGCTTTCTTGGCCGAGCATCCTGATGTCCTGGGAGGTGGCTCGGCCCAGAGGCTCCAGCTGAAGATCCAGGATCAGGGCGAAGACGGAGACGAAGAGAACAACCTTAAAGGCTCAGACGTGAAGGGGTCTCAAAGTAGAGAGAGATAAGTGCTGAGAGTGGACCAAGTGCAAGATAAGGCGCTGCCACCAGAAACTTGGCGCCAAACACCACAAACCAGAATAAGTATCTGACGTCACAGGCTGAGGCGGACGTTTTGCATGCAAAGTGCCTCCCCAAGCCTGGCGAGTCTAAGACGTAGTGGTGCCTTTGGCCTCTCCTGAGAGTCAACAGAGCCAAGCCGTGTGTGTTTGGAACCATTTTGGGGGCTACTTGCAACTGCAACTAACTGCAACTAACTGCAACTAACTGCAACTAACTGCAACTAACTGCTGCAACTGCTGCAACTGCTGCAAGGGCCATCCGTCCTCGTACGGCATGTCGAAGTTGCGGTCTGAGAAGAACAGCAACGAAGCCACCACCCACGCGGAAGCCACGGCGTGCCCAATCAGACAATACTCCAATATCTGGTATTCGTTGTTCTTCCACACCTAATCACGCTGCATCGGTGCAAAAAAAGCCACGAGTGACTCTGACTGCCTCAGGTAGCTGAAGCGGTAGGCAAACTGCAGTCGAGAGTCAAAATCCGCGTAGCGAACAGCAGCATACGTCACCACCGGCAGCAGCCACAAAATGCTGCGCCAGGTGTTCGCGCACAAGCAGCCTTTCAAATCTTTGATCTTTGGGCGACAACACGATGGAAAGCAACAAAAAAATTTCAAGCGTGGCAAGAACCGACCCCTGGAATTCCAAGGATGGATACAGTTCCTGGGATGTTGATGTTGAGTGTTGGCACAGGTTTCTTCTTCTTGCGCAATGTCGACAATGCACTGCTCCGCCTCCTCCGATTCGTCGCGCGATTCATTGCTCATTATGTTGTTCTGCGGATCAGGCGCTTTTGCTGCGCGAAATGTGCAGAGTGAGCTCGTTGCAACGAGGCGTGCATTGGTCATGTCTCTGAGCACGCTTCCCACATTTTGCTCTCCCCAAAATGACGACTCTGACGCCCCTTTCGTGGCTTGTAAACACTGCGTGGCTCCGAGGGCACCAGTCCTTGTGAGCCCGCCACCCCCCCCGCCCCCCCGGATTCGAATCCAAGTCTCCTCTCTCAATTGCAAAAAGTCTTCTCTCCGTGCGTTCTCGCTTCCAAATGTTCCGGCAGAGAGGCGCAGTTCGACAACTTGCACTCATGCACAACGTGATACCCTGAAGGGGGACGGGACAAATTCGAGGCTGCCACACAATGGGTTCAAGAGGGCAAACGTCAACAGAAAGCATTTGTCTCATCCTGGGTCGCACTTGCATGCAGTATTAACCCTCACTTGTGTAGTGTATACGCATTGCTACCAGAAACTGGCTTGAACAACGCGGGGGCCTAAGCCGAAGATGGCTTTCCGCGTGGCACTCCCGCATGTGTAAAGCCGCGACCTGTAAGGAGGCTACACTATTCGAGGCGAGAGAGATCGTCAGGAATATCAATGCTGGACAATACAAGTAGAAGGGTTGCTGTCCAAGAGGCACGGTCACAAGAAGCGAGTGGCAAGGAGCCACAAGACCCAGCGCGGCGAAGCGCACCGGCGCGGTGCGCCCGGCCATCGTTTCCTCCTCTTCGTCGTCTTTGGGCTCCTGTTTTGAATGGAGTGCTGAGAGATGCAGGGAGAGCCGGAGAGCCACAACAGTGAAGGGGCTCTACCGACGGCTACAGAACCGAGCTGGCCAGGGCTCTGGCCCCTGCAACGACACAAATGGCAGTAAAGAACAGCAAGGAGTGCAGCAGCCATATCCTCCAGAATGCTGTGCTGACAGCTGACATGGGACAGCAAAGCTTAACGATACAAGTGAAAGCCAAGCGCACAAGGCTGCAAAGTTGCGAAGCTCCTTTGGGTTGACGCGAAGACGCCCCACAACGAGTGCACCTGCAGGCTCAGCGTTTTGCTGCGTATTGCGTGCCTTTATGCGCATTTTCACGTAATTCGTACCCGCCGCCCTCCAAATCAAAGTTCATCCAAGCATACGGCGCTCTACGGTTCATGCTCGCCTCACGATGGGTCTTCGTCTTCGAAGAATTTAGCATCTTTGTCAGGTTGAACTCCTGACAGCAGGTACAGGCGGTAGAGGTGCGATTGCAGTACGCAGCCACCTCAATGTGCCTGCAGGATGGCAAAGCGCTTGCCATGCTCAGACTCGAAGAGCCGCGGCATCCCTCGCCGCAAGCGCTTAGCGCTGGCGAAGAACTCGTTCCAGTCATCCTGGGCGCGCGCGTCCAAGCGCTTACCCTGGCGCCCGGCACATGACATTTCTAACATCTCAGTAGGCTGCGGGGCAAGCTGACTTTGCAGCCAAACTGCGTAGTTCGCGACATCTGGCGGCAAGAAAGCCTCGAAGCCTTCGTGAAATGTTGGTAGCCTCTCTTTGAACTCGTGCACGACTCCGCTGGCACGCTCCGGGGCTGTGATCCTCTTGAAGTCGACACAATCGTACCACTCGTCGAAGACCAAGTTGTAGATCGGCCGAACCATGCCTCAGCCCAGCCTAGCTCTGAGGACACTCTGCCAGCGGCGCCCTTGCAAGGTGTATGTGCAGTGAAGGCCGCGTCCGCCACAGAAAGCGGACGACAGACTGAAGAACACCCCCCCCCTTCCTGGCTCCCCTGCCAGTCACTCTTGGGACCCTGCGAGCCAAGAAGAGGTTGTTGCTGCTGCCCTTTCTGTCCGGGCTGGAGGCGGCCGACTGGCATGGGATGCCATGGGATGCCACGGCTAACCGACTCAAGGTGGCTTTTAAGCGCTGACATCGCACTCTTGACACTGCCTGGCCCGTGCCCCTCTGATAGAGGGACTCGCCGTGGGGATCGTCGGCAGAGAGAGACAGCTCGGTCAAGAAGTACACCACTTCGGGCCTGGGAGGCATCGGTAGTTAAAGAAGAGCTATGAGGGTTTTCAAATGATTTACATTTAGTTAGGATCCTGTTGGCAGGCCATGGGCATGAATCGTAGATTGCCAGCTTCGCCCCAGACCAGAAGGTAGACTGCCTGCAAAGTGGGCTTGTGAATTCTCAAGAGGCCGCATCCCTTGCACCTCCTCTCGAGCGGCGCTTCGAGCCAAGCTTTTGTTGCCGAGCGTCAATCTCAGCCAGGTGCTTGCTGGTAATCTTTGCCGCCCGCGCTGTGTGTGTGCCGTCTGCCTCCAGCCAGGTTCCCAAACCGAAGGGTCCAAGTGTGGTCTTCAGGAGGCACACAAGAGCAGACGTTCTCTTTTGCCCCAGCAGCGCATGTCTGTGAGCAGAGCACTGATGAGCCTTAATCCCTGAGCAACACCGACCAACAATGGGCAACAGTGGGCAACAGCGGGCAACAGCGGGCGACAGAGGGCAACAGGGGGGCCAATGGCGACTGCTAGGGACTTGTTCAGGTCCTCCAGGCCAGTGTCAGCTCCTGTGTGGCTATGATGTTCGGTTCCGTGAAGATCTCCGAGAATGCCGTGGAGATGCTCTTTCTCTCCCAGTCCGGTGCGCCCTCTAATCCCAGTAGCTGCAGTACCTCCTGACCTGCTGTGCGTCCAGCTTCTTGAAGTCTCGTGGATCCCGTGTGATCCCGTGACATGCTCGCGTATGGCATGCATGCATAAACTCTACGAGAGCTTGAGGTTACGCGCCTGCAGGACGTCAGACGAGCAATCTCGGAATCTCGGAGTCAGCGACACTCGCCAACAACTCGCGAACCCAGGCCTCCAACCAGGTGCCGCTGGGCAGCTGCGCCCAGCGAGTCCCGCCCAGGCCCAAGGTGTGCAGGCTCAGGGGCTCCTTTTGAAAAACCAAAATGAACATATATGAACCTTGCTCTTAGGGTGAAGATGAACACGCGGACTCCAACGCCTGCAGCTCGGCCGCCAGCGCGCCCCGCCAGCGCAGGAAGCCCTCTAAGAGCTCGGCCTGCGGAGTGACAAAACAGAGAGACACGAGGAGAAAGAGAGAGAGCTGAAGAGAGAGAGAGAGAGGGAGCGAGACAGAGAGAGAGAGAGAGAGCTGAAGAGAGAGAGAGAGAGAGAGTGAGAGAGCTGAAGGGGGGTGAACCAACAAAGCTAAAGCTGTGACTCACAGACAAGAGACCCCGAGACCCCCTCTTTCCTCCTAATGTTGTATCCTGATTAGTGTGGTCCCCCGGAATTGCGAGAAAAAATCCGAAAATTATCCAGCGGGGTCAATTTGAGGAGGTTCCCCGGAATTGTGAGAAAAAAATCGGGCGATGCAAAATTTCGGCGAGGCTGTTTTCTATAGAGTTGTTGTAGCAAAAGTTTTAAAGCCTGAAACCTTGAAGCCTGAGGTTGTCGGGCCCTGAATCTTAAGTCTCCAGGCCAGCCCCAAGCTGAGATTTCCTTCTAACATGCCTTTGTACCGAGGCCAGGCAATCAAATTCCAAGGGGGGCAATCACGTTTCTAAGGGGGTAGTCCAGCAGCTGACCGAATGCCGTATAAAATATAATGTTGGTCCCCCGGAATTTTCTGTGTTTTGCGGGCTGGCTTGGTTGGGATAGATGGATCCCCTTTAAGTTCATATAAACTCATCCCGTTTAAAAAACCATATGGATCCCTTTTAACATCATATGGACCCCTTTTTCAACTCACATAAATTCATCCCTCTTAAAATTGTATGGACCCCTTTCAATTCCATACAATCTCAGCCCTGTAAAAATCATACGGGTCCCTTCTAAACTCATATAAATTCATCACTTTTACAATCGTATGGATCCCTTTAAGATTCATACAAGCTCATCCCTTTTGAAAGCTTATGGATCCTTTTCAAATTCATATAAGCTCATCGTTTTCAAAATCATATGGATCCTGTTTAATCATACGGATCCCATTTACATTCGTTTCAGCTCATCCCGTTTAAGATCATATGGGCCCCTTTGACATTCATTTTAACTCATGACTTTTTAAATCATTTTCAGCCAGACCCCCCCCCCCCAATTCCCCCGCCCCCCCCCACTAAAGAAGGGGGCGCGGGGGTCCCGCCCCCCACACTACTCAGCAGACCACATTATCTGCTTTCACTGAGGTGAGCGCGTGCATTGCGTTGAGAGCCTCGTGAAGGAGAGTTTGCTCGTTCACCACCTAAAGAACCAGCAATGCGCAAGAGTAAGCACAAAGCTTTGAGTTGCTGCAGTGCATCGAAGCGGTTCAACCAGTTCAAGTTCAGTTCAGTCCGGGACCGCTTCGGTGAGGAAGTCGTCCTCTTCCTCGAGCTCCAGGTCCAGGTCTGCCAGGACTGCGCAGTGCGAGCGCCAGAGCCTTGATCTTCATCTTCCGCAAAGAGTTCTCATGTGTATACACTAGACTGTACTCCGTCAATTTCTCTCGGCTGCTAAGGCCTCCAGACGCTAGGCTCCGAGCGACAGGAGGTGGTCGAACTGGTTCCTAGCGCACTCGACTAAGGATGAGTACCAGGCAGTACCAAGCGTACAAGTGTGCGCAAGTTAACGGAGACTAGAGGAAGTGATAGGAAGTGGGGAGAAAGCGGGGGCAACTCTGCCGTCAGATCGGCCCCGAGCCTGATGTTGTCGACTTGGAAGTCGAATCGCTGGTACAGAGCAGAGAAAAGGCTCGCCGTGCTCTCCGCAAAGTGCTGCGCTCCGTGGAGGCCACGGAGGGAGTGATCCTTCATCCAGTGCTTCAAGAGCTCCTGCGAGGTAAAGTGGGGAGTAAAAATGAGTAAAAGCGTGGCAAAGCTGAAAAACGTCCTTGAAGCTGTGCGCCGGTCCTGCTGTAGGTCTGCCGCAGCCGGGGGCGTGGACCGGGGCGTCGCGTAGAGGTTCGGGGAGCAGCTCGGCCCATGCGGCGTCGGCCTTAGCGTCGCGCGGTTGAATGCACGACACACCGTACCACACCATGCCATATCTGTTGGGGAGTCGACGACGGGCTCAGGACCTCAGGGCCAGCACTGACAGTGACGTCATATCTGTGGTATTGCATGCACAAGATGTAAGAGGTACGAGAAGGATGGGTTCGCTTCGATGCTGGGCTTCTAAGAAACAACTCTCCCGCTGCAAAACAAGACACCGTGAGGGAAGCGAGAATGGAGAACGCCAGTGCCAAGAGGGCACCTCCACACGGGCAGCACACATCGTGGGGCTCTGGACATGAAAGCTCGGTGACTGAGTTGGCACCTCCCAAAAGCACCGCCACCGACAGTGTGGACCAAGAGGGGTGCGCTTGCAGACCTTCAGCTTCGAAGCAATTCAGAACCTCTCTCAAACAAACAGGACGCGCGCAAAGTTCCGGCACACCATCGAGCACGTGTGGGTTTTCCGTCTGAGCATTCCAGCCTCTCGCTATTTTTTCATTGCATTCTCACAAGCGTGATATCTCAGAAAGTACCAGAAAAGACAGAGGAACACCCTGCTTGATCTGGCATCGTGCTGCATCGCGAGCGTCGTCGGAGTTCATGTCCGGTACAGCTCTTTCGCGTATCTGTATGTAGAAATGGCTGGCTTACATACTCACCAATCTTCCGATCAAACCCCAAGCAAATCCGCACAACACAGACGCAAACGCGGCTTTCAAGCCGCAGAGCGAACCCAGATGTTCCTGTTTGGGGAAAGGCAACACTGCCAGTGCCAGACCCTGTACAAGCCTTCGTATGCCGACCATGCCCGCGCGGCAATGCCGCAGCCATGCCAGTGCAGCCATGCAGCAGAAAGGTGGCCGGAGAAGGTCACAACACTGCGAGTCGTCCATGATGACCTTTTTCAGGGGGACAGCAGACATAGCAGACCAGCATGACAGCAGCAGCAGCAGCAGCAGCAGCAGCAGCAGCAACATCCTGTACTGCACCTGGGCAAGTCCATGCGAGTCTCAGCACAGCCAAGTCACGTGACTCCACGCGTGGAGCGCCACCACTGCTGCAGCCTCAAATTGGTCGTAGTCCAAGAGCTCTCCCGACTGCTCACAAATGGCTCCTTTCTCAGGGTCCCAGGGTTCCCCAGGGTTCCGAGCACACAAAGCCACAAGAGCCCAAAAGCAGGGCGAAAGATGTGCCACGATCTGTCCTGCTTCTTTGCTCTTGTACTGCCACACCGCCACCTGCTCAGGGCTGGCCCAGTGGTCGCCCTCCAGCTCGTCATCCTCTCGAAACTGTAACTGGGGGGAAGGCGCAAGAGTCGCAAGAGTGGCAACAGAGCCGCAAGTGTCAGGAGTCTCCTGGAACTGGGCGATTGCCTTCCTCATGGCGGAGGCTTTGCAGAGCTTTTGGAATCTGGTGGCTTATGGCTTTTGCTCCGAGGCACTGAACTTTGCCGCAGTTCATCATCTGCAGCTGCTGCCGCTGGTTGTCATCGTACCTCACTCTCGCAGCCACTATTACAGCCACCATAGCAGCAGTAGCCGAGAGCGCGTTGCTAAGTTCAGAAAAGTGGGGCCAGGAGATCATCGACTCGCCAAGGGGCTCTGGCGGCAGCGTGCAGCTGGATGTATGAAAGCCGCAACGCCAGCAAGGAACGGGATACTCCCTCGCCACGCGCTTTGCCGCTTCCTCCTCGGAGAGTGCCTCGGACAAGTCGGTGAGAACCAAACACCCGTCGTCAGTCGCAAACCATGCTTATACTTGGTCGCAACGAACACCTGGCTCACCCAACGTTACCCAACCTTGTTTTGCCCACTACGTCACGGCAATGAAGCCCCAAAAATCCCCCAGCCTTGTAGTCGACGAGCCAGTCCACCCGACCGCGACCTACTGTTTGCAGGGCTTCCCTCCGTGCGTTCGATTCTGGAAGCCACTTTTCAAGCGGGCCCTACTTTAGAGCAGCCCACATGCATCTGCATGCCCATGTATACATATATATATATATATATATATGTATATGTATATGTAATTGTATATATGTAGATTCTTTTGTCGATTCTGTCTGACTTGCTGCGTGCGAACTCCTGATGCTATTGAGGCTAGGACAGCTGTGGCCATCAGCATCGTTCGAGACAGCTGTGCCGCATATGTGGCCGACTGCAGGTACCCAAAGCGATATGCAGAGAGCCTGCCAAGATGATGTTTAAGCTCCTTCTTTTGTTGTGGGTCATGGTAGTCGTCTTAGTTTTTCTCACGCTCGCGAAAAGTACGTTGCTTTTGCAAGTTGAACAAGCTACCCGTGGAGCGGAACATCTCGGACTTATACAACCTTGCAACAAGTAATAATTGAACTTTAGGCACGTTAACTTCTGCACAAGCCCCAGCTAAGAAACCCGCTGTGCAATGCACGGGATACGAGTATTTGATGACCTGTGCCTTGCTGGAAACAGGTACATCTCTCCTGGATTCTGGTGCCAACGGATATTCTATGGTGGGCCCAGGAAGCTGCATTTCGCCGTGTGTCATTCCCTCTTCACGAAATTCGCTCTTCGGAGAAGCTGAAGAGAAAACGCATTGAGCAGAAACACTCAGGATATGATACGCCGTGAGCTTTCATCTCTGCACGGGCTCCCTGGCACGGAATTTTCAGGTACTGCGACCACAGATCCGGAGGTAGCGCAACGACTCCGATTTTGTCGCAAAGGAGAAGACACCCCTATCCTTCTAGGCAAAACTTTGCACAGAACCCACGCAGCAGCTCCAACAACAAGCAGAAAGCTGAAGAACGCAAGGGTCAGAGCCACAGTCATCTGCGCATTCTGAACCATGATTCTTTTCGCCCATGGCGCAAAAACAACCGGAATATTTGTTCAATTCCCCGCCCCCATTCTACATTCTAGACGGAAGCACCGAGTGGAAGAACTTGCAGACTTTTCACCGTGCTGCCACACGTGCTGTCACATGCAACCAAATTGTTTGCAAAGAATTTGGTTGCATAATGTCAGAGTTTTTTTGCAGATGACGTAGTGAGTTGTAATGGCTTCTCATGTCTGACAGATTAACTTCTGACAGTGTATAGGCGTCCGTTTCAGGCTTGGCAAGATGTGGGAAACAGCTCCAAAGAGGGCACCCAGACCTGACACCTCCTAGCTCACTGGCAGACGAGCGGTGGGCCACGCAGAATTCGATTTCAGATGAGCTTCCGGTAACATTTTACGTTCTGCACCACCACACGTACAGAAGCGCCGACCTGAAGCAGCATCACCGTATCATGCCGCCAGCAGCCAGCATGGCAATGCTAAGTTACCATTATTGTCATCCCCGTCGTTGCGTTTGCTGGAAGGTGCCCGTCTTGGCCAGTCGTGGCCAGCTGTCCAGCTTGTTCCAGGTTATTCTTCTATGCCCATGCTTCAGATCAGTTGGTGCTGTAGTTCCTTTAGTTACTATAGCTACTTTAGTTATTTTAGTTACTTTAGTTACTTTAGTTGCTTTAGTTGCTTTAGTTGCTTTAGTTACTTTTGTTGCTTTAGTTACTTCAGCTATTTTAGTTACTTTAGTTACTTTAGTTACTTTAGTTACTTTAGTTACTTTAGTTACTTTAGTTACTTTAGTTACTTTAGTTACTTTAGTTACTTTAGTTACTTTAGTTACTTTAGTTGCCCACGTACTCGGTTTGTCAAGTTGCTGCCGGGATCAGTCTGTCATGCTGGCTGTGGCTCTACTGCAACTAGCTAGCCTTCTGAGGGAAAGCCAGAAAGTCCCCAGCATGTCCAAACTCCAGACAAAGCAAAGCGTGAAGCTGAGACCCACATCGACGAGGCCAGCTTCGGCAAGCAAAGTTCCAGCTTCGTTCCATGAGCCCTTCCTGAGCCCTCCCTGAGCCACCGCACTGCGGATAGATCCTGCACTTGCCAGACTGAGGAGCGTCTCCTCGCAAGGCGTGGAGCCGCAATCTTTTTAATCATGCCTTTATGAACAAGATTGCGCAATAGCCCATAGTCCATTCCAGACTACACTTCAGCTTAAGCGTCCTCGGTTCGTTTCTGCATGCAAGGCTGCCAGTGCCTTGCGCATTCAGCCGCTGGCAGCTAAGTAGCTAACAAGCAGTTAGCAAGAGCATACCGCCAGGAAACGCCTTCCGCAGACGGCACGGTGTGACAGTCCATTCTGGGCCTGAGCCATCGTGAAATTGAAACATTGCAGAGCGCGAGGCGCGTGATGAGGCAGCGGGGCAGGTTGAGAACAGCACACGAAAAAACACAAGTGCCCAGCATCGAGATCGAATGGCATTCAGAATCTCGATGACGCTCATCTTGGCCTCTTGGTGCGAAGGCCAGGGAGTTACCGCGGCGATGCTTATGCCCAATGCCTCAGTGGAAACCACCAGCCCCACCATGCGCTTGAACTCGCCCATGGACGGTTGGAGCCGTCTCCTACACATTGAGTGGATGCCATTGGCTGCGAGCACACCAAAAGATTTCGTTGCCGTCTTTTGCCGTCTTGACCACCTCTGTTCTGGCATGCCGGGAGGATTCGGGGAGCACTTGTGGCTGGAAAGTGGAAGCTCTAAGGTGCCAGCATTTTGCCTGCTGGTGGTTCCTTCTGTACAACAGACAACCCCATCAAAACCCTGTATTTGCAGAGCAACGCCTTCCTGCCGACCTCGATTGCAAGGTGAATCTTCGTCAGTGGTTTGCGCATGGTCGGCAGGCGGCGGGGCAGGGAAGCCAAAACCGAACTAAAGAGAAATAAGAATCAAGCGGATTAAGAGCTGCGGGCTTCCGAACAGTACCAGGGAGCGGCCTTGGCAGAACACGCTTCGAAGCTAAAAAAGCTTTCCGCAAACTGTGCCTAAGCCTGCTTAAGGCTTAAGGATCTCACTCCGCCCTGGTACAAGCCGTCTGCTCATCGTGGGGGGGAGTGATGCCCCCGGATTCAGCTCGCTATGCTCACTTTACACAAGCTGGCTCCGTCGTCGTCGTGGCCCGCTCTTTGGAGCCAATGGCCATTGAGGAAAGCCACGTGTTTAACATGGCAAATGCAGGATTTGCGTCGTCGCCTCCACAATCCCTTCGAAAAACAAATTGATTTCGAGATTTCGCCGCCGATTTTGGCGGCCCGGATCACAGCTTCTTCAGCTAGGTGCGTTTTGCAATGCAAATTCCATGCACGAGAATTGCGTCAGGAACTGTCCATCACCTCGGAGCTGCAGATGCTTCGCGCCTGTTTTGCATTTCTCAACTCTCTTTGGTTTGAGGCCCCTGCTTCTCGTCTGCATCCTATGCCTTGCAGCTTGCCAAGGCCGAGGCAGTTGGACCGGCGGAGCACGGAGAATGCACCCTGTAGTGCAACAGGTCCTCTCTCGCGGGAGCTCGCTCGCTTGTCACGTTGTGTTCTCTATTTTCTACTACCATGTTTTTGTACTTGTCACTGCTTGTCAGTTTCCTCCGACGCCCCCACCGAACACGACCCAACTCGACTACATGACTACATCGCCCAGGATGGCACTGAAGTCACGAAAAAAACAACGTACACTTCTCTCTCACCTTCCCTTTCTTTTTCACACCCAGGCATGCTCAAGGTGGCATGTCGGGTCTGTCAACTTGAAGCGTCATCCCGCGACGGTCCAGCAAGTCTTTCTTGAGACCCAGGAGCTCCGAGTCCTGACCGGTGAGAGACACAATATTCCTTTTTTGAACTGCGAGTGACTTTTGCCCTCCCTGGGCCTGGAGCTTGCCGTGGGTCTGCAGGCTCCGAATATGATAAACATGCGAGGCTCCGCCTGGGAACATCAGCGAGCCGAGTGCATTGAGAAGCGGCAGAAGGCCCCTTCAGTTGGTTTTACTAATCTTGTGTGAGGTGCAGCTCTGAGACACGGCAAGAAGGCAGCATTCGCTACGAACACCGTGGAATACTGTGGACGAGGCCGCGTGCCCGAGATGCTCCAGTCACGTGATCGTCATCCATAGCCTCTGCAGGGTAGGAAAGGTACAAAGCATCTCTCGGCTCAGACACTGCTCATGCACTTATACGCCAGAAAATGCGGCACGTCCCCATCCCCTGGTCGTCCTCGATGTTGGCCCGGTAGATGGTCAAGCCACCTGCCGTGTGACAGATTAATGCGGGGTTGAGGAAAGAAACGAAAGAGACCTAAGGGTGAGCGAACGGGGTGCACAGGGGGGGTGCACGGCGAGGAAAAGCAGGCGCATGGAGAAGACAAGTCAGAGCTGCGGCGCTGGAAGACGGCCTCGACATGCCAGAAGCTGCACATCTCCAAGCTTAGGGCATTTTAGGGACCTCTGAATCCCCCTTCAGGATCCAGAATTCATCAAGCATTTGAGATCGTTTGAGGCACCTGTGACTTAATGCAACTCAGCTGCGGTAATCTCTGACATGATCATCGGCACGTCCTGCAAACGATAGTGCATGGCTTCGTGAAATCCATTTATTCGGGAAAACACGAGGTCCTCAACCAAGTTGATGAAAATCACCGTGCACGAGTGGTGGACATCATTGCTGAAACCTTGAACCCACAATTGACATCCAGCAACAGCAGGAGCAAACTCTCCAGCCCCAGCCTATTTCGTTTCCCATGTGGACTGGGTTCTCTTCGACATCCAAGAGGTCCTCTGCATCTGTCTGACAAGGCTTCTTTCTGATACCTCTGCTTGCAGATTGTGCTGTCCTCCTGACTCCTAGAAAGCGGCAAGCCAACCTCCAGGTGACATTGCGCGGTGTCTGCTGTTGGCAGGGGAAAGTTGCAAGAGCATGCAAGAGCATGCAAGAGCAGCCTCCAAGTCGGTTGCTGACCTCAGATTGCGACCACAACACCGCCACAAGCGGAAGACTGTTCCAGTCCAGCTTCTGAGTGGCATGGGGCCGACTCTCATCCATGTAGAACTGACAACTGAAGGACCCTCGGGCTCTCGGATCGCCCTCTCGTGTCCGAAGTGTCAACAGTCACGAAGATCGGGCATGTGGGGAGAGAGGGGGGGGGGGGGCGCTGGGTGGCTCCAAAGCTCCATGCCATGTGAAGTGATGGGCCTGCAACGTGGTCAGTTGCTGCGCCATATCGTTGGCATAAAGTCCGGCACCATCGCATGCTTCTCAACAGCGCCGAGCTATCGCTGGCTTTCGCAGGTTGAACTGGACAAGATGATGGGGTCCCGGCTGAAGGTCTGTTTCGCCACCGGTCGCTCCGGCAACGCTGGCTTCGGACGTGCCTGGCTTTGCAGTATGTCTGCGAACTTGCCTACATTGAAGGACAAGACAGACACGAACTTAAGACCCTTGAAGGACAAAGGCTGGGCGGCCGCAGTCGGTTGTTCCACCAGGTCCCAGGACCGCCAGGTTGCTTGGCATGACCTTCGTCTTCTCAAAGCATATAGAAGGTCACATGTGAGGATGCAGATCGCCAAGCCAAATTTTGGTGAGGCTGTCGGGTAGGCTGCCCGCAGAGGTCAAGCCGCGCAATGTCTGCCTCCTTCTTTTGGCCTCTCAGAGTCGAGCATCGACGAACTATCTTGTATATCGCCGTTTCGGATGTTCGGATCACTTTTCTCCGGAACCTTCCTGAAGGGCTATGAAGGGCTGTGAAGGGCTGCGAAGGGCTGAACTGCCACCCACATTGCAGATCATTGCAGCCATGGGAACCTTTTGATGGCGGAGGCAGCCCACAACAGCATCATGCACGGTAGGGAAGAACCATTTTTCGCCGACCTCTCGAGTCACGACACGTCACAACGCGGAAGTCCACTCGGAAGTCCACTTTGCGGGACACGAGGGTCACGAGACTCAGAAGCTGGCCGAGTTTGTCAGACCACTCTTTCGGAAGGTCCTACAGCGCTCACGACTTCTCTTCCACGAAGCGCTCAAAAAAAACATGTGCACAAAAAACAACTCTTTTCGTGGGTGCTCGCTCCTGTCCAGGCGGTTGCCCACCATGGCAAAGGCAATCTGAATGCCTCGACCACGGAAGTCGTTGACAACATCCTGCAATGGCACACGGTGCAGGGTTGCAGGGAAGAAAGATGCCGAGTCAAGCTGCTGAAGAATCAGACATTCGCTCTCGTTGATGTGGGCCTCAAGCACATGAAGGGCTGTGGAGTCCACGCTAACCACCTGAGCGGCTCATGAGCACAGAATAGGATCCGTTAGCACACGCAGAGCGTCTGGGCTCCTTTGGGCACTGGTACTGAGTGCTAGGCAGCAGTCATTTCCAGAACTATGTACTCTGTCCGGTTGATTTGCTCGAGGGAAGAGATGCGCTCCTGCAGCCAGTCCTTGTGCAGGGGCGGTCACGGTAGTATCCATTGCCAGGACACGCACCACAGCGTAAAAGACCGATTTACCGATAGACTAACAGAGAAGGTGACCGCACGGGAGTGCGGAGCAAATATGAAGTCTGGCCTTGATGAAGTAGGCATTGGCAAAGTATCTGGGCCGCGCGCGGCGCGATCTCTCTATCTGTCGATCTCTCCGTCCCTCGCTCTCTCTGACCCACACACAGGTGTGCTTCAGTGCACGCCGTTTGATGAACATGACATGGGGAGCAGGCAACTGCAGGGCGCACACTGCCGCTTCCCGCTTATGCTGCCGAACACGGGCATGTAATACTCATGTACCGCATGATTGTTCAGGGGTCCCGGCATGCTGCTCCCGATGCGAGCAATAAAGACGTTCGGCACGAAGGATCCAATCGCTTCCTTGCACAGGTTTTACTGCACCCCGTTATTGGGACTGCGGTATGCTGCAGTATTCCGCATTCCGCTCAAAGACATGGCAGAAACCTGCTTCACATTTCGATAGATCGTGGTTCCAGGAAGCCGCCACAGAATCGTGATCTGCGGCCTATGGTTGCGGAGGGACGGTGAGCGATACACAGAGCTCCAAGATGGGTGGCAAGCTGAACTGCAGTGGACTGCACAGCGCAACTACCCGAGCCTCACCGACTCGTAGATGACGATGGACAGTGAGAGGCCGACGGCAAGGGCAATACCTCGTACGAATGAAGAAACAACATGTCACCGCTCCGATAGCCCAGACAGCTTGTCATGTCGCTCAGACCGCGACCCTGAAGAACTCCGAGGAACAGAGTTCCCAGAAATGCAGCCACCTGAATTGAGGTCACCCGTGAAATGCCCCGCAGTTCTCTTGTTCTTGAAAGCAGCTTGGTGCTTGGTTTGGGTCCCAAGCCCAGAGGAAGCAGTCCTGCTTCTTGACGCGCCACAGCTTCAGGGCCTCACAGAATATGGCCTATGGCCACACAAGCCAAAGCCCATGAAAGAAGACCCGAAGAAGCGGAGAAGCTCGGCAGTTTCGTGAACGTGTCGGTCCTCCTTGTATGCCACCAGCGGAGCCACCTCAGGAAGAGAAACATCAAGAAACACTGAGAAGTAATCGTGAACCACCGTGAAGTCTCAAGAGCGCTGCATTTTCCATCCGGAAGGCATGTGCAGAAGATGGGGAGGCGTTTTACACAATAGCTCTCTTCTCTTGAGTCACCAAGAACCAGCACATTCACGCAGCTGGAAGATCCAGACCTTTCCAGGCAAGTAGGCTCTCTCCCCACGGCAGTGGTGGCTCACATCGGGAAGCTGCCCGTCATGCCAGCGGCACCAGCAGCAAAAGCCGCACCCGCCACTCCACCAAAGACTGCGGCTTTCGGCCCACCAAGATTGGACAAGAAAGGCTTTGGAGCCTGATGTGCCTGCTCCGCGCAAACATTGGCGGTACCTGGCTTGATCTCAACCATCACTGGCCCCACATCCACACCCAACTTTTGCAGCCTTTGGTGCGTGTTGTCGCAAAGCGGAAAACGAAGCGACTGCCAGCAGCGACAAATGGTCAAGCGAGTGGGCTTGGTTCCGGTTGGGTAGACAACCTTCTCGTGCACCACTTGGTACCCCAGTGTGTTCAAGGGCTCACCAGCTTTGCGCAAGACGCTGCCCGCTACCTTCGCCGGCTGCGAGGAGCCGTTAGCTCCCATGATGGCCCGTCGAGAGGCCTCGAAAGCCCTCAGCCCTGCAGCATTCTCTACTCTTAGCCTCAGTGTAACCACCTTTGAGCAGAAACCCAGCGAAAATCGAACAAACACAGCACATGCACAGCACAGCACCGTTGAAATTGATGGCACAAAAGTCACACCCCGTACTTTCTGTCTGACTGGGACGATGCTTCTCTCAAAAAGACCTACACAGAAACATGGGCTCCGACCGAACTAATTACAATTGCAGCCAGCACCTGAGTCAGGCGGAAACTCATCGGAATGAACAGGCTTTGTGCCTACTTCCGTTGAAACCTCCACACTGTGGTCATCTTGCGTCTTCTCGAAGGTCTCACGCGCTTCCTCCGACTGAGACTGCAGCAAAATCAGGCAAGTAGCTGAACAGCGGCGTGAGGAAAAGAAGCGTGCACCTGAAAAACTGCGCATACATCAAGCAGCCCAAAGACATTGCAAACGATGCTCGTGCAACCAACAAGGAGGCTTTGGGCGGCGCAGCATGACGAGGGCCGTGATGAGGCCGGCGAATTGGGATACAGCACCTGACACGATTCGGGCCTCGATCACGCATCAGTCCCCGCGGAGTGACTCGGCTGTCGTGCAAAGATCTGGCTTTTGTCCATTGCACTCGCAGGAAGAGATATAAGCGTGTAAACACAGAGCCGGGATCATGGCGAGACTCTTGTGCTCGTTTCAAGTTTCAACCCCCCACATCTTTCCACTCTCCACTCTGCACCCTCACCACAGAACGCTCCCCCCGCCGCGTTCTCCGCTGGGCACTCTCCTCTCCGCGCTGACCCCCCCCCGTGCGCCCTGCTAACTGCACTCTGCCCCACCCCCACTGTACTCTCCACCACAGTGACCACACTGACCTGACCACACTGACCACACGCCGGTGGGGGTCTGTTGCTCAAGGTCTTCGGCTATGTCCCAAAACTCGTCTTCAGGCTGCATTGTGCCACCCCTACAAGATGTCATGCGCAGTATCCTTATGGTGCGCCTGCCATCATGCAATCTTGAGTAGGACCACCCTCAGGAACTCGGACTTTCATAGCTCCAGGGATGCACAGAACATTGCAGAAATGGAGCAATGTCCTGGGCACCCCTGAAGCCATCTGCACCATGGCCTGTGCTCTGGCCATGTGGATGTCAGCCTGGTGCCTCTTCCCTCTTCTCTCGCCCTTTTGCAAGAGCTATCTCCTGATGCCCGGCACATCGTGTCTTCTCCCAGGTCCAGCATCTCTACACCTTTGTGGAAGCACCGTTCACGTAATGCATCCATCGTGCTTTGGCCCCTTCTGAAAGCCACCACTGGACTCTGGACGAAGCTCGCGACATCCAGGAGCAGTATCTCCTTCCAAATAAAACGCTGCCCTGCCGCGCTGCCCTTGCAAACCTACAGGCTACTTTGGCATGGCGCTGCGGCATTGCTTTCATCAACAATGCGGGGCTGCTGTCTGTTGCATTGTCCGAGCTGTTGGCCTCATTGCTCTGAGTAGCATTGATGGCTCACAAGCAGTGTTGATTGCAAAACATTGCAGACTCAAGCGACATAGGTCGTAGAAACAAGCAAGGCAGCACCGGTCGCATTGTTCACGGCCTCAACTGCAGCGAGAAAGGGGAATGGTTGGCTGAGACCACTTGCGTAGGGCTGGCACAGATCGGGAGAAACTGCCGGTGACGGGATAGGAAGAAAACCTGCAGCACTGGACCACTGGGAGCGCCAAGTGCTGTTAGAGGAGAAACCGCTCTCTCATCTTCTGTGCTCAAGGCACAGCGCCCACGAGGTTGGACAATCCCAAGGCCAAGAGCTCCTTGGAGTCTCTTAGAAGCACAAAACGGAGATGGGAGAAGCAGACAGGTGGCGCCCGCCTGGCCAGCTTCCAGCTCGTAGCCGTGCTTGGCAGCCAGGTTCTTGCCGATGGCCTCGCATCAGCCCCAAAGGCGAAAGAGACGTAAAGAGACAGACGGCTGTCAGTGTTGTAGGGACCGAAGAGCATATGACGCAGGAGCACAGGGCATGGTACAGTAACAAAGCTTGACCCAGTCTGAGCTTCTGGCGATTGATTCCATGTAGCCGATGAGGCAGCATGAGAGGGCTGTTGGAAGCACCTGGCAGGATGCTGGGAGCCATGCCACTGCACTAGGCAGCGGTGCAAAAACCAAACTGGCCTTGAAAAAATCCGAGGGATCCCAGGCATATAAGCTGACTGGGAAAATTCCGGAAGGAATTGGCCCATTTTGGCCAACATAGCTCACCTTCAGGCGGCAAGCGTGCTGCGGAACAGTGAGGAACTGGGGCATCTCATTTGGCCTCAAACTGTTCGCGCAAGGGCTCGCAAAGCCACAGCCTTGACCAATCCCAAGGCAGTGCCGTCAAGTCATGTCGTACTTCGCTTGGCTTAGGGTTCAGACAGAAGAGTGCCAGCCTGCAGGTGCATGAGCCCTCGTCACTGATGGTAGAGTCATCGACCATTGACATAAAATGTATAAGCATATACAGATAGATTTACATACATATATATATATACAGACATACTGATATTGCTCGAAGATGCGCGCTGGCAGTTCTGCCGTAGGTTCCCGACTGCGCAGCAGAACAAGGGAGCCAGAGGTCCGATCAGCGATAGCCTTGGGCACTGCCAAAGCACAACGATCCGATCCTTGCTTGCTTGCTCTTCTCATACCGCGTTGCTGGCCTTGTCTTGCGCTTGGCGATCTCCTTTGCGAGGAGGAGGAACACCAGGGACGCCATCCCTGCGTGGGCTCGGGCTGGGCGCGAAGTAGTCACTTGCCGTCTCAGACCATTTAACTCTCACACCCCAGGCACCTAGGAGCAGCGTCATCCACTTAGTGTTGCCAATCTTCCGAGCCTGGGAGGGAGGACAGAGAAGACACAGTGAAGACATGTGATGACTCATGCCAACCAAAGAGCGAGGTCGATCAGGGTCACATACACGTACTGAGACCTTTGTCAAGGCCGTGTACCACCGAGCTTCGCACGTCAAACACGAGAGTAGGATTGGAACATGAGGGAATCTATAAATAATATGCATAATATATATATATATATATTACATCCGAACAAGCAAGCGAACGAGCGAATCAACGAAGCACAGGTGAACAAAGGAACGAATGTCTCATACTTGCATTTTGTGTGTTTGTGCGAGTGCTCATGTTTGTTGACATTGAGATGCCAGGGTGCGCCGACTGCCAACAACAGCGCTAGGAGCTGCACTTGTCCAGATGGATCCCAAGCATGTACTTCACCTGGCTCAAGCCGATGATGATGGCTGCACCGCTCGTAAAGCCTCGGCACGCAAGGAAGTCGGAAGAGAAGGCCAAGCTCCAACCCCCAACCATTGTGGAGTTTTTCAGGCCCAGGCCACTAGTCACGGGGTGACCCAGGAAGGTGACCAAGAAGCCCATCCTTCAGGCAGCCAAACTGACTCTCTGACTCGTGGCTCCTTTTAGCCTGACACCGTCTCTCAGGCTTGAAGGAGCTTCAAACCCCCTAGCACAGTGTCCTGAGGATCATCGCTGTGATCCTGAGTTGTCAAGTTGTGCTTTCAAGCCAGCTCCACCCTATGCTCCTTCGAGTGGCCACAACATATTCAAGGCCAGGGATCTGCATCAGCCCCATGACGGCGGAAGTGAAAACAGCTAGCTTCACGTACCTTGCCCCAGGGCAAAGCAGATAGGCGAGCCCACAGTACAAGTACCAATGGCTACGAAGTAGTTTATTGCAAGCATTCAAACAACCAAAATGTAAGGCTGGAGTTGATTCACGAGGTAACCCACGAAGGAAGCACTCGGTCGTGCAGCGCTCATCCTCTGCAGAGAGCTGGCCGCCGTGGCCTCACTGACCGCTTCTCCACAACTGCCACTACAAACTGCGTTACAAAAAATTCGACTTCGTGGAGCATGTAAGAGTAGTACCCCCATGCGACTTCTCTGCGATGACACACATAAGCTCTGGGCCGAAGTGGGGATCCCATCCAGGGCCTCTGCTCTCTTTCAAGTTGCGGGGGAAGAAGGGGGGGGGGGAGGGTGACTCTTACGTATCAGACAGCACACATCCCTTTAGGGCAGTTTCCGCACTTGAACTCTGCTTATAGGGCTTAAAAGGACCCAACCCTAAACCCTAACCCCTAAACCCTAAACCCTAAACCCCCAATTAAACCCTAAACCCTAAAACCCTATAAACCCTAAAACCCCAAACGTAGAGCTGCATGCAGTCAGACGCCTTGTCTGACGAAGGAAAACAAGCACATCCAGACAGTTGTGGTTGCAACTTGTCCAGCAAGTTCCACCGAGAAGCCCCCGCAAAGGGAGGGACAAAGTGAAAAGGGTGGGCACAAAAACTAGGCAAGGGGGCTCATCCAATTAAGCTTCACATCTTGAGCGCGTTGTTGCGGTCAGCTGTTACGACTTTTCCCAGGAAGTGTGAGGCATGTTCAGGAGGAAGTCTTGGAACTTTCGACTTTGCCCTGGCCAACCGCAGTTTGTTTGCCAAGTGCAAAGACCTCTCCTCAAGAATATCACCTCATTCTTGAGATCAATATCTCAAGCCCCGCTTCAGTTGCGAGAACAACCACTCCAGCAGTGGCACCAGCGCCCGAACAGAAGCTAGGGGGCCGCAATGGCAAGTGAAGAACTAGTGAACAGCCAAGCCCGAGCCAAGTTCACCACCAATGTGCAGGAATTGCAATGTGGCCAGCACTGCAACAAATTCGAAAAACCATCCCGATGTAACAACAGGGATGGCGAGGGGCATCCCGCGATGCGGCACAAGGGGCTCAGCTTGTGCAGCCCACTGCTCACACAACAGCTTCAAGCCCAGCCTCCAGGCCTGAGACAGTAAGGCACAAATCAGCCTTGCTCCAAGAGGCCGGTTGCGTGAGGTAGAGCGAAACCAGCCACCTGTACAAAGGACATATCAGTCTCCATCTCACCCACAAAGGTGGCGCACTGCCAGGAACTGCCTCAAGGAGCAACAGTTAAGCACACCCGGCGGCGGCACTGAAGCTTTTCCATATTCCAGTAGTGTACCCAAACTGGCTCCACGCAATTCAAAGCTCTGTATCATGCACCAGGCAGGAGGAAAAATTGTGCATTCGGACAGCTTTTGCCAGAGGCTGTATAGCGTCGGAGTCAGAGTGCCAAGGCAGTAGAAAGAGAATTCAACCCACCCATGGCTGGAGCAACAACGCACAAAAACTAGGCAAGGGGGCTCATTCAATTAAGCTTCACATCTTGAGCGCGTTGTTGCGGTCAGCTGTTACGACTTTTCCCAGGAAGTGTGAGGCATGTTCAGGAGGAAGTCTTGGAACTTTCGACTTTGCCCCTGGCCAACCGCAGTTTGTTTGCCAAGTGCAAAGACCTCTCCTCAAGAATATCACCTCAACCCTAAAACCCCAAACGTCTGGGCTTCCAGGCAAGGGCCGCTGTGCATCTGCCCCATCAGCCCGGCGTTGATCAGCAAAGAGACCATGGCCACCGGTCCGACCTGCAGTTGACGAACACACCGATTAATGACATATAAGATAAAGCAATATAACAATAGAATAATAGGCTACGAGTGTAAGATAGCAAGACAACAATATACCAATCTCAAAAGATATGAATAACAATATCACAACATAATCCTCTAAATCCTAAGTCACAGCACGCGCACCCGGGATATCAAGAGCAAGACCAAGCTGTTGAGCCCAAGCTCCGTGCTGCCAGCTGCCTCGACTGGCCAAAGACTGCGTAGACCGCCGCCGGCACACACCTGAGTGAAGGGTTCAAAGGCCTGCGTGGAACCTTTACAGCCCTGAGGGCGCAGACGCTGCGTACATCCCGTAGATGTATGGAAGCCCTGCAAACCGAGCAGAGGCTGAGGCTGAATTCACAAGTGAAGCTGGGCACACCGTGGCCTGCAATGCTTGCATAAGACATACTCTGTGGGATGACCATCACTCCGACCTGAGTTCTGAGTTGCCACAGGCATCAAATTTGTCACAGAACAGCCTACGGTGCGAAGGTGCCAGGATGTCGTTGCCCAAGACTTTGGGAACATGTCTTGGCAGCGCCAGCTTTCTAGCAGGCACTGCCCCAAGACTGCGAGGGATGTGGAAAGACAGAGGCTAGGTCAAAGTGGCTTGCGCGCTCCCTTTGCTAACTCACAATGTTCAAACGGGGCTTCATTTACTCAGAAAGGGTAGAACTGACATGCCCTCTGAAGGGAGTACAATCGGCATGTCACTCGGACCGAAACGCTCGACCCTTCCCATCCCTTGCATTCCCTTCGCATGACTCCTCCCAGTGACTTGGTTGCTTCAAACACTGTCGGGTCGCGTCATAAACATGAGTTGACACGACTCATGATTCCCCACACACACACACACACACACACACACACACACACACACACACACACACACACACACACACACACACACACACACACACACACACACACACACATCCTTGCACATCTGCGCTGCGTGCCCAACCGTGAGGCCGGCAATGATGTCCGCACGCACACTCTTGCAGGACATCTCCCGTACCCAGGACAGCATCGGCACCTGCAGCTACCGTCGTCTCTCCCGTGCACACACATCAAAGCCAACCATTGCCAACCATCTGCGACCAGGATGCTCTTCGATAGATGCTACGCCCCAGGCAGGACTGGGCCTGGCAACTGTTCACATGCGAGTCAAGTGAGTCAAGTGTTGAGAGCCCCTTCCACGCCTCCAGAAAGGTGGTCGTGATGGAAGACCTCATGGTCACTAAGCCGCTAAAGTAGGCCGCTCGATGTCTGTTCTACTTGAGGCGAGCCATCCGAACATCTCCGAACTATCTCGACTATAGCCACTATATGGCCTCACTCGTCACTCCGCTCGCCTCGTGGAGGCTTCTGAGACGGCCGGCTTCTCGCCGCAGGCCAGCATCTTCCGAGCCCTCGGCAGGAACCCACAGCGACTCCAATCAAAGTGGATGAAAAAAAACGTACCTGAATGAAATGTATTTCTAGAAAGGAGAGAGAGTGAAAAATTTGATTGAACTCTCAGAGCCCTCGGCTGCACGATAGGCTTCGACTTCCGGCCCTGCTCTTGCAAGATCTGCGCTGCCTGACCAAGACTGAAGACCGGGTGCTCTCTGCAGAGACAGATGGATTCGAGACATACTTGTTTTTGTGCGCCTGCCGCGACCGTTGCTCGGACAACAACACAATCTCGACTGGTTCCGTCCTAAGTCTCCGGTCTTGTGGCGCAGATTCAGTGGCAGCACAGGCTCACAGATGCACATCAGCCACGGGACTTTTCGACGCAACTATCAGATTGAATTCGCACTGCGCTTCGCAAGTCTAATTGGCTACACAAGGATTCTGCAAAGCGGCTGCCAGGCCAAGTGCCGACCTAGAGTCGAAGAAAAGATTTTAGCCAAGCAGCCCATTAGGGGGTTCGAATTCCACAGACAGGCCCGGAAGCTTCGTCAAAGTCACAATTTTGTCACATGGACTACAGCTTCGGCTTCCAAGCCGCTGCAGGGTAAAAAGTCTAGGCAGTCTAGGGAGTCAAGCTGCAGAGAATTCAGCAGCTGGCGGGCGTTAGCAGCTAATGCAACGTCTGCCATCAAGCTCCCACATGGAAAATGTCCGCCCTAGCTGGCGGACGTGTCGCGAGGATTCTGTCGAATTCAAAGGATGAACGACTTAGACAAGGGGTCTTTGAATTCAATGTCGATCTACACATTCCTGCTCAGCACATTCCGCTGCTCAGCTCTTCCGGGAACCGCTCACCTATCCTCATTACACCCAACGAAAGTGCCGAACCAACAGGCCAAACTGGAGGCCCGAGAAAGCCTGCGGCTCTTCAGCCCGTGGAAACGAGATTTGAAACTGTGCGGTGAGACGTGGCAACCAGTGGCAACCTCAGGGACGTGTCGTCTTGAGACCGTGTTCGTGCGAATAAGGGCTCCCACATCTCTCACACTTCGTCCCCTCTGATGACCGCCTCTTGTACATCGGGGCGCCTAAGCGCCAGCTGCTCTCATGTAGTGGCCTCGCGAACCGCAACAACAAGTAGCACAACAACTAAAACACGCAAAAACATGCAATAACAACATACTATAGAACATAAAGAAAGCGTCATCACTGCGTCGTAACAAACCCTTCTCGGCCAAAGGGCGCAGCTCCTCGAAGAGCCGCTGTGCCAAGGCTGCATCGCCTTCTGCTTTAAACCCTTTTTGCGCCATGCTCTCTGAGACCCTGTGAACCGTGTCAAACTGCTAAACGCTATAAAAAAACAAACCCTTGGTTTGGCCCCAGTCCTCCACAGAGCTGTGTGAAGCGCTGCAGTGGCCTTGGAAACTGATCCGGAGAAGGCTCCCAGTGTCTCTCCCAGTCGTACTGCCATACTGCCATCGACATCAGGCCGCCACCAGCGCGTGAAGATCTTTCCATCGGTGCCCTGCTGGACCGCAAGCCGCTTGTGATGAGCCGTACATATGCCCAAATATTTAGCAACTTCGACATGAGTACGTTCCTGAGAGCGAGTTGTCCAAAAAATTTAAACTTACTCGCATTTCATTGGCTTTCCGTTGGTTTTCCTTTAGCTTTCCGACCGGCCTTGCTGACGGCCTCCGCATGGCGCCGTGCAGCGCCATTGGCCGCTTTTTGGACAAATCGTCGAACATCGTCCTCCGACCACGTCCGCGGGTGGGCCTCTCCAGCCTGGGCTTCGAAGTCATGGGACGTCGAGCATCGCTGTGCGCGCGAGACGGTCTCGAGCCTGCTTGCGCTGGACAATGTCCTCCTGGCAGGGGTGATGGGTTGCTGTCGAACTCTCCTTGCTCTTCCTTTTGTTAACGAAAGTCCCGGACTTTGCTTGCTCCCTCAAGCGGAAGCGTCACGGCATCCTGCTCCTCGAAAGCGATCCTGTTCCCCTGAAGCTCCTGGCATCCCCGCAAGCAGCACGGTTTCTTTCACTAGCTGCCACTAGCTACGAGTACATGTGTGGCAGGCTCCTGCAGTGACCGTAAGGTGGCCAGCGAGTGCTCTGTGTCGGTAGCCGAAGGGCTCACCGTCCCTGCGCGATGGCGGCGCAGCGCGCAGGTTCACAGTGTTCACAGACTTGCGACACGCCAAGGGTAAGAAAACATGCCAAGCCTATCGCCACGATCATGGCATCAGGACTGGCGAAGCTGTCGGACAGGACACGTGTCAGCAGGCTGCTGCGAAATGGCGGCCTCGACCCCCATCCGTGATGCCCAGTGGGCCAGTATACTGAGATATCAACAACTGAGGCTTGTGCTGCGCTTTCTGGCGCATGGCCCTGAAGCACTCCTGCCCCCATACGCGTTCCCGTCTTAAACGCATCGCATCATGAAGGAGCTCCCTTGCACACGCAGAACTACAGTAAACCTTCAGAATCCTTCAGAGCAAAAATTGTCGCGTTGATCTCTGCGCTTTCCTCACACCAGTTGGTGTGAACCATGGCTCAAAGTCCGTGCCCCTGTGCATGATACCACTCATTAACAGGCCAGCACGTGCAAAACATCAAATTTTACCAAGTCTCTTTCTGGCTTTGTGAGTCGTGCTGAGAGCTGTCTTGACGCCTTTCGCTCCCAGCGCAATCCACCAAGGTCAGCTTTGCACCTTTCACAAGCTTGCTTCAACTATGAGGCGCCAGGGTGTGGAAACAAGTTCAGCCCGCCTCCTGGCAGGCAGATGCGGAAAACGGCATGAGATCTGGAAGAGGTATCGTTCGCCTGCGTCGCCCGCGTGACGCGGCGAGCATGCGCACCTTAGCTTGCAAAGCATTGCAACATGATTCAGTGCTTCTTTGGTACTTAGCTGAAACGTACTTGGGAAGGATCTTTGGTCATGCATCGCGCCTTCCAGCAATTGCAGCAAGTTCTCTGGACTGCTCGGCTCACCTCAGGACAGGAGGAGGGCATCATCTGTTGGATGCCTTGAAGCATCTTGCCGAGCCGAGCACTCATAACACTATTAACAATATGCTGACGTGTCTTAGAACACCGCTTAGACGATGCCCCTCAATTCGCCATGGCACAAACATGTGCTCCCACAACGTGAGTTCTGCTCCCCTTGTCCATCACCTCACAGCGTTAGCTTGACAGAGCTAAGAAGCCGCATCGTGCTCGTGTCATTCGTGTCACACTCGCCTTGAGCTCGTTGCATCCATCTCCGAGCAGGTCCCGCATATTCTTGCCAGCGATTTCAAAGGCAGTGAGCCTGCCTTGCCGGCACACATACGAAAGGCGTTGTTCCGTCTCTCAAGCACTTTCCCGTAAATCCAGAACCCTCCACCGCACGGATTAGGAATTAAGCCTTTGAACAGCTGCATCCTTTTAAATCTTTGTAAGCTTTGAATGGCCCGGGCCCTGTAGGCCCCTATAGAGGTCCGAAGCCCTCTCACAAGCAATACTGTTGTAACTGGTCGCAATAGAGTGGGTACGGCCAAGATGCATCTGAAAGGATCCGATTCGCTTCCCGCTGCGAACAGATCCTGTACTGTTCGATGCATTAGCCCAGTCATCGTGTGGCTCTTGCCGCTGCCCGTCTGCCCGAACATGAAGATGGTTGCCACCTGCTGTGAGCACACCGACACTGGGTACACGGCCCCGCAGAGATCCTTCCCACAGCCACAAATGCCCATGAGCAGTCTCTGGACACTCAGGATGCAGGACTACTTACGGCCGCCCTTTCTGTCTTTCGACCACGCCTCGCCAGACAGGACCTCAGCCACGCAAGGATCAGAGAGCTTCTTGCGTGCCGGGCAGAGGCCACCACGATGGTGACTACAGTGACAACAACAGCTGTTTGTGGCGAGGCTCATGGCGCACTGCTGGCGCAGCGCAGCGCGAATACACATCATCGTTCGTGGCAGCCTCGCCGAAAGCTTCCGCGAACTGGAAGCCCATGTGGGAAACCTGAGAAGTCTTCACAAGGATTTGAAAAAAAAAACAAGGATTTGCAAAACAAAAAAAAAAGTGGGGCCCATCCTTCCAAGGGCCCACCATGGTACACACTGCAGGCCGAGCACATAAAGGGATCGCAAGTCTGCCTTCGTCAAGCAATTGTGGATGACCTGGGCGAATCGGTGCGTTGGCAGCTTCGCTGGGGCCCTTGTGAAGGTGGAGCCGTAAAGTCCAACAAAACACTGCAACTCATGCCCACGTGTCAGCTGCGCGACCACCTGCTGCTCTCCCTTCACGCTTACGACGTCGAACTCCCCGAGCCTTTCCTCGTGTTCGAACAGGGGCCGCTTCCGAATGTAGACCTAAGTAGTGATTCAAGTGGTGCATGCATTCCTGGCATCTTGTTGGATCTTGTTGGAACCGTTGAACCACGTCGAGGCACTCGTACGCGGGAAGACCGCCTGGTGTCTGAGTCTGGTGTGACAGGTGGGACCTGCCATGCAAGAAATCTTGGTCTGAGCAAAACAATGCAAATCATGCACAAATAAAGCTATCAAAATGCTGCAATTATGGAGCGCGTGGAAACCTGTACTGCGAACTGATTTCTGCCACTGCAAAAGACAGAAACCCACGTAGAGTCTGGCTCGCAGTCAGCCCAGTTTGATGGGAAACAGGGGACCCGGAGGAAGGTGGGGAAGGCTCGTAAAAGAACCCCAAATTCTAGGCAAATTTGTGGCTAATCCGAGCATCTGTTAAATTGGCGGGGGCCTCCCCCCCCCACCGCAATAAGAAAGGCAGGGCGCCGCAATAATAAGACCATGGCAGTGTATTGATTCTCTATTAACAACAATAGGAATCACCGATCCAAACTGCTTCTCAGCAAGCAAAATTAAGAAGCCTGCCGACAGATTTTTGACCCCCCCGAATATTTGTTCTTTAGATGTGGTGGTATTGGCCCATACGAAAACCCCCGTAAAGGAACGCAGTCTTCCAGCGGGGTTTTCGACGAAAAGAAAACTCTTGAAATGTGAGGGTATTAATTAAACAGATTCTCGGATTATTCTGAGGATGGGGCATGAAGTTCTTTTACGAGGCTTCGCACACTTTGGGCTGACTGTGAAAGTCTGCCCACGGTCAGGGGGTGCGAAGCCCTCAAGAATTGGCAAGGCCCCCCCCCCCCCCGGCAAAGCAGTGTCACATGAAGTGGCTCTCCCGGAAAAGCAAGTGGGGCAAGAAACGTTAGCGGATGCCACTGGCGCTCACGACGTGCTATTTCTCTCAAGCGGACATGGTGGACCGCCTCTTTCTGCAGCTGCCGCCAGCAGCCCAGCCTTTCCTGGAAGATCGACTTATTGCCTCAGATTCTTGGCATTGAGACGCGAACTTCTTAAACCCTCAGAAGGCGGAACGCAAGAAGCCAAGCTGCGTTTTCGGAGTTCGCGCTTGTCGAACATCTGCCGTGTTACATCATCAGCCGTCTTTCTCCGTGACACGGTGGGAGAAACCTGAGTTGGCGTCGGCTACAGGGTCGCAGGTCACAGCTTGCAATATCTAGACGGAGCAGCGCGCCGAGATGTGCTCGAGGTGTTCAATGCAACTTTGTGCAGTCAAGCAGCTGGCTCCATGCGCTGTTCTGACGGCCCCGAAGGTGCGCTCCTGGTCAACAGGGTCACACGCACAACATCTGCTGTGGCTGACTCGAGTGGTCCAACAAGTATCTGCACACAACGAGGGCCACCTCTTCCAAGCGTACCAACCTTTTCTTGGAATACTTTCCGCCATGGGGTCCGAGCGTTCGGGCGTCACTTGATGTTACGGGTTTAGCAGAACGGCGTCCTTCGGAGCGGGGCGAACGTCAAAAAGGTGGCCATCACTGCCTTTCTATGACCACAAGCCAAAGTGCTCCGCTCAACAATACCGATAGGATACCGATAGGGGAACGAATACCGGAAGAACAAGGCTGCAAGAAGAGACTCTGCCAACGTGCGTACTGTCTGCAACAGAAGGGCTGCAGAGAGGCGCCACAACAATAGGTTGCCAAGCTCCAGTATAGAGCCGAAATGTTGGGTCACAAGATCTGGTCACACAGCCGACAGTAGTCATGATCATGACTAACACCTTGCACATCCTTGCACTGCATGTCTGGGCCACCGCACGCATCGAGCCCAACCACATCAGCCTCAGACAGTTGTTCCATCTGCTATAGCCGCTTTGGCTGGATGCCCAGGCAAATCGCCAAGATGAAAGGTGCCCACTGGCAAAAACAGAATGCCGGACCGCACGACAAGTCAAAAAACATTATGTAACTGCAATAAGCCAAAATATCTGTGGGCATTCGCCTCGAAAGCCTGTGTCGACTTGGGTTTGGCCAGAAGCTATCTTCAGCTTTCTTGACAATGCGGAAACTCCGAGAGACCTATGCGAGGATGCGAGAGGGGCCTTACGTCCGCTCTGCAAGCCGTGCTCAAGTTGACGGCGCACTCTGGCGTTCTGTCGTTAACGGGATTCACGGCAACGTGGCATGCGTACCCCTTCACGGCAACGTTGCGCGCGTACCCCTTCGTCTATTTGTCCCATGAAGGTCCGGAGATCCGGAGCGGTTGCCGCTCACCTTGCTTGGCACTTGCCAGTTGCCGAACTGGATGAACTTCGCGGGCCCCTGATCTGTGCAATTCCCTGCCAGCAACATTCTGTTCTCAGACTTTTCTCCTGCCACAACCTGCGCCGTTTGTGCGATGTAAAAGAAGTCAAGCCCACCAACGCACGACCAGGCGAATCGCAGAGCTGAGCGAACGGTGTAATAAGCTTGGCTCTGTCTCAGGCGTGCACAGCGGCGCCTGACCTTGCAGACTGGCATGGGCCGAGTTGTCCTGCAATGACTTCAACTCATTTCGACTCTCAACCCCTCCAGCTTGCTGAACATTGCTGAAGCCCACGGCCAGCATGTGCAGTGAGCGTCGTATCACTCAGAGCGTTTGCCAAAAAGCATTGCAAAGCAAGACCCTTGGCCCGGGTCCTAAAGCAGCGGCATGCATGCCTGCAGCACCAAGCTTTGTCGCCCGCAGAAGTAGTGAGCAATGATGCTACTTTTAGGAAGCATCCCTAGGGCCGCTCTTGCTGCGTTTGGAGATCATCAGCGCTTACGTCGTACATGACCTTGCCTGACGCCATTCCTCTCCCCGCACTCTTGCGGTGCAGGAGAAGATCAAGGAGTCAATGGAGCCTCCAAGCGCCCCAAGGCACAGCAAGGCACACCAAGGCACACCCGGACGCGCGTAGGCACATGTTTGGGCACTGGCTTTCCGGCTCTGGTCCCTGTGGCACGAAATCTCTTTTTCATGTCATCTCAATGGCTCTGGCAGCATCCATCCCACCCGCTTCTCCTGCAAGAAGATGCAAGAAGTACGTGTGCTCCAAAGGCAGCTGTTTGCAGCTTCAGCTCTGAGCGGCGGTGCTGTGCATCCTTGGTCCTTTGTGAGGTTTGGGATGTCAGGTCCTGCCAGCTGCCGAGTCCGAAGCCGCTGCCGTAGAAGCGTGGCCACCAAACCCAGCAGGCCCAGTGCCTAAGGAACAGCTGGTGATGGCTCCCCAAAGAGGTCACGGAGTACGGTCTTGAGACCAAGGGAATCTCCCACAACTGCCACTAGTTTTTCCTGACCACCTAAGAGGGCCTGGAGACCTACATGTTGCATCCGATATTGCAGAGATGATGTGGGGTCAGAGCCGTCATGGCGATTCCCCCGACAATCAACCTTGAGTCAACTGGGGCTGCCACGAGAAGACTACCCAACGCCATCTTGATGTTGCCTCTGCCTGGGAAAGTAGCGGAGAAAATAACTGACGTTCGTGAGACCTGTATGAGACCCATTCCGCCCTTCCATGACAACTCTGGCTGTCACTGCTGTGGCAGAAGCGGCCTTCGGTATTGGCACATGGAAGTAGGTGACAAGCACTGCGAACCGCATCCAAGTCCTTTGCACACTGTGAACACTGCACTGCCCGGAGGATGTGTGACATGCTTCCTCAAAGCAAAATGCTAGGCAGCCTAGCAGAAGCATGGAACCCATGGAGCTGCATCGATTGCAAACAGAAGGCAAGAGAAGAAGGCAGGAGCCACACAGCTAGGTTCAGGAGATGTCAGGGGTGCAGCGTCCTTGCAATTTTCATGCGGCTCTTGCGATCGTCTTCTCTCACGGGTTGCTGCCTGAAATGCACAACTGAAATGCTCATCGAGACTGCTTGAGGATATCTTCCCATCGGATCGCCAAGTGACACCACAAGTGGCATCGCACTCGCCTCAGAGCGCTGAAGATGTTCATTCTCCAAAAGTCGCACACAAACCGGATGGTGGCGACCAAAAGGTCTCTGACATGACTCCTCTTGCTGACATTGGTGTGGCAGCCTCTCTGCGGTTGGGTGGCCATCTTCCCAGTCTCCCCAGTGGCATGGTAAGCCAGTGTCAAACTCATTGTCCTCTTCCGCCTGGCACGGGTCGCGCCCGACAACTCAGACTCGATGTTGCACCGTGGGGCTCGGCCAAGAAAAGCAATCCCGTCAGTAGCAGGGGTTGGACCGCTGACAGCTTCATGTGACCCGCTCCCCATGGGAAGCTCTCATGCTCGTGAACCCGCTCAGCCTCGATGAGGTCCAACACAGCCTGATCCTCCGGTGCCAGCGGTGGGATGAGATCCTGACAAATGGGCCGCCCCTGGACTCTGCCTATCTCACCCTACGCTTCCGCCACTCAGCAGTCCTTCGTGGTGGTGTTGCTGCTGCTGCTGGTCGTCGTAGTGGTGGTGGTCGTCGTGGTCGTCGTGGTCGTCGTCGTGGTGGTCGTGGTGGTCGTGGTGGTCGTGGTGGTGGTCGTGGTGGTGGTAGATGTAGTGGTGATGGGCTCGGTTGTTGCATTGCCTTGACCATCTTGAGCGCTGGTACTGAGGGCAGTGGTGGTGGTAGTGGTCGTAGTGGTCGTAGTGGTCGTAGTGGTCGTAGCGGTGGTAGTGGTGGTAGTGGTGGTAGTGGCGCTAGTTGTGCTTGTTGTGGTTTCTGCGGTTGTCGTAGTGGTCTCGTCTTTGTCATTGCTGGCATCGCGGCCAATGATGACGTCGTCCCATAAAGCCTGGGCGATGGCTCCACGGCCATGCGGCCACAAGTCTAATGAGGACTCATTTAGAGAGCAACACTGCCAACACTGCACGCTGGGTGGCAGACTTCCCCATCATCGTTGAGGTAGCGCAATGTCATTTCAGTCTTTGTGGCTTTCAGCAAGATGAAACCATAATCCTCACACAGACAATGTCACATGACGATGGCATAACTTGCCTCCATGCGACGCAGCACTGAAGCACCTTGCGGAACAGACTCGCCAAGTATCGCCAAGTGACAGGAGTTCCACGCTGGCGCACCGTGTAGGACAGATGCCCTGTACTACGATGCTGCACACAGCTATATCTCAAGATGCCTTTCTCGGCCTGCCTCCGCCATTCCACTGGTAGCCTCCGCCAGCTCCAGTGATGCCACAAATCAAATCACCGACCTTGTCCATCCGAAGCTGGTGAACATGCCTAGGCATTCAGCTCGAGGATGTGCTTTGACTACTTACTTTCAGCATTGCTATTTGACTATGCGCTGTGGTCATTCTTCAACTTTCTTCGTCACCCTCTCCGCGCAACACCCCCTGTATCGGCGACTTTGACTTGTGCTTTGTAACTTGGACAAGCACGCCACACGTGGAACCAACATTGCATGGTTTCAAGACGGATCTTGGTGTTCATCATCAACCTGCTGGGGCAAACTGCGGAGAGTTGGGCTGTCGGCTTAAGGTTGGCTATTTGCATCACTTCACCGCGGGACCGGACAAAAACAAACTCCAATACTCGCGCCGCGTGGCCCAGCCAGCACCAGGGACACACCTTGCTGCTGGAAAAAGTTGAGCAACGGAGCACCTCGCACAATGGCGAAGATTTTTCAAGTGTGATACCATGAGTTCTGCTATCAGTACACTGCGGCCATGAGTTGATCGAGTACGAATCACAACTCCATGATCCGGCACGACTCTTAGACGCCCACCCAGCATCTCGCAAGGATGGCTTCCACGAATCAAACACCAGAATGCGCCCAAGGCTCCACTGCGCATCGGATCTCGGCAGCTCACGCTCCAACCAAGTCCTTTACAAGAGAGCTGGGGCTCATGGCTTCAGGGTCCAGACACAGCTGGGTCCTCTGTTGCACCTCGAGGTTCACATGGAAATCCTCACACTGCTTCTCCTTGCCTGGGCGGAATGATTCGGAATGTTGCAGAGGAGGAAAAAAACCTTCCTGCAGTTTGTACTGCGAGAAACTGCGGCCAGGCCGCATTCTTTCTCACTGGTAATCTGCGATTGCCCGTGGCAGAGGGAATGGAGGTTGACACGATTGGAATCGATGGCAAAGACATCGATGGCGAAGTCCTGAGCCGTACAACCCCCCCCCCCGCCTGCCGCCACCGCCAACCCCCCCCCCCCTATCTTTTCGCACTGCACGTGCAAGGACATGGATTCAATCTGTGCCTGGTACTTGAAGCGCTTCTTGTAGAAGCGGTGAGGCATCACCCAGCGCTTCCTTTTCTTGCGAGGACAAGTCGGGATTCAATGGCTCACAGCCTCACAACCATGAGTTACATGTCTTAGCATGTATTCTTGCCGAGATGCTGCTTCGCAGCCTGGGCAACAAGCTCTCTCTTCAGGGTCTCAAAAGCATGCCCCACACAGATCCAGCATGCGCCAAGCTACAGGGAATTCCCAGGTCTTGTTGTTGTCGTAATCGATCTGCGCACCACTACAGCCTCCAGTGCCGCCTTCGATGAGGCACCCATCACACCTCTGAAAGAATCACTTCCGACGAGAGTGGGGGAAGACCGGGGGGGCTCTGAGCCTTGCTAAAGGAGGCACCAAGCTCCGCACTCGTGCCCGCCGTAGTCATGGTTTCCGAGTGCCTTGGCTCTGCTCTCAGCACTGAGCCTGAAAAATCCGCTCAGTTCCGACACAAAGAGACACGAAGAGACACAATTGATTCACAGAAAATCTTTCTCCGAACAAACTCAGCACTGCAAAAGTGCGGGAGAAAACAAGCTGCAACACGGATCCTACCCACCCACCGGCACAGCTTGCGTGACCCTCAAGACTTTAATAGAGGAGGTCCGTCTGCCGCGGCACGCTGATCCAGGGAACGTGAAGGGCGGAATGGTGGTAGACGTCCTCAAACCTGGCAAGCATGAAGAGCAATGCATGTCCTGTGCATGAGTCTTTGCTGTCGCACATGTAGCGCCAGTTGAGGTCCGTGTCATCTAGCACTCCACGGAGGTAGAAGTTATCTCCGACGGAAAGCACCTTGATGGGAAGCTTGGCAAAGTTGTGAGTGATGCTTCAACTCAATAAAAACTGGCAAAGGAACCTGAGAAATGATGCCGAGACGCCGCATCTATTCCACCCACCTGATCGGCAGACTTTGCCATCTGATCGGCGACTCTATACCTCGCCGGATACGCCCACCACTCACCCACCCGGCATGCTGGCAACAGACTATAGGCCCATACGTAGGTACTTGATTCATTCTTCGGCTGAGCATGCCTCACATTGGCCTCAAGAAACGGGACAGGCTACGATGAGGCTAAGCACGTCTACAGTCATGTCAACTGCACTGAGCGCTGTCAGGTTGCTGCGCAAAGGCATGCTTCCAAAAGCGCGGCTGCTCGGGATCGCAATCTGGCCTCTGGTTGCAACAATTTTGAATTTCTGTCGACATCTGCTCGGAAACAAACATGGCGGCCATGGCGGCTCAACTTGGGACCCTGTTGCCTTTATCTGCCAAGTCGCGTGTGCCACATCCCGGGGTCGAACGTACAGAGGTGGTGAAGAGAGCCGCATCGAAGGTAGCCTCGAGGACTCTACGCATAGATCCCTCTTTGCTAGCAAAACTGAGAGGTGCCTGCTCTTTGGTAAATGTTTGTCCAGCTGGTGCCACGCTTTCGCTCGTTGACGATAAACTTGACGCACTTCGACATGAACTCATCCCAGGTCCTCAAGTTGCAGGAATTTTCAGAATGCTCAGAGCGCAAAGCGGTGACAGGGTCGCAAGTGTGGCAAGTGAGCTCGGTGCTCATATGGGCATGTCGTAGCGCCCCAATCCCCCAGGGCGATCATCCACGCCTCTCTCCTGATCCAAATGCTTGCTGCCACTCTCTGCAACTCTTCCCACTCTGTACCTCTGTAATCGTTCTAAGCACCTTTCGTCTCACTTCGTCCAAGAATCTTATTGGCTCGGCCGGCTCTGGCTGGTCTCCAGTCGGGCTCTCGAGTTCGCCGCAACCTCTTCCTCGGAACTGTCGAGTGCTTCGGTTTGAAACTGCCTGAAATAATGCGCAGCCAAGGCGCCCTGCTCCGCAGAAGAACTTTTTCGGGTAGTTGCTTGGCGGTTGCATGGACAGCGGGTCCAGCGGGTCCTTGTGGAAGCGTAGGGCCAACATGAGGGGAAGGACTTCCGGCAATGCCCCACAAAACCTGCCTGGACCAAGTCTAGAGTCCCGGGGCTGACGGCAGCCAAGTGCCGTCCCTGCACTGGAGAAAAAAAACGAGCGGACGCAGTCGCGGACGCAGTCGCGGACGCCGTCGCGGACGCAGCCGGGGAAACCCAAGCAGAGGCCAAGTCAAGCTCAGAGCGCCTTTGGTCGGACCTCCTCGAAGGAGCAGTTCACCCCAGCCACGCATACGTCGGCCACGTATTGTGCCAAGTAGTAGTCAACATGCCCCCCAGCAAGACCGCACTGGACCACGAACAGAAGCAAGAGCATCGCAGCGGGATGCATGCCATTCTATCTGTGGTAACCTCATAATAGTCCTCACCGTGCCTTGAACTCCTCTACCTGACTTGACGTGTTGGCTGTGCGTCTGTTCCATGTGACACCTCGTGCTTCTGCACGCGCTAAACAACCCCACATGCAACCTCTGAAACCATCCGAAACTATCTATTCTGGAGCCAAGACCGGCCAGGCCCACGCTAGCGCAATGGCAGCCAACAAGCAGTAACGGCAACGGGTAGCAGCTCAACAAAACTCGGCAGAAAGCACATCTGCACACAAAATCAGCTCCCCGACGTGCCTGTGTCTAGAGCTCGCACCGACTCCGCTCCGAGAAGCGACTTTCGAGCCAAAAGCACGTCGGGCTTTGGTGTTACGGTATGGGACATGAAACTTGGTCCATTTGCTGCCAACGGCCACACACACAAGCACACACCCTCTATATCCCAAAATCGGATGCCATCACCCTTTTCGGAAATGCATGTGCCATCCACACCGGATGCTGTGAAGCAAGCTATCAACCCAAACTCAACGCACAGTGCCAAGAGAATTCGACTACATCAAAGGAGAAGAATGCATCCTGTAACGGCCCATCGCGAGCTGGCAGCTGGCTCAGTGACCTCAGCTACGTGACAAAAGATCTGCAAACAAAACTTTCGAGATTCCGAACTGATCAGTGCTTCATGGGCGGCCCACCAATAAGGAGGCCACACGACGCAGCTGCTGCAAGATTGAGCTGACTCTTTGCTCTTGCACTACTGCCGTGAGGCTGCGTGTGCCCTCTGATCTTGGTTGCATTGTGCAGCAATTGTGTGTTTCCAGTTCTGTAGCAGCTTGACACTCCACAGCACTGGGCAATCTGCAGAATTCATTTGCTTGCCATGTTCCTACTGTGGCAGTCTTGAGCAAGGCCAGCAGACGATTCGCCCAGAAACTGCGCCGTCATGGCGAACAACAGTAAGCAGATAGGGCTAGGGGGACTCTTGGGGACATAGACCCACTCAATAAGGTCCCTGTTTAAGAGAGGCAGAAGAGGGCTGAGAAGGGTTCCCCTTTAAGGGCCCTAAACCTTAAACCCTAAAGTCTCATGTCTTCACAAAGGACCAGAATGGTGTGACAAAGCCTGTGGGCGGGGTACCTCATGCCATCGCCACAACAAGAAAAGCAAACCAATGAACAACAAGCTGTACGTACGCCTACATACGACGACATCATCCAAGCCGTTGACTCTTGCTTAGAATCCAAGCATCGCCAAAGGAGACCTGCAAGTCGGCAGCCTTCCGCTGCTCTTCGACATGCGCCTGCTCAGATTGTGCCATGGGAAGAGGTGAATGCCGAGAACACGAAATCTGAGCAGGGCCTGCGATGTGCGCTGGAGTTCTGCCTGCATGATGTTCAATGTTCACGTTTCTGGCTGAATGACACCAATTAGCGACCTGCCTGGAGCTGTGCCAGCTTCACATTCTGCGCCTGGCCGAAACCAGCATCTGCAAAAAATGTGCCCCAAAAAAGAGCGGTGCACCAACTGTCATCAACTGGAACGCAGCCCCTTTTCTTCTGCTCAAGTTGACTCCGCAGGCACACCGGGCTTGACAGCGGCGATTCGAAAGTCCTGGGCCGGAGCGGCTTCTCACAAGAGCTTCATGTCTGGACAAAGGTATACAAAGGTCGAACAGGAAACGCTTCCTCTGCCACCCCGCTTGCTTCACGAGGCAACTCGAACACCACAAAGTGCTCGCGGACCTGGGCTCGTTAAGCTCACCGCGACAAGCCCAATTGGCTCTGGATTGGAGCCGTGCCCGCGGTGCATGCTCGGACCTTCCTTTCAAGGTCCAGGTTTCCTGGCTGAAGGTTTCGGACTCGCACAAAAACTCCTTCAGGACCTGCTGCTTCCTCGAAAAAGCTGGCACCTCGGCAGCCATGCGGGTGGTCACCTCCGGCAAGCCGTGGAACAACGCATGTGGCGCACTGAGACAAACATACACAATCCTAATGTTCATCAACGCTGCAGAGGCTGCAATCAGTGCAGGTGGTCACCCAACTTTCTAAGACCAAGAGCCGATAGACAAGTAAAAAGTTGGCTGCCCAGACGAACAGATTGACACCACGTCGCGAAGCCTGAAGATAGGATAACATGTCATCTTGGAATCTGTGATTGCGAACGGCTGTCCGCGGCCGCAAGTGGAGTCCGCCCACAAAAACCCGAAAAGCCGAAAACCCGAAAAGTCGAAAAGTTGATTGGGGCACAAGCTTAGCGCGAAAAGGCGAAAAGTCGAAAAGTCGAAAATGCGGGATTAGTACCGAAAAATCCGAAAAGTCGCCGAAAAAAACGAAAAGTCGCCGAAAAAACGAAAAGCCGAAAAGCCGAAAAGCCGAAAAGCCGAAAAGTCGAAAAGTCGAAAAGTCGAAAAGTTGAAAAGTTGTGAAAATCCCGAAAAGTAGGAAAAGTCGAAAGCATGAATATTTTCGAACAATCCTGAACGTTCCGAGCAGTCTGAAAGTCCCGAAATGTCCAAAAGCCGAAATGTCGAAAGGCGGAAAAGTGGGCAAAGCACATTCTTCTAGAAGTTGTAAGGTGAAGTGCCGGGAACCCAGCATTGTTGTTTATGCGGTTCGGGCGGGGGGGGGGCTTGGGGGGCACGGACTGGATGGACACGCAGTCGTCCTGGAAGCTGAGCTCTAAAAGCATAACCTTCAAGCCTCACCTCGGGAGTCAAGAAGCTTTAGAACTTGTAGATTTCGGGCCGCTGGCCCAGGAAAGGCCTGAGTTTCACTGAGTAGGAATCATAGGGTTTTGGATGTTTGGTTTGTTTTTGAATCTACCTCAAAATTCAGAGTCGTACTTGAAGATACTAAATTTGTGGCAGTTGGCCTTGAAGGTGCTCTGAACAACTAACTCTTTAACCTTGCCCCTGAACAGTCTAACTCTTCTTATCCCTTAACCCATATTTTTATGATCCTTAACCCGCATAACAAATGTCTAAAGCTCCGAGCCTTGACCCTGAACTCTGAACCTCTCAACACCATAAGCTTTAAACTCTGAAGCGTTTGATCTCTGGGTACGTTGCACTAATCCTGGCATGGGGTGGTATGAGCTTGTAGCTCTGAACTTCTTTGGAAATCTGGGTGCAGGTTAGGGTCTAGAGATAAAGTGCTCTGAACAACTAACTCTGTAACCTTGTCTTTGAATAGTGGAACTCTTCCTAACGCTCAACCCTTAATTTTCTTGCTTCAATAATCTTTCTTGTAAACTCTTCACCTGGACTATTTGAAGCCTGAATGTCTAAACTCCATAGGCTCTAAACTCTGAAGCATTGTTCTTGGAGATCTGGGTTCAAGGCCCTGGGTCTAAAGATAATCGCCAAGTGTCTTCTCCGGATGTATGTAGGCTGCCCAGGCACGTCGTTGAGGCTGTCGCATGTAAGATCCACGCGGCGAAGCCTACAAGGCCTTCTTAAATTCGGAGCGGCTGTAGATTTATGATAGCACTGGTTTAGGATGTGTGTGTGTGTGTCGTCGGAAGGGCTGAGGGGGATGAGCCCGAAAAGCCCGAAAAGTTGAAAAGTGCAGAAAAATCTCGAAAAGTGCACAAGCTCCGAAAAGTCGAAAAGCCGGAAAAGCCACGAAAAGTCGAAAAGTCCAGAAAAGTCCTGAGGGGGATGAGCCCGAAAAGTCCGAAAAGTCGAAAAGTGTAGAAAAGTCTTGAAAAGTGCACAAGCCCCGAAAAGTCGAAAAGCCCGAAAAGCCACGAAAAGTCGAAAAGTCCCGAAAAGTCCCGGCGAGACCCGAAAAGTCGAAAAGTCGAAAAGTCGACAACTTTTCGACTTTTCGACTTTTCGACTTTTCGATTTCTTTAGGGCGTCTCCGCTTATCTGCAAGCGTGGAAGCTTGCGTGCTTAGGAATCCAGGAAAGCGTCATGTTTGGAGGACCAGGATGAGTCAATTCAAACACAGGATCTCGCGCCACGCCTAGGTATTGGAACGCACTTGTTCGAGTATTCAACCTCATCGTTGGCTTGGCTTGTGGGGTTTGGAAGGTCGCAGGTGTAGGACTTCTTTCTGCACGTTGCAAATGACACTTTTCACGCTCGTGCATTCCACGCGACACTTGCTGGGGAAGGGAGTGAGCCTTGCAAGAAGCACAGGGGTAGGGCAGGGGTTGGGGATGGGGGGGGGGGGTGGGGGTGTCTGACAAATCTGTACTGAGTACCCCAGGGACAGCTCTGCATGTTGCCTTTCTATCTATATGTCTTGGTCTATGTACATGGTATACGCGGGAGACAGGCTGTTTCCACAACAACATTCAACAACAACGACAACAACGCTTGAAACAGCAACACGATCACAACAATACCCAGGGGCTCGGGCCCAGAACACCACAGCTTGGAGGTTTCAGGACCTGAAACTGTTGAATCGTGGTCTCTGCAGGCCCCGAAACCTCTAAACTGCGGCCTCCCGTGCCTGAGCCCATCTCGACTTAAATGCAAGCCTGCCACGAGCGGCTTTAACTTCTTGTTGTAGTTCCTCTCCCCATTTTGTTTCCTGCATTTTTGGTTTCATGTCTGCCTCTACACCGGGCCCTCCAAACCACGTTTTTGCCCGGCAAAAATGCTTCGATCTCTTCTTGCGACATTGCCAGCAGGATCATCATGCTTGCTGAACATCGGATGCTCACGATGCACATGCTCTCTCATGATGCTTTGTCCCCAATCGTATGATGCGGTTTGTATATGTATGTATATATATATATATATGTTCGCATATTTACACATTTTGTGCTTTTACTCATTTATCTGTATGTTTTTTTGCATGTGTGTGTGTGTGTGTTCATGTACGTGTACGTGTAGGTGTGCATGTACGTGTGCATGTACGTGTGCAAGTACGTGTACGCAAACGTGTGGTTGTACGTGCAGGTATGCGATCTAGCCTGTTGGGCATGCTCCTAACGGAGGGCGCTTCTCCTTACCTACAAAAATGATAACATCTGATAACTGCAGATCTCTCGAGCACAAAACACGGGCACACTGAGCAACAGAGAGCCACGCAGAGCCACGCGGAGCCACGCAGAGCTACGCAGCTGCCTGGAGCCAGCCGCGGCCACCGTGTTCGGCTCTCCGACCCTGGACCACCTCTCACGCTCCGAAGGGATCCGTCGCAGTGGCACCAGTGCTGTGCTTCTGTAGAGTCTATCTGCGCAAATCAGAGACAGTCAGACAGTAGGTCCCTTGCACACTGTCAGTACGAATGCACCCACCCACGTACTGTATCCATATGTGCTTTCTGAGTAAAAGAACATCTACAGAGAGTTATATGAGCTTGTCCACCTGGCCTGGCAATAATGCGGCACGATGTCCCACCTGCATCTCTGCACAACAACATCAGCTGCATCTGCAGTCCTACTTGCGGTCAGAAACAGCCTCTGCGCCCCGGTCGGACGCTCCTTGCCCCTGAGAGTGTGGGACATCGGCGCAGCTACTTGCAACACGGCCAGTCTTCTGAGCATCGGAACCAGGCTGCGCGAGCTCCCAGGGAGGACAGCTCTGGTCTGGGCACCTGCCCAGACTTCCTGCACAAGGATGGCTCGGCATCCACAGACCCAAAGGCTAAAGGCAAGCTTCACCCCTCCCCCCCAGCCTCCTAAGAGCTTCGACCTGCAAAGCTTTACAGCAATCTAATTTTATACAATCGTTGAGCACAGGGATCCTGCTTCTTGCAGTCGCCAGAGCATGGCAATACACTTTCTTTTTAATCGCTAGGGCCTGGTGCCCTGCGCCTAGGAATCGACGAAGCGACTAAACTCACAAGACTTCAAATTGCCCAATCGGCACATCTGAAGCCTCTCACGATGGAGACCCGCAACTCCATCAATCGTTTCTCGTATAGACAAGTACACGCGACCCCGTCGAAACATCGCGCTGAGCGCGGGGACAGTCAATAGCTTTCAAAGCGGCTGTACTCTGTCACGCTCTTTCGAGAGCCATGGCACGAAGTGGCGCCACCTCGCAGCCTCCGCAGAGCAATCAAACAGCACAAACAGCACAAACAGCACAGTCTCCGCCCTTTCTTCCTTGCGGAATCGGCATCTCGTGGCCTCGGCCCGGTACACGGAGCCCCGTCAAATAAACATGGCCATGTCCCTCCGGGCAATCTGAACGAAGAAGGTCCTGGCCGCTGCTGCACACAGTATGTTTGCCCATGGTGAGAACTCTCTCTGCTGTTTGTGCAGAAGAAGGACTCCAAATAAAACAACAAATTTGCACGCGCTATCTTACGTCAAAAACACGTAAACATACTACATGCCGTCTGCGACTACATGCCGTTTTCTTTTGTGCTCTCCTGATCTGAAGCGGGCCAAAGCTGAATTCGGATTGCGGCGGTGCCGGCGATGCCGCAGTTGGCCCCTCCACTTGCCAAGCGATGCGGCGCTTCCTCCGCAGTTCTCTCTTCCGCTCTCTCTTGAAGCAAAGGAATAGTGTTTTCGGCGATAATTATTTCTTTTGGCCCAGACGTCTGGAACATGTTTCGGAAGAGAGGAGAAGCGGGACTTACAGTACTCAGGCAAGTCAACGAACCATTATGATATGCGGTGGTGGGGGCTTGCTCGGGCTTGCGGGATTGCTCCCTTCAGGACATGCACGGACGGCATGGACAGCATGAACGGTATGCAGAACTAGACCCGAGAAACGTCGAAGGAGCGAAGAGTAATAGTACATCTGTAAGTCATTTCGGCAAGGCACTCGACCTCATCCTTGGTGATCGTTGCAGCAAGTCCTCGCTCCTCGATGGAAACGACCTTTGCACCTGAGGGCATTCTCTCGGTCCGTCTCAGGTGGTCAGTTTCTTTGGCAGCTTCTTGTCACACTTGTCAGAGGACATGCTCTTCGCAGCGCGACCTATCAAAAGGGACTTTATGTCGACCGAGACTGGCTTGGATAGCTCGGAGTCCTCAGGGGCCAGGTGCCCGGTACTGAGATCACCCATGGTCAAGCTGAAGACATCTGAAGATACATGTTCTTTGCACGATGTCCTCGCCGATACCAAACTGATGCCCAATTCGAAGGAGAATGTGCGTATCATCCCAAGGTGCAAGCGTGATCACCTCATCAGGGCAAAGCCAAGACAAAATCCCAGACCCAAAAGCCACGCGCAAACTATGGCCAACCGTGAGAAAAATCGGCAGACGGCGTCTTCCCAGTCCCCAGGCGGCGCTTCCAGCCTGCAAGCTCGGCGGCAGCGAGCCCGGCAAAGCAGAAAAGGGTCCGGTAGCTGCACCTCCAGCGAAGGCAGCAACAGTGCCACCAGTGGCAGGGCTACCACATGCGAAGACATTCCTGGTGCTAAGCAGCTACATTGCAAGCTACAAGTTGCGACGCGCTAGTGACTGCTCGTCTTGCGCCTTTCCCGAAGAAGGGCTGAACGGGAAGGTACAGGCGATCCATCAAAGGTCGCCACCCACGCGCTGCTGTGGCCGGCGGCGCAAAGTGCAGCCAATGCTGGCCGCGAACGACCTCGAGGCGTGTGGAGAGAAAAAGCGGGGGCCCGTCAGGTTCCACGTGCCCCAATTCCTTCCAACAACAACAGCTCATCGCCGTGCTGTCCAACATGAGAGAGAGAGAGAGAACAAAAAAATGTGTGCAAAAAACACACACAAGAGTTTATGGGAAACGCACAGATATTGTAAAGGATCTTTCCTATGGCTTTCCATAAAAAAGCTCACATGTCCGAGCTTCGAGGCCCGGTCCGTAGTGCCGGCCCTGGTCGTTTCCCAGATAGGGTGTCACAAACTCCGTCTCGTTCAGAGGCTCACCGACGCCGCGGCCATCGTCCTGCTTCGAGAGCAGGGGGAGGGGCGAAAGGATGCAAAGTGGATGCGGGGCTCAAAATGCAAAAGATTCCCAAAATGCCAAGGATGGATGTTGCAAGTCGTTGCAAGTCCTTCAGCAGCCGCCGGTGCACCATGAGTTCAATCTCCCCGTCTCGTACACAGCCGGTGCCGGCCTGCAAGGCAACTGCCTTTAGGGGAGTTTTCTTTTGGGATCTCGGATATCTCTTTGTCTTTGGAGAGTGGCCAGCATGCACAACTTGTTTGTACTGTCTTTTTTGTGCAACCACAAACGGGGGCCTCTGAAACATCCGTGAGCACGGTGAGCTGGGCTGCCTGGTCCCTCGCAGGAGCTTTCATTGCTTTCAGCTTGCCGCATCTCACATCGCATGCGGACAAGGCGCCTGATGAAAAGGGATGTTGTCACCGGGTAGTAATTGCCTTCCGACATCGGTGCGAACAACACCATGAGGGCTTCCCTCCTGTCACAGCCGGCGCCTGCAACCGGCTCGGTTTGGTTCAATTTCCAGGTTGGCCGGAAATCACCTCAGTTGGGCCGAGCATTGAAGCCCACAATGCAATGCTGAATCGAGCATCCTGCCAGGGCACGTTTTCTTTGCAACATCTCCCGGCCATTGCTATCGGTGTAGCAAGTGCCGTCATTTTTGATGTCGGTGCTTATCCGGGAAACCTCGTGGAAACTGACCAGCATTGATGGGCCAGAGTGGGCAAGAGCGAGCAAGACTTGGCAAGAGGATGAGGCCAGGACAATCTCCTTCCCCCACCCATCATCCACCGGGATATCACCTCATCAAGTTCAAGCTTCAAGCTAATTTCTTCATGATTTCAGACCCCCCCGGTGCCCATGGCCCCCCGTGCCCATGGGATTCTAGGTGCGACCAGGTGGCTTACAGTGTATGTAATCTCCACGTGCCTTGCACCACGTGCCAGGCGAGTCCGCTGTGAGATCCATGAACCCACTGCCTGATGCACCTCATGAAAAAGACACAAAAGTTCCAGCGTGCAAGCCAGCGTGAACAAGCTTTCAGGAGCCCTCGCAGATTGCACCTCGTCGGCAAGAGGCCCGCGGAAGACCCGCATGAAAGGCAAGCCGGTGAAGACGGGAAACGCCTCTTTGCGCGAGAACATGGCTTCCCTCTCAATGCTTGAAACTGCCAGCATGGGAGACATGGGGAGTCCTCGGAGCGGTTCGGCCGGAAGATGTAGGCACCGCTGGCCTGGGAGCTCGCCGCATTCCCAAGCGATGCCTCGGCTACCAGCGGCGACCCGTGGCTACCAACGCAACGTGGTTCTGATGAAATGCTGGCATCGCGTCAAGTAGCATTGTACCACATCCACGATTGCTCAGCTCGAGTAGACGTCTTGCTGAGCTTATCGGTGATGTTCGCCATCATACCTGCAACTGCCACCGTGGAGAATCGGTCTGGACATCGACAGACTCTTTCTCCACCAAGGTGCCACCGCAGAACCACAGCTTCAAGTTTTCATTCTCCAAGGCCTGAAAGCTTGTGCTTCGGTTGTTTACAGCCCAAATGCTACCTTCAAAGGCAGAGCTGGCCTGACAACTTCCTTGAGAAATGTTTGCGAGAGTCGCCTTCGGTGCTGCAACACCTGCCCGGGACGGGAGAGTTGGAAAATGCTGTTGAACCTTACTCATCGGCAAGTGTGCAGATACTGATCTGCCCCCGGCACCATGATGAGGTAACACTCGCCTGCAGTCTGAAGGCAATAGCTTGCATGTCCCATGGCCGGCAGCTTGATGGCCACGAGGAGCGTCTGAGCAGCTCCTCCTCTTTGGGTGCTGCACGCTTTACACTGTGCACTCTGCACACGAAAGATGCAACACGATGCAACAATGTTCAGACAAAGGTGGGCGCTCTCAGCCCACTGTATCCTGCTGGAGCACCGTAGTTTGTCACGGATGGCAACGACTCAACCAGCTGGAACTGCACGGCCTTTCAGGGAAGCCAGCCGTGGACACGGCAACGTCCAGCTTCATGCAGGTGGCCGTCAGGTGGCTGGCTGGTTTTGGCACTCGCCTCGTTGCCAGAGCCTGGCACGACCTCCACCTTGTCACTGCTAACGGGAAGTTCAATGAGCTCCTCTGGCAAAACAACGACAACTCACACTCAGCGCAGCCGCACAGGATCGCACAGAGCTGCACCTGACCGCTCTAAAAGCCGACCACTGCAGCACTCGCTTTACACCCTTCACTTTGCATGCAACGGGTCCTCGCGCTCTTGGCCCAAGCCATTCCAAAGCGTAAAGCATGTCCTCTGAGCCAACAAGTGCATCTGGTTCAGATTTGTTAAGCATCCTACGTTGAAGGCACTAGGGCTTCAAGGAGCGCAACACTGCTTCTCAACGCAAAATCCTTCAACGGACATGACCCTTCCGAGCCCCGCAAAACCCCTACAGCCAAACACTGGCCTGCCTCTGGCTGGTTTTTCCGACGGCTTGAGTTGGAGCACACACCGACACATTGCGCAAGTCACAGAAGAACAGCTCCTTCGTCGAACGCTTTCGGCCACAACCCGCTTTAGACTGGCATTCCAAGCACATGAAACTCTGTTTTTGACTGGGCTTCTGGAGATGCTTCTGAAGCTTGGGTGAGTCGTCCAAGAGCTGCAGAGATTCCCGGCATGGCAGCTGCCCTGAGCAGAGCAAGCGGTGTCTGGAAAAACGGTCACATCTACAGATCATCTACAGAGCATCCTTGAGACTCTTTAGACTCTACCATATTCTGCCGTGCCTTCCTTTGGCCAAGCGCTTGGCATAGTCGAAGGTCACGTGCTGCTTGGCAGTGCCAGAGACAGCGTCGTGATGCTGCGCAACTCCCATTGCCTGCAGAGGATCAACAACCTCTCTCTCTTCACGGGCTCAGAAAGGCCCCCAACTCGCCTCCGCCAACTTCTCAATTCCATCCTCAGACGTTGGACCTGCGATGGCGCTGATCTGCTTGGCCACCTTGCATGCGGTGCAGACTCAGCCCGATGACAAACAGTGAAGTTCAGTGAAGTGGCCCTGGCGCCTGGAAGAAGGCGCTGGTGTCTCGAATGTATCTCTTCAATGCCGGTCGGGATGTGAAATATCCAGTCCAGAACTGGTGGGGTCCATCGGCGTAGGGGAAAAAATCGTCCTCCTCTGGGTCATATGGACTTTTCAATAATTCGTTCGTAGCCCCTTGCTACCCCATCTTTGTCACACCTCCTTTCCCCGCCTTCAGCGGCCACGTGATCTGCTCGCTCTTCTTGGCGTCCACGTACCTGCCTGGGGTTGAGTAGAACACGTGAACACGGCCGTCCGCATTGACGTGCTGGATGAGCTTGTCCAGGTTGTAGAACCAAGTGAAGGCATCCTAAAAGGGCCAGAGGATGACGTGCTAGAACACATGAGGGCAAAGTGCTATCAACCGTCTGAAAAGGCTTGATCCTCATACTGGAAGTCGGAGCCCATCGTCATCATGATGTGGCGGCCGCGTGTTTCATTTGCCTGATCCATAGCAGCTTTGACAAAGTCCTCCACGCGCGACTTCACGTTGTAATCCTGAGCTGGCATGTGACTCGCGCCAAAAATAGCGACCGTGAGCCTGCACTACTTGCAGCGTGTATCCTCCAGTGCTGGGTCATCCTGGATGGTCTCATCCGAATTGCCCACGTCCCAGTCAAAACCGCTTGGTGGCCCGTAGTTGCCTCCATACTCGCCTGCCAAGCAGACCATCGGCCACACTCTGCGTAGAAAGACAAGCATAAACCTGTCCTACATAATAAACAGGTGTTAAAGCATGGGCCACAGGATAACCGGGTAGCACATCAAAAATGCACCAACCGAGACCCCAGGCCTAAGGCGTTTGGGGCAAAAGAACAGACGACCTCCTTAATCCTTGTCCCTGGCCGGCTATCTACGCAGGTTTAGAATTCAATTGCTGCGCGCCTGTCAGGCCCGTGAAGACTTGTGCGAGCGAACCCAGGGATGGAGAAGCCCGCCACACGAATTCTGCCTCCTTCTTCTCCCGACGCAAGGCGATGTCCTGGAGATTAAAACGTGAAAGCGAACTCATGTTTCAAGTTCGGCGGTCCGTGTCCGTCTCTCAGTCCTGGTAGTCAATGCGACCAAAGAAGAGCCCTTGGAAGCCAACTTCTGCGGAGAGGAGCGCAGCCTGTGTGGCTGAGTGCCCAAAGGGGTCCAGCTGCCAACCGGTCCTTAGACAATGACGATGCTAACCTCCGTAGCGCATGGGCATGACGGCAAGGGCGCTTCTGAAGCGCTTCAGCAAAGGAAGCGCACACACAAACAGACAGACACGTTGCAGCATTGACAGCTGCCAGGCATCCGTGGAGCAACACCAAACTCGTCCATGAGGAACTTGTGCCCCAATGTTGTCTGGTCAATCATGTCCTGGAGTGATCTGGAGTGCACAACATCTTCATCCTAAATCACCTGCAGTACGCACGGTCTGCTCTGGCACGCTATGCATGTCCAGGAAGTGCGGCGCCGCTTCATCGTGCATACACCAACCACCATTGGTGAACTCCAACCTTTCCGCTGGCAGAGGCTCAGGGAAGGGGGAGGAGCGGGGGGGGGGGAAGCAGAAGACAGAGAAAAGGACTCAGCCTATGACAGCCGCCTTATCCCCTATCCGATGCGATAATCCGATAGTCCAGTCACTGTCCGGAGCTCACGAGGCGCTTCACTAGCGCCCGGGTGGCATCATCCTGCTGCCTCCACCATCGCACGAAGAAGGCCTCTTTGGCTCACATCATCATGTGGGGGTTTGCGGTATTGTTATTAGGGGCACCTTATTTCAGTGTATACTAGGGGTCTCCTTTTTATCGCAAACCCCCACATTATGTTCATCGCTCGCTCTCTTGCAGCAGCTTTTCAGGCGATGGTTCAGACATGGTCAGAAAGCTTTCAATCCGCACTTTTACGTCCAAGGTGCTTGCTCAACGTAGGTAAAGGTCCGGTTCGGGTTCTGCTCCAAGCAGCGAACCACTGTGTCCAGGATCATGTGCACGTAGGCGTGCCTGGCGAAGCACCAAACGTTCTGTTGAACCAGTGTGGTCGGATGTAGTCGGCTCCTGCACAGGGTGTACAACAAACCTGGACAAAGTTCAGGCCAAGGATCTGGATCGAATTGTTCTGACCCGTATAGTATTCATCAACGGTTTTGAGCCATCCCACATCATCGTGTGTGTGGGCAACAATATGTACCTGCCACAGGTAAAGGGCGAAACCATCTGCAACGCAGTCACCCTAAGGGGCCAGAGTCTGCGCCGTCACTGCATGGCACCTCCACTGCAGGTTCGGCCAGTACAGCCAGCGCCTGCCAAGCGCCGAGCAAAGTCCAAGGAATCGGCATCCTGGAGGGCAAATTGGGCTTAAACCGGGGCAAACATAAAATCACATAAAGCATCTCCGAGAAAATGCAAGGCTGTCCTCACAAAATGCGGCACCTGGCAAGGTGACGACCATGCAAGTGGACCCAGCCCCAGCCCTAAGCTTGAGCCGCAAGCAGCCGGTACTACCTTGCCGAGATACTCCGGAACAAGGCCAGAACGACTTCAAGTGGAGCGCTAAGGGTATGACGGCACTGTCCTGGGTCCTACAGGCTCTATAAGTACATTTGGGGAAGCCTTCTGAAAGCCACCCCGAACAAACGGTGAGGTAAACCGAAGTGGAAGGATGCCTCAGCATGAAAGGCAATGAAGCGATCCATGAAACGCAGGTTGAAGCCTGAGTAGTCTCAGCAACTGAATGACAGTGAATTGCATGGTGTTGCGGAAAGTCGCCGGTGCAAACTGCTGCCGGGAGTCCCACTGTCAACATCTTGAAACATTTGCCCGCCGACGACTCGCTGCCTAGCCTGGCCCGACTCAGCTCTGCATGTAAACACCGGTCACAGGGCAGAGGTGCAAGGTTACAACCCGCGTCGGGCATGTAGGCACTGCAACATGAGCAGCAACGGGCAAGACCAGCAGCTGAAGACGCTGTCTCAATCAAACTGCATCCACATGAAACAGCAGTAGTTGATGCGTGCAAGAACTGCAGGTGTGTCATCTTGTTAGCTGTGTGTTTGCTGTCTGGTTGTTCAGCAACAAACGGCAACAGGCCCAAGCCGCCAAGCCTCACGAAGGACGAAGAACGTTTCGAACATGTTCCTTACAGCCATATGCAGGCCATATGCCGAGCAGAACATGCCTGCATGCGGAGCTCCATGCCCTCACTTGACTCACTGAACTGCTTCACAGCGGCGCATAATGCATGATCCTCAACTGCCTGGCTCACACGATGGACCCATGTCATGAGACCGAGTTCATGAAAGTCACCCCAAGTCCATGCAGGATGTTCATCGGCTGCGGCTCCCAGACAGGCTCGAAGATGAGGCTTTGCTCGGGCCACCTTGGGGCGTAAAGAAAAGAGCTTCCTCCAGGAACCGTGTCTTCTGAGATGTGCCGAGAGCGTATTCCTCGGGGCCACGACCGGCTCTGAGCTGCAACAACCTAGGTGGGGGGAACGTGAGAGAACCGCGTCTGCGTGACATGTCAGGAGCATTCTCGGCGCAGGTCTGCAGCATGGCGGATGTATCCGCAGGGCAACCTGTGCAAGTCTGCAAGCAAGAATCTCACAATTCAAGGCAGCCCGAACGGCACCGGGCCTACTAGCTCGCGACCATGTGACGCTGACGGCAAGCATGTTTCAGAATTTGTTGCATGAGGTCTAGGCCTCTGTGAGTAACTGGACAGGCTAGCTGGGTTGTGGTATGTGGTGACCTTTCTTTTTTCTTTTTGACGTAGCATGCTCTCCCTCTCTCTCCACCGGGAAGGCCATTTGCACATGTGAAGCATGTTCTCGTATGTTCTGGTGTGGGTTTGAGTGTGGTCTTGAACCGATGAATGCGACTCGGAACAGCGGATGTTGCAGCTCACCTCAGGAAGCCCCAAACGGACACTTCCTGAGTTCCCGTTGCTGCCTCCCGCTCTTTGGCCAGAGCATCCACTCGGACAGCCTGGCAACGTCTGGCAACATCCCCCCTAGTCTCTATGAAGCATAAATGCTACTAAGCACAAGAAATAGCAATCTTCTCCAGACATGTTGCGAGTTTCGACATCATCCCACACTCATCGCACCTCGCTTGCTTTAGCGCGCTGCATTTCCTGGAAGCCGTGCAAACATTCAACATGGCGTCTTAGATTTGCCTGCACTGGTGCATATTTGGAGACTTCGGATCACATGCGTCAATTGAGTAAGAGCATCTAAGATAAGGTCTCGTATAAGTCTAAGAGGAAGCATCGATGACACAGCGACACTACGACTTGAGAGCCTCGAGGCTACTGGACTGGGTGGCAGCATGGCGCTCGGCTGCTTGCATGCGCTCCAACGCCTCACAGAGTGGCTTCACGGCACACACAAGAGTTCCACTTACAAAAACACACAGAACCACACAGCAGAACACAGCGATCACAGAAACCATGACAGGAGGGCCATGTCCCGGTCCTTGGCCATCTCAACACATACTTCTACTCCGATCTCCTTCCTCCTTCCATCTTCCCAAGCCTTCCATCTTCCCGAGCCTTCCATCTTCCCAAGCCCAGCTTCGGATTCCAGCTCTTGGCACACTCGAGAGAGGCGTTCGCGCCTCAACAGCACAGCTCTGTGGCTCTAATCTCTACGTGCAATCTGCGGAGTAGCTGTTGCTACGTGTCCCTTTCTTGCAGGTTTTGCGTTTACTTGCTGTTCGTGTCTTGCAGGTGGCAGTTCCTTCTTGTCATCTTGCCGGCAGTCTTTACAATTAAGACGGGGACTCTACACCCGCTTCCCGAATTCGAACGCAGCTCCAGATGTGAAAGCAAGGCTGAAACTCTACCTGGGTCGCATGCTCTGCCCCATCTACCTCCATCACAGCTGCGAGTCACAAGATGGTGCGATCCATCGAATTATGCTTCTTCAGAGCTCCAAGTGATCCTAGTCCTTAGCAGACTTCGCACCTCTCGCTCCGCACGCAGCTTCTCCACGGTGCCCTCCAGATCACCAAGAGCGGAACTTCTCCTGGCGTGCTTTCAGTACGCACTGGCGTGCCGCAAACTGTTGACGTTGCGACGTTTTGACTCAACGGCCACCTGCGCAGCTCTTCAAGCTCTGCTTCAAGGCCTAGGGGTTCAGTCGTCCGGTTTAGAAGGCCCTCACAAGGCTCATCACGAAAGGCTCCTAATACTGGAAAACACTCGGCCACATCGGGTCACGCGCCCTGCTGCTTCTGACGATCTTGCTCCAGCACCTGCAACAAGGTTCAAAGGTTTACTCAAGATCTCTTCCCGCCCTCTGCTCAACTCACAAGATTCGAAAGGCTGTGAGCTGTCCACGGACCATCACAGCGCGAACCTCTCGCAGCTCTCGCAACTCGGAGTGCTGACGCTCTGCATCTGCAACCTCAAAGCACATGCAGGAAAGCGTCAGACTGTGATGCTGACTCAGCTGCATGCATCTTCATACGCAGCCACACGCTCCAGCTCCCAAACTAGTGACAGCATGTCTCCACAGTGGGTTGTTGAGCCAAAGGCTTCCGGATGCTTCCAGAACCAGGGACGGCAAGGGCCAACGGGTACGTCGCAGGACGTCGCAGCATGTCGCAGGACGTATCGCAAGACATCGCAGGGCCATGGAAGGCTCCACTGAGGCGAGCACCAGCTGCTCCTTTGGTGACGTGCACCGCAACGCACGGCCGTAAACGAGAGAACGCATGAGAACACAGAAAGGGCAGCACTTCCCCGCTACACCCGGTGTGCCTCCAGGGCAGAGTTTCGGGCACTCAGCTCCTGCACCTCTGCTTGCCTGGCATCTGGTTGCTCCGTACTTCAATCGAACGGATCCCGGCACAGGAGTTGTCAGTCGGATAGCCATCGCATTTTCCACAGGGCATCCACACCACAGCGGCAAGCATGCCACTAGGGGCAGCTTTTCGGCGCGTTGTCGCTCTTCAGCAAGTGGCCTCAACTTCGGCTGATCATACATGTCCCAGCTCTTCCCAGCTCGACAGAAGCTACTACGATCTACATGGATCCTTGTAAGCGCACTTAAGCGCACTGCCCATCCGCATCTGCTTGAGGACTCGTGGTTCCCGCTTGCCTCAGCTGCTCGACATAGAGCTGGAACAGGTGGCATTTTTTGAAGCAAAGGTTGCGGCAATTCGGCAACCTTGGCCTGAAGGCTTCAAGCATCACCGTGCTGTTTGCCATCGCGTTTAGCCGCTTGGCCCACGTGGCCTCCAGGTCTGCATTGGAGCTCAGCGCCTGCGGCTTGAATGTCTGGGGAGATTTGCTCGGCATCCTATCGGCATGCATGGCATGCCTATGTCATGATGCAGGAGAGACAGCACGACAGCTTGTACAAGCCTGCTCGAGCTTTTCCTGCACTGATTTCGCTTCCTGCAGCCTGTGCTGTCACTGTGCACCAGTGCCTGCGAGCACACAGTAGCAAGCCAAGGCTGCCGCTCGGACTCGTGCCGGACCTCGCACAAAAAATGAGTGCGCAACGTCCATAACCAGTCGATGTGAGCAAGACACTTTGACTGACGAAAAAAACACCCATAGATCCTGAAACAGATTTGGGCGAAAATGTCAGACGGGTTCTGCGACGTTGCCTGATGAGGGAATGCCCCAACTCAGGACGGGAGGGGGTGGGGAGGGGAAGCCGCGGAGCCATCCCTTCCCAAAGGTAAGGATCCCGGATGTGTCTTCTGCATTTCTCCTCATGGGTGGTGGAATTGTATTTCCTGACGCGAACAATGTACTTCGGCCGTTGCCTCAAACCCCTCCCAACCCCACCCCAACATTGTAGTTTTGTGCATCGTCCCAGACTGTAGCTCGCCAGGCACTGCTCCTTGAGGCCGTAGCACACAGCCACCGAAAAGCGCTATTGAGCCAAAGGCTTCCGGATGCTTCCAGAACCAGGGACGGCAAGGGCCAACGGGTACGTCGCAGGACGTCGCAGCATGTCGCAGGACGTATCGCAAGACATCGCAGGGCCATGGAAGGCTCCACTGAGGCGAGCACCAGCTGCTCCTTTGGTGACGTGCACCGCAACGCACGGCCGTAAACGAGAGAACGCATGAGAACACAGAAAGGGCAGCACTTCCCCGCTACACCCGGTGTGCCTCCAGGGCAGAGTTTCGGGCACTCAGCTCCTGCACCTCTGCTTGCCTGGCATCTGGTTGCTCCGTACTTCAATCGAACGGATCCCGGCACAGGAGTTGTCAGTCGGATAGCCATCGCATTTTCCACAGGGCATCCACACCACAGCGGCAAGCATGCCACTAGGGGCAGCTTTTCGGCGCGTTGTCGCTCTTCAGCAAGTGGCCTCAACTTCGGCTGATCATACATGTCCCAGCTCTTCCCAGCTCGACAGAAGCTACTACGATCTACATGGATCCTTGTAAGCGCACTTAAGCGCACTGCCCATCCGCATCTGCTTGAGGACTCGTGGTTCCCGCTTGCCTCAGCTGCTCGACATAGAGCTGGAACAGGTGGCATTTTTTGAAGCAAAGGTTGCGGCAATTCGGCAACCTTGGCCTGAAGGCTTCAAGCATCACCGTGCTGTTTGCCATCGCGTTTAGCCGCTTGGCCCACGTGGCCTCCAGGTCTGCATTGGAGCTCAGCGCCTGCGGCTTGAATGTCTGGGGAGATTTGCTCGGCATCCTATCGGCATGCATGGCATGCCTATGTCATGATGCAGGAGAGACAGCACGACAGCTTGTACAAGCCTGCTCGAGCTTTTCCTGCACTGATTTCGCTTGCTGCAGCCTGTGCTGTCACTGTGCACCAGTGCCTGCGAGCACACAGTAGCAAGCCAAGGCTGCCGCTCGGACTCGTGCCGGACCTCGCACAAAAAATGAGTGCGCAACGTCCATAACCAGTCGATGTGAGCAAGACACTTTGACTGACGAAAAAAACACCCATAGATCCTGAAACAGATTTGGGCGAAAATGTCAGACGGGTTCTGCGACGTTGCCTGATGAGGGAATGCCCCAACTCAGGACGGGAGGGGGTGGGGAGGGGAAGCCGCGGAGCCATCCCTTCCCAAAGGTAAGGATCCCGGATGTGTCTTCTGCATTTCTCCTCATGGGTGGTGGAATTGTATTTCCTGACGCGAACAATGTACTTCGGCCGTTGCCTCAAACCCCTCCCAACCCCACCCCAACATTGTAATTTTGTGCATCGTCCCAGACTGTAGCTCGCCAGGCACTGCTCCTTGAGGCCGTAGCACACAGCCACCGAAAAGCGCTATTGAGCCAAAGGCTTCCGGATGCTTCCAGAACCAGGGACGGCAAGGGCCAACGGGTACGTCGCAGGACGTCGCAGCATGTCGCAGGACGTATCGCAAGACATCGCAGGGCCATGGAAGGCTCCACTGAGGCGAGCACCAGCTGCTCCTTTGGTGACGTGCACCGCAACGCACGGCCGTAAACGAGAGAACGCATGAGAACACAGAAAGGGCAGCACTTCCCCGCTACACCCGGTGTGCCTCCAGGGCAGAGTTTCGGGCACTCAGCTCCTGCACCTCTGCTTGCCTGGCATCTGGTTGCTCCGTACTTCAATCGAACGGATCCCGGCACAGGAGTTGTCAGTCGGATAGCCATCGCATTTTCCACAGGGCATCCACACCACAGCGGCAAGCATGCCACTAGGGGCAGCTTTTCGGCGCGTTGTCGCTCTTCAGCAAGTGGCCTCAACTTCGGCTGATCATACATGTCCCAGCTCTTCCCAGCTCGACAGAAGCTACTACGATCTACATGGATCCTTGTAAGCGCACTTAAGCGCACTGCCCATCCGCATCTGCTTGAGGACTCGTGGTTCCCGCTTGCCTCAGCTGCTCGACATAGAGCTGGAACAGGTGGCATTTTTTGAAGCAAAGGTTGCGGCAATTCGGCAACCTTGGCCTGAAGGCTTCAAGCATCACCGTGCTGTTTGCCATCGCGTTTAGCCGCTTGGCCCACGTGGCCTCCAGGTCTGCATTGGAGCTCAGCGCCTGCGGCTTGAATGTCTGGGGAGATTTGCTCGGCATCCTATCGGCATGCATGGCATGCCTATGTCATGATGCAGGAGAGACAGCACGACAGCTTGTACAAGCCTGCTCGAGCTTTTCCTGCACTGATTTCGCTTCCTGCAGCCTGTGCTGTCACTGTGCACCAGTGCCTGCGAGCACACAGGAGCAAGCCAAGGCTGCCGCTCGGACTCGTGCCGGACCTCGCACAAAAAAAAGTGTGCGCTCTGGCGGTGTCCTTTAAGATTGCGACAGGCCTGCAGATCTCGCAAAGCAGCTTGCAGCTCGTCTCCTCTCGCGGCCTGGAACTCGGTGCAATAGCGATGCTTCGATGCTGCACGGCATTGCCACGTTTGGACTTTGCAACCACAGGCTTTTTGCCTCCAGAGCTGCTGTCAGGCTATTCACCTGCTTTTCCAGCTCGGCCTGTGCAATGTGCAACAGGTGCAACACAGAGGTGCCGTGTGACATGGTCTCCGAAGACTTCGTGAGCATTTGGAACCAGATTGTTAACACGCAGTGCCTTGAATTCTTCACGATGCATGTTGATGAGCCTAGATTTTAGATACTTGCTGAAATGATTGTTGTACCGAGGCCTTTCGCACAGGATTATTCCAAACAGGCTCTGTGTACCTAGAGCCCCGTTCAGATCTGGACGAAACATGAGTGTGGTCGCTTTGGCGCGCCCGCTGCTTTCGCCAATCAACTCTTGATAACCTGAAAGCCATTTGCACCTTGAGCTTTGTTTTAGGAACAGGCTGCCCCGCAGGGGCACCTGCTTGCAATCTTTCATAGGCTACGCCCTTGCTGCTGAGGGCGTCGCAAGACAAACCAGCTAACTCCTTCGCTATTGAAGGCGGCACAGAAGCTATAGGATAGGGAGTACAAATCATTGGCCATGGTATGCGTGAAAAGTGACGAGATTTGACCCAGAATGCACGACGGAAGCCCGCAGGCATGTAGAAGAAGCAGTCCCGGCTCCAAGTACGAGAACCAGCACCGGAGCTCAAGTTCAAAGCAGCATAACATCGCGATTGAAGCAGCTCGGCTGTGGGTTCCAAGGTCTGTCTTCTACATGCACGACTCAAATAGCACCATGCTCCGGAATGTCGCTATATGTCGCTATGGAAGGCTCCTTTGCTGGCCTTGGCTTCTGTGGCCTCATCGAGCTCGTCCTCCATCACTATCGGCTACGTGCAACAGGTTGCAGCGGAAGCAGAGATGGGCTCAGGATTTGTAGACATGTTGCCTCGGCTATTGTATTGCTTGCTGTCCATGCTTTCCACTGACATTTCAGGTACTTCCTACATAGCGACATCCGAATCATCCGATCATCCGAACAGCGAAAAACAGTCCTCGATGTCACCCAGCTTCTTCCGCAAAGCCTGTAAAAGGGCGTAGTCACGGAAAGTGCACTGCCGAAATATTGTCCGGGCCTTGAGGGTTGCGTCAGCCATGGCGAAAAGTGCAGGCTTATAAATATACGTCAGTCAAGTCACAGAGGTTGAAAGGACTCATAACTCATAGCATATATGGCGACAATCTGCAATAGAAGTACTGGCTGAAGTCGGTGAGTCTTGAGCCAAAGGCCACTTGAACACACACCATCCAGCGACACAGTGCCAAGCAATTCTGCTTGATGCAAAGCCGTGCTGGCTGCTGGCATAAGGCAGGGTTCTTCAAAAATTGCACGTGTCTACAAAGTTTGAGACGTTCACATATCCAGTACCAGCAGGGTTCGAGACACGGCGCCGGGTCATTGGATCATATAGCCATTCTATGCAATCATGTCCAGGCTCCGTGATATTGAAGGTTTCTCTGCCAGGAGAGGTCCATTGCACTCCTGGTGTGCTTTCTCCGAGATTCTCTTCGGACAAGGCGACAGTACTGTGGCTTCAGCAGCTCACGCAAGTATATAGCAAGACATGGGTATATAGTAGGCTTGAGCATCACGCGCGATACTGAGCCAGCTCATACTAGTGATGGTGCCACACTTGTCCTATCAGCTCCCTTGACTTCAACATTGAATGTTGGTTGTGAGCAGAACTGAACATCCCCACCATCACACGGCATGCAAGGAGCTCCACTCCTGGAAATGTCAAGTGGCTCTGAACACCGCAGCATTGCAGTTCACCTCAGTTCACACAGATGGCCCAGCAGCAGAAGCAGCAGAAGCCCCAATGGCATAAGCCTTCGGGGGAGAGTGCTGCTTGACGTCCATGCCGACCTCTTCCGTGTACTCGTCGATACGCAAGAGCCCTGTCATCTTCAGAGCGAAGAAGGCAATCCCTGAGAGCGTTCCGGCCCAAAGGATGACCATGATGATCAGGATGCACTGCGCACCGATCGCAGTGCCGCCAATGCCTGTCTGGCAAGTAGAGTCCGATGCGCTCACTGGCATGCAGCCAAAGCCTGACCAGCCGTGGTAGTGGTCAACACCCTTACCCCAGTCGAAGAGTCCGGCTGCCAGCACGCCCCAGATGCCGCAGAAGCCGTGCACCGGACTGGCATCGACAGGGTCGTCGATCTTCAGCTTCTGCAGCAGCATGGACGAGGCTTGGTACACCAAGGCACCAATCAGGCCGATGGCAAAGGCGCTGCCGCACTCCACGTTGCCGCATCCGGCAGTGATGGACACCAAACCTGCCAGGATACCGTTGCACAGGCCACCCACGTCGTACTTCTTCATGATGAAATAGCGCAGAATGAACACAGTGATGCCGCCGGTGGCCGCGGACAGGGTTGTGTTCATGGCCACTTGCGCGGCCATAGCACCCGTAGCTCCGTCGTGCATTCCGAGCGTGGAGCCCGGGTTGAAGCCGTACCAGCCGAACCACAGCGCAAAGGTACCCAAGACGACGAGGGGCAAGTTGTGGCACTCGAACTCCTCCGGATTCACGAAGCGGCCCTTGCGTGGGCCGAGCACTATGGTGCCTGCCAATGCGCTCACGCCGCCAGTCAGGTGCACCACACCACTGCCGGCAAAGTCCATGTAACCTCACTTATCGAGGCGTCAAATTCGCCTCGGCTTCCTGCCGAGAAGCGTTTGGAACAAGCAGACCCGGATCGGGCCTCCTTCCCCCAACCCGGCCCTTTTTCCCATGCAAAAATTTTGTGACCCGACCCCCCCCCACCTGTCGGACCCCCCCCCCCGAAACCTACAGGGAAGTGCCTCAAAACCCCCCACCCCCCCACCCCACCGCCCCCCCCCCCTCCCCCCCCTCCCCCTCCCCCTCCACCCCCCCCCCCCCACCCCCCCCCCCCTAACCCCGCTGCTCTTCCTCCCCTTTTTTTGCGAAACCCTCTTTCCTCCTTTCCTCCGGCTGCCGAGGCGGCGCGCGCAAGCGTTTACAATTAGGTTAGGCGCCCTAACGCACCCTGTGTTTAGGCTACTTTTTCGGGTTTAAGGGTCTCGGGGGGGGGGGGGGGTACTTGCCTGCCGTCCTCAACCCTGATTCGAAATCGTGAAACCCAGAACCTTTCGTACGTTGTATAAACGCTCTAAATACCAGTGTTTGGGCATGGTCGCCATTGCTACCCCACACACACACACAAAGAAAGAAAGAAAGAAAGAAAGAAAGAAAGAAAGAAAGAAAGAAAGAAAGAAAGAAAGAAAGAAAGAAAGAAAGAAAGACAGAAAGAAAGAAAGAAAGAAAGAAAGACAGAAAGAAAGAAAGAAAGAACGAAAGACATGAAAGAAAGAAGGAAGAAAACTGAGAGTCAGAAAGAAAGAAAGAACAGGGCCTGACAAAGCTTCGTTTGGAGTCTTATGCGTCCTGCTAAACATAACGCGCTTCCCAGGTTGCTTGACCATATGCACCGAGAAGCTACACAAGCGCAAGCTCATATTCAAGGTCGACGATAGGAGGTTGGCAACCTTTACATCCCCCGCCCAAAGCCTGACCTAAACTGCTGCGATCTGCTACGTCTGCTAGTTCAGGAGATGGTGTTTGCGCGTGTTTACAAGGAAGCAGCGCAGAAGCACTTGGACAGCTTATCTTTTCTGATGGCATCACTAAACAGATGGATGAACCGAAATCGAACACGAACGCCTCATGGTGTTCATGTTAAATGTGTGCGTACGCTACCACCTGGTTCATGGTCGTGGGGCACACCCAGGCACAGACTACCGCAAGCAGTCTACACCATTCACCCTACGCCATGGCCATATTGATCTTACATCATCAACGACACGCAGGTGCCAAAGATCCTCAGCAAGAACGGCAGGCATCGATTTGACCTAGAGCAGCTAGTATCATGCATTAGCTATTCGCACAGTGGTAGATCCACTGTCGCTTTGTGGAAGCTGCGATGGGACAGCAATCAAACAGATGGTGCGCACACACGCACACACGCACACACGCACACACGCACACACGCACACACGCACACACGCACACGCACACACACGCACACACGCACACACGCACACACGCACACACGCCCACTTGCCCACACGCCCATGGTGCTACAAACTGCAGACTCGCAACCCACATCCAGAACGGTGGCCAGCCAGCCACCGCCCCAGGACCACGCGACGATGATGGGGTAGATGAAGCTGGCCAGGAACTTTGTATTGCAAGACGCTACCGCGGCAGGCAATCGAACATCCGGCCCGACAAGGAAAACTCTTATCAGTGATAGGCAGCAGCCATCATTTGCAGCCTTTGTCCTGAAGCTTCCCAGCCAAATCTTCTGAGCAGAACATTGGTATCAGCCTCTATAGCAAGTCCAGCACACTGCAGTCTTTCTTCGAAAAAATGGTCCTGAGCACCACAAACTTTGAATTTGCTGTTGCCACCCTTACAAAGCTGACGCGTGTAGTCACTCACGATGCATCCAGTGGCCAGGATGAAGCCCAAGGTGCCTAAACTCTGCGCCTTCTTTCGGACGCTCGAGACTAAAACCTCAGAATAGACAGGGATGATCTCATCGCGAAGTTCATGCCTCTTTGCGCCTGTGAGGGCGCCATACATTTTCCGTCTCCAGCTTTCCCGGAGAGTGTGCCAATGCTCTGCCTGTAAGTTGCCGACATCAATTTGACCCAGTTCTGGATGAGCCCAGACGGCGCTATCAACATCGTCATTCTCCCACCCGAGATCCATCATGACCTGACGAACCATGGCATCGAGGTTGGAAGTCTTTCCGCTTTGACTCTCCTCGAGAGGGCCAAGGTCCTCCAGATGACGGTAGAACCCCAGAGGCGTGTAGCACCTGCAATGACAGACCTCAGCGGCTTGACACCATATCCGGTACGGCCAACTGCTTTCCAAATCTTAGTGTCGAACTCATGCAAGAGGACAGGAGGTGGAAGTCCAGCAACCAAACCGTAATTGACCTTACTCAGAGCAAACGTGTTGATGTCTGCGAGGCGCTCCCAAAGATTTCGTGGGAGACTGGCAATGCGGCCAAGGCAGAGTAGGGCATCCGAGCGCCGGGTGTCACTTTTTGGCTGGCATGTGGCAACTCCAACATAACAGCCCAAAATCTCAGCGGAAGGTTGAAGAGAGGGGTCACTGCGATGTGCAAACTGTGCTTTTTCCTCATGCTCAAGGAGATGGAAGTGCGCAGACCATTTGCACCACGCAGACTGCATCGCTCGGAGCCCACATAAACATGTAGCCAACCTTGGAGATGAGCCGGCGCCAGTTTCTTCAAAGTGTCACCGATCAGCTTTGTGTCAACACAGTCAAAGGCTTGCCTGAGATCAAGTGTGCCAATGTAGCACCCTTCTTCAAGCTCTTTGTCAATCAGGCCAGCGATGACTTCAGCAGAGATGCTGCCGGGACCCCCAGCCACCCACCTGGGAAGGAACTGCTCTCTCCAAGCCTTAACTGCATTACATCGAATCTAAGTGGAACTCCAAGCCCTGACCCAGACAGACGAAACTGCGATAGGGGGTTGGTGATCTTGGCCTCCTTCCTGACATGGACGATTCGCGAACTCTTGAGAGCCGTAGGGATGATCCCGACGACTTCCCACTCACACATAAGGCTCCAAGCCTCGGAGAGGCCTGAGCAGGGAGGTGGATGAGCTCCTCTGGACGCCAGCCGTCTGGGCCGCAATCAGATGAGGCCGCCAAGCTCTGGGTCAGACTTTTCCCTGGCCCCTTTCCGGGCTGCCAAGACCACGTCGTGGAAGAGGTTGAAGCAGAAGAAGAGGCTGTCCGTGAAGACCTTCGGCTTTGTGAGAGTGACCTTCGCCTCTTACAACTTCAAGCTTGGAAAGAGACAATGAACGGAAGCGCCTCTGATCGGGGTGCCTGGATAAAGAGAGGAATGCGCCCTCATTCACAGGCCATCCTCACTTCCAATGATGGAAAGCGTCAAGCTCAGTCTGCAAGTGAGGAGATGTCTTTGATCAATGATCACTGGAAGGAGCTCTGGAAGCAAGTGGCATGGACCAGCACTCAACGTGACGCAGCTGTGGAGCTCTTGTCCAACGCCCTTCTCAGTGGGAAATTGAACACTCAAACCCCTCGGAAACCACCGGTCGTCCCACGGATTCTGACTTCATCAAACGTGTCCAGCTTTGTCGGGGTGCTTTTTGATCTTCCACTTTAGTTCGCAACATCTGCCCAGTCTTTTCCGCACCTTCACGCAGGTCGGCTCGAAGATTTTTGCTTTGTTGTGCTTTTTCACAGATGTCGCACCCAACTTGTAATGTAGCTTCTTCAGGACATTGCCAACGCGCAAGATATCTTTGCAAGTGTGACTCAAATCGCCAGGCATGTTCTGTAGAGCAATGCTGTAGGCGTCAGAAAAGACAGTGGAGAGTTTGGCCTGAAAGATGGTCCAGTAACGATCCACAAAAGCCTGGTCATCTTGTTCACCGGCTTGGCTGATGGCGGGACCGATTTCCTCCACAAAGTTAAGGACTGGTTGCCAGCCTTGCCGTTCACCTCTTTCCCAGGTCAACTGGAGGATAGTTCGCCAATCTTTGGCGGAGATCCAACTAGGCCTGTCCCAAGACTCGACAAAGTTGAGAGCCAGATCGTGACAGGGTTTGCGCGAGACTTCGAAGACGTTTTCCAGGATCATGTGATCAGAAACATGTTCCTCCCTGGCAATAGTGCAGAGAGGGTTCATACCTTCCTCACAAAGAAAATAATCAATAACCTCGTTTCCACCCCATCGGGTACGAGTCAAGCCCTCGGCCTCTTCAACTTTGACGCCGCGCATGGGGTTAAGGAAGGAGGGCCAGCACGAAGACTTAAAAGAGACATTGAAGTCCCCGCCACAAATCCAAGGACCATGCCATGTATGATGAACCAAATTTTCCAAATCGGAGCACAGCCAAAGGGATGGCAATAAGCGGAAATGACCAACGTGTTTCCCACAGTGACAGCGAGCCACTCAAAGCCATCGTCTTGCCCACAAGAGAAGAACTTTGCAAACCATTGTTTTTGTACAAAAACGCAGACTCCCCCTCTTCCAGCAACATCTTGACCCCATCGATTCTTCATGGTCTCGCCTTCTTTGAGAAAACTCCGAAAACCTCTAGCAGCCATGTAGCACTCGACAGCCTCCCAGTGTGGACCATTAGCAGTGGAAGTGCCCTGCAGGAGTGCAACATCGGGCGGACTGATTCCATCGTTGCCTTTTCCGAGAAGTTTGAGCCATTTCCACATGCCCTCCCTTGTGCCAACATTCAAGGTTTGCACAGCCAACGAGCCATTCTTCTTCCGGGTGGATCTTTTTGGTAAAGACTCTGCAGTTTGCACGCTAGAACCGACAGCGCCTCCCCTAAGGCAGAGCCAAGGAGCATCAGTTTGGAGTCACAGCCCCTCTGCGATCTTCTTTGCCTTCTTCTGGATTTTGACGATTTCAGCGTGCTCAAAGCCGACCTTCTCGAAGAACTTCTTAATGTCTTTTGGCCTCGCCGCCCACGTCTTGACGGTCTCGTAGTTCAGGTTCTCGCACTTTCTTGGGGTCAGTTTGCAGCGCCAGTACCAGGCACGGTCCTCAGCCTGCTTGACCGATCTTGTCATGCCAAGGCACTTTTTGCAAAACCGCAGGAAGCCTCTCTTGCCGGGGTTCTTGGTCATCTCGATGTCGTGGCCTCTCTCCGTGAGCTTTGCGTTGCTTTTGAGCGCAGCAGCCCATCTGCTGCTCATGACCGCTGTTCGCATCTTCTTTGACCAGCCTTTCTTTTGCACAAACTTGTAGGCTTGGAGCATAGTCTTGCCATGAGTTCCAAGATGGAGCCTTTTTGCACGCTTGTCCGGGTTGTGGGACACACTGTGAAGCAAGCCTTTGGAGCAAAAAGGGCACTTCCACCAGGGCTTAACACCTTTCGAGATGTGCACTACTTTCTGAGTGACGGTGAGGCTCCGTTTGCCGAAGCCACTAGTCTTTCCGGAGTAGCCTTCGGCCTTCCACTTCTTCCTCTCCTCAGCACATTCTTCTTTATGCCGTCGATTGAGATGGTCGACCACAGCCTGCGCGTGCTTTCGGACATCGACGCCCTCAATCTTCAAGCAGCAAAACTTGCAGCCCCATTGAAGCGTCGCAGAGTTGGACTTGTGCTTTTCGGTGGGCGTGTTGAGGGCCTCATTGACCCAAGACTTCACAGCGGAGCAAGTTCAAGTTCTTGGGGTTTTCAGGGCCTCGTCAACCCATGCGTCATCTCGCCAAGCTTTGAGTTTGACCGGCGATTGGTCGTTGTCAGCACCTCCTCTGAGTAGCTGCCAGTCACTTTGCGTCCACTCGATCTCTTCAACCTCGCTGTTGCTCACCCATGCTGCAGGGAACCCCCGCAGTGGCCGAACCAAACCAAAGTAGTGTTGGCCTTGCCTCACGACAGCGATAGTGGGGGCGCTGTTGCCGTAGGACAAGACCGCTTCATTGTCGTCGAGGACTTTTGTCCAGATCACAAGATTGACTTTCTTGCTTCTGACAAAGCCAGCAAGCATGAGCCCACATATCCACCTTTTGTGGCGCTTGATGACTTCGAGAAACTCCGTGAGGTTTGTTGCCGGAGCCCCCGCCTCAGTGACGTTGTTGATGAGCTTGTTGTGGGTTCCAACGTCTCCAGGGCTCCATTGCTGCTGCCATTCTGTCCATTGGTCCGTCAGGTAGTTACACACTCGGAGATGCAAGGACTTTGCCAGGTTCTCGAGCTTGTTGCTTTCCATGATGTCCTCCGAGGTTTTTCCATTGGCCTGAGCAAGCCCAAAGGCTAGCGCCAGCCAACCACACCCGCCTGAGCCTCCCAAATCACGCGCCGTGGTTTTGAAGTGGCCCACTCCAGGCCCTGCGATGCCGCCCACAACGACCGGCAACTTCGGGAGAGAAGGAGCAACCATTGGCTTCTCTGTCACGTTGCCCTCTTGAGCCTTGTCAGGCCTCTTTTCTCCCACGCGGAATCCCTCCGCAACTTTCATCGCCTTCGGCTCCTGGGAAGGCTCATCGAGGGCAGTTGCCTCGACTTGCGAATCATCAGCGTCGTCCCCAGACTTCGCGACCACGTCACTCTCCTCAGCGATGTGCTTGAACCACTTGGGCCCTGAGATCTTTGTGTCAACTTTCCGCTGCTTTTTCCACTTTCTAATTGTCCTTCTCATGCAACTTGTAGAAGACATCGTCCTGGATGGCGCTCGGAAAAGCCAGTGACCCCTGGCCCACTGCGGCGGACGCTCTAACCGCCAGTTCTGGTCAGTGAGGACCTGCGAAACTTTCCCAGGTCCCCAATGGAAAGGGGCTGAACAGTGCCCTCCTCTTCTTTTTCCAGACGCAACCCAAGGAAGCTGCCTCCTCCACGTCTGAAAGCCAAGCTGGTGCCTTTTTCTTTTGCAAGTGCTTGTACTCGGGCAAGGTATTTTGTGCCTTCCTCACCATTTTCTGCTGCGATCAATTTGACAGGCGCCTGCTTGGAGATGTCTCTTGCCAACTGAGTCAAGAAGACGGGCTTGTCTACGCCAGACTTGGCCAGAAGAGACGAGACATCACCGTCCGGCACCTTCAGGTAGAAGATGACGACGTCTCCTTGTCTTTCCCATCCTTGTGTAAGAAGCTCCTGGTCATTCCCAACAAGCTTGGCCTTCCGCAGGACGTTGACTTCATCCTTTCGAACCTCCATCTCTTCTGGGCCCCAAAGAAAGAGCACAAAGAACCTGCAGCTCTGAATGTCCACCCCATGCTCCAGGTTTTTCCAGCTCGCTCACATACCAACTGAAGTCCCTGGATGTCGGCATTCCCTTGTGATCCGTTTTGTCCCATCTCTTGTCACACGAATCCAAGTTATCTCGAAGATTGCTGCATAACCAGGCCCTCAGCTGTCTGTGGGTCCGCTTCTTCTGGCCACGGCTGGTCAAATAGGTGGCGAATGCATAAAACATGCAATTTCCGTCAGCAGCATTTGCCACCTTCCTGCCTCCCATTGTCCATTCGCTCATCTGCTCATCTTGGTTTGCATCCCTCTTCGGCGACCGAGAACGATCCTTGTCCTCTTTGGCATCCTTACCGGCACCACGTCCCTGAGTCGAAGGCTGATGCTCGGCGTTGGCATTCTTTTCAGTTTTACTCTTGCCAGGGGTCGCACCCGACTTCCCAGCAGGAGGAGCAGAATCGGGCAAAGCCACTCCCTTGGGCGCAACAGGGCCTCTGGAATCTTTGGCACGATCTTTCATAGCCTCTCCATATCTGACCTTTCCAGACTTCAGAGGAACTCTTACTGAGCGATCCACTTTACGACGAACTGCTTTGATGATCGAGATGTCATACTCTTCGCCATCTTCCATTATTGACCCTTGGATCAATTCTTCACGGTCATTCCTGCTGGCTCGCACAGTCCATGCACTCCCTTGTCGGCGCCAACCCTTCTCGACGACCTCTATCGCCCCAAAATGGAGTGAAGAAAGGAAATCAATGACATCATGAACCAAAAATGTCTTTGGCAATCCTTCAACCACCCACTTGGAAACCACATCAGCGTGTTGAAACTCGGAATTTGGGATCCTGTATCCAAGCTGATACCTTCCTCTCACAAGGCCTTTGGAGCCTGCCAAGCCTCGACATCTGTCAATGTACTGAATCCAGGTCTCATTGCAGTCGGGTTTGCTCGGAATCCACTGCACTGAAGTTTCAGAACATAACGGTCCCACCTTCTCCACGAACCAACGACATCGAGAGTAGCAAGCTCCCGATTCTGCCAGCAAAGCATAAGCAAGTTTGTCCTTGTCCACTCGCATCAGTCCCTTGATCATCTTCTGGTCAATGATCTCAAAAGCAAAAGTGTCATGACATCCCTGAGCTGCGAAAGGGGTAGCTGACAGACACCAATCTCTGAGACATTTTGTCGCGCCCTTGCTGAGCTTGGCCCATGCCTCTTCATTGTACTTCTTCTCAGCAACGAACCGTAGAACAACTGTCGAATCAGTCCTAGGCTTCGCCACATACGGTGTGCCAGTGCATGTCCTCGCCTTTGAATCTGTAACATCGCCCACTAGCCATAGCCACCCTTTGCGAGGCTGCAAGCGTGTCCCAAGCTGTCCGGCAACTTTTTCATACCTAGCTTTGCTGACCTTGGGCCAAGTCGCACTGTCGAGCCCACCATTTCCCTGAAGGAAAACTACTCCTTTTGCTGCTGGGTCACCATTCAACAAGTCGAGGGCCTCCATGGCGTCGGAAGGCCTCGAAGTGGTGTAGACCAAGCGCTGTGTCTTATTCTCATCAAGCGAGTCGCTCAACCCCTCAATGCTGTCAACGATTTTGACAGGCATATCTTTGGCACTCCAATCCTGTGGTCGCATCTTCCATGGATTCCATGTGTTGACTTGCCATTGCTCCTCACATGGTTGTTCTTGTATCTCTCGATTCCCGGTTGATGTTCGCGAAGGACCACCTTTGGCTGTAGATTTTGTATTTCTCCAGCCCCAACTCCCCCAAGCATCGCCACTCCACTCTGTC
>CAJNDS010000367.1:0-20000 GCA_905221605.1 Symbiodinium natans | reverse complement strand
GCAGGTGGATTTCCCATTGTCGCACTGTTCTGGAAGCAATCCTGCAAATTGGACAGGCGAGATATCTGTCCTCCGTTGGGTGGCATTTCATCTTCTTGACCTTCCCGTACTTGTGATGCTTCCGATGTCGATTGGGATTTGGACACGATCTGCTTCTGGGTGTATGGTAATCATCCCGTTTTTGGTACTTCAGGAGCATGTCTTGCACCCGCTTGGTGCTCTCCTCGTGACTCATCACATACTCGAAGTCCGCCCTGGTCTGGATGTAGCGGGAGTGGTACATGATCTCGTGGCTGGTCATGGGATCGTGTTGCCGATGTTAAGAAGGCACGGGTAGCAAGGTGATGGGAACAGCTACTCTTTATGCAAAGCAGCTGCACATGACGATCACAAGGCAGCAGATCAAAGAGAATGTTACATCGACTTACGGCTCCAGTCTCTTTCGCTCAACAAATGATTCGGACACACTAGGAAGACATTGCACAGACACTTGACGCTCAGCATCGAAGGTAGCCGTTTGACGCTTGTTCTGTGGTTCATCTGGTCGTGGAATAACCCTGTGTGAAACTGCGCCGAACACTGATTGTTACACGTTTTGGCGCAATTGCACACTCTCTCAAAACTGAAAGATGCTCTGCATGCGTTAAGGTCTGCGTCGGTGGTGCATCTAAGCCGCATGTTCCTACTCAGCGCCCATAAGGTCTGATGTCAGTGGGGGATGGGGTTGAGGATATTACGGTCTGCACGTCGAGCATGGTTTGAACAACATCTCAACCTCTGCCTTCTGGTAGGACTTGACGTCTTGCTCGGCTGAATTGATTATCTTACCGCATCCTTTGCGATGATAGATGGTGCTCTTCTTGGTGACAAACACTACGTTGGGGTCCACTTCGTTGTTGAGGTTTGGGTGAGTGCGAGTGGACATCCTGGGTTTCGGGTCGAGGTCGATGGGTTTGTCACCATGGCAAAGAGGGGCGAAACCCTTGTAGTCGAGGAAGCGGGTGTTGGATGCCGATGCCGAGCCTGGGGTAGTGGCGCGTGTGGAGTCTGGATTGCCTTCTGTTTTGACCTTCTTGGACGCAGGGGGATCACGTTGCTCTTCAGGCTCTCCGAGGGGTCTGTGGCCGTGTTGGAGCCTTTGAATTGCACATGATGGCGTTGGTGATGTGTTGTGCGGCTAGAGCTTTGTCATGGTCCGGTAGCCGGAGGTAGCATGTGGTGATGTCGTTGGGGTCCGATGCGGCCATGATGAGCCATGCCGCCATCACTTCATTGGACGCCATTGCGCTGTGATGAGGTCTGCGTGGTGACTGAGCTGTCTACTTCAGATGGGAAAGCAGTGGTGGGGGCAGGGGAAGGGAAACATATCAAGCACACTGTACAACACAAGAGGCAGCATGAGCTTCTCCGACGCTTCTTTTAGCTGTGTGGTCAGCAGTGGGTCTCAGGTCGGAGGACGTGGTCATTGTCTTAATGATCGGGATGGGTTGTGACTGGTGCTCCACTGTGTCCAAAGTCCGTTAGCCGCATGTAGTGGTAGTTGAGCAGGTATTCCCTGTTGTCGTTGAGCGCGTGGTGCATGATGTTCTGGATAGTTTGGTTGTGCTGCCGCATCCAATGTATCGTAGCTGTAGCAATGGGCTTGGGTCGCATCAGGATGGCCACCGCATCCTTGTAGTAGTTGATCATCAAGGTCGTGGCGAAGGTGCGATCACATTGGGCTTGTTGTTCCACTATGTCCCTGTGGTCATCTGAGTTGGTGAAGTTGTAGCTCTGTTGGCAGTACGACGCAATGTTCTTGAGGAGGGTGTACACTTCGCTGGGTGACATTCTGATGTTGAAATCGACTTCTTGGTGTACTTGCCACGTCCAAATCTGGTTGGTGATGGTGGTGTACTTGATGAAGTGCTGGAGATGTCGATGATGTAGAAATCGATGAGCGGCGCTGATGATCTTCCACGGTTGTAGAGGGAGGGTCGTAAGGAGCACGCCGTATATCTCGGATATGTCTGTGCCATCCGTCCATTGCGGATATGTGTCAGGAAACTCAACATGAGATTCGTGATACATCGGAGGTTCGATGTCGCCGGGGTCCGTGTACGTGTGAAGCATCGCACGTTCCTGTTGTCGGTCAATCGCTAAATGGAATGCGAACAGGTAGAAGTAGTTGAGTTGAGTCTGAATGATGTCGTCCAAAACTTGCGGGTCCACGTGGAACAGATGCTCGGCCGATTCGCCTATGTGAGGATATGGTTGGTCCGGTTGACGGAAGCGGAGCATGCATCGAGCAAGGTGTGCCATGTCCAGCTGGATTCTGTGCTCATCCTCGTGGATTGTCCATTGTGGTTCTGGGGTGCACCGTAGACAATGGTGCATGTATCGAAGGTCGGGTCCTGCATTGTATAGTTTGTGGCACTGACCTTCAAATGCTTTGCACGTCCATCTCAACGCGTTGATTTCATGGAGCGGGAGGACCAGTCCTGTGATTTGAATGTGGTCTTCGCTGTTGATCTGCACGAAGGGTCCGTATGGTCCAGCTGGTGGTACATGTTGAGGAAGCCAGGCCACTGTGGTAGAAGCCGGAACTGTCAGTGCTCTAGCTGGACTCCACCGTAGAAGTTGTAGAGGTTGTGGATGTTGGTGCCGAAGCCTGGCAAGTTGCTCTCTCATGCGAGTTAGCTGGGCGTCACTGAAGTGGGACTCAAACTCGTGTCTTTTCAAGCCGATGTTGATTTCGTAGTGCCAGTACATGTACTCCAGGATCGTTGTGATGGACGTGTCCGGGATCATATTGCTCTGGGCTAGATAAATGAGTGGTGGTACCGAGCTCTGAGCACCGGGGGCGGGTGAGGTGGCTTGGGCTTACTCATGCACTGCGGATTGATCTCGCACAACTAGCAAGCATCTTTTTCATCGGACGAAACTGATGCATTGGTTTAAATAATTGGGTGGGAGTAAATGGGAAAGGTCTGTCCATTGGTATTCATGCGCATCGGGGTGGTCCTGTAGTACGCGTTGGGCTGAAACTGGTAGTGCCAGAACTTGACGATGAAGTGGCAGTGCGTGTCAATCCAGAGCTCACTGAATGGTGGGCCTCCCTCTGTGTCCGCGAACTCCTCCTGCATGTCTTGCGCGAGTTGTTGCAAGTCGAAATCAACGCGGGATCCATTGTCGGTCATCTCTCTGGTTCTGTGAGGGCATATGCCGTGTTGTTCCAGGCGTTTGAGAATGGTGGATACCTCGTCGTAGGTCATGAACTGTGTGTCCCCTTGGATGAACAAGTAGTACCAGGTGCGTATGGTGTTGTGGATGTTGAACATACGGATAATGCGAAAATGTCTGGTGGGATCATTTTCACATAGTTTGGCGGCGAGGTACTCGATGGAGGATAACTCTGGCCAGGCTTGTTCATGCGATATGGCCTGGACGTAGTTGAGCATCATCAGGCATTGTATGTGACCAGTCTGGTACTCCTCTGTGACTTGGGGCGTGTGTTGGACATATAATCCCAGCATGCCGCGATGTGCGAAGTAGCACTCCTCGATAAAGAGGTCGCTGCGGTCCACGTGTCTATATGGGATTTGACTGACGGGTTGCGGCTCAAAGACGAGTTCCGTGCCACCCTTTGTCATCCGTTTGTTGCGCCACTGAAATGCCAACACGGCTGGCCACGTACATCTGTGGTCATGCATGGGATAGATATGTTTCTGTGTTTCCGGTAGTATGCGCATATCCACCAGATGGCGGTAGAAGTCCCTGGGGAGCTCTTCATTGCGTACGAGGAACTTGAACGTAACGAAGTCAGGTTCTCCTTGTTTGATGGTTTGGATCGCATTGTTGACTTTTTTGCTAACGCATTTCAGGATTTGGCTTTGGTACATCTCCATGTAGAAGCCGTGAATGATCGTGACGTTCAGGTTCGCGTACTGTACGACTGGTCGGGATCTTGCATGGTCTGCAAACTGAAATGGAAGAGGCAGACAATATCGATGGCGTAGTTGGGCTCGCAAAATCTGATGGGCGAAAACGGCTCCTTTGTGTAGTCGCTGTTGGCCTGCGGCCAGGGAGTCAGCTTCCGTGGGCAGGTCCTGCGTGACGCATCGGTGTATCAAAGACTCTGGGTCGTCTTGTTGTGCGAGGGAATGCTGTAGATGAGGATGGGGGGAAAGGGTAGGGTCCAAGTGCAACATCGTGTTGTTCCTTTTTGCTCGTAGTGCTTGAAGGTGAAACTTCACTTCCTCGTCTGTCATGTGCCTGAGGTCCCTGGAGATGCCCTGGTCCATGAAGATGACTCTGTATTTCTTGCCGAGCTCCGGGAGTATCAGAGGGATGATTTGATCCATCTTGCTCTGCTATGTACAGTAACTGCTTTAAGGTCTCTCACCGCATGTCACATGCTATTTGCAGCTCAACATGGGAATGCGCTTTTCAACTACTCAACGGCATGCTGTTGCATCACTAATTCTGCCCTTGTACCGGTATGCTGGTCGTGTAAAGGATGCATCACAGGCAAATCATGTCTCTGCTCAGTGGAATGCATACTCCGAAAGGCTGAACTGCGAACTTCTAAGTTTTCAGACTTCACAACGCACTGCAAACGAATCTTGTCCGCATTGGTCTACGGGTCTTCCATCCAGGGGTGGGTGGAATTGGGTCTTGCGTCTTCGAAGAGATCAGTCCACGGACAGGTCCGGCTCGGTGTAGCTGTTGTAGGTGGTCGTCGGGAACCGTTGAACCGGATTCCATTCTTGGCGTCTTTGCCAGAGCTCTTCTTCGTCTGAAATGGTGCCTACGTCTTCGAAGAGCGTGTGGCTGGAGAGCGGATGGTTGGGCTGCCGGTGGTCGTGCTCTGCGTGCAGTAGAGATGAGACTAGTCGTTTGTGTTGACGTAGCCACTCTGTCAGATTGTCACGTAGAGGTTGCATGGGGATAGCGCAGGTGGAGCCGTTGAAGTCTAGGATGGTGTAGTCCGGGCCGAAGATTTCTCTTGTGAAGCGCCATTCTGCGTGTCTGGGGCTGAAAAACTTGAGGACGTGTATCATCATGTGGATGTCGGCGCGTGAGAAGATATTGTTCTGCAAACAGGACTCGTTGTTCCTGGTTTGCCATTCCTGTAATTTGGTGTTGACGTAGAGGATGAGCTTGTGCACCCCGAGGATTTCAGGAGGGAGGTACTGCTGGAACTCCTCAACCGTGTGCTGTCGGGTGATCGCCAAGATCGCATTCCACTCCATGTCATCTTGAAGTTGGCGTTCTAGGTGCGAGGGGCGTGGGTTGGCTTTCTGGATGAAGATGACGCGTCCATCATGTAGCGATTTCGTGGTGGGAGCTGGCAGGTCTTCTAGGAACAACTTGTCACCAATCTGGAAACCTTTTCTGGCCATTGTGGCTATGCGGACCGTGGTCTCGTACCACTGCGAGGCAATCAGAGCTGTGTTAGCCGATTCATACTTGGAGAAGACGATCTGGGCGATGTGGGGTAGGCACAGTGCTGCACCGGGATGTGGGTGGTCATCTCGAAGAGGTTTTTCAACGTAGTGACCTTTGATGTGAGTCGGGATGCGGCGGATGATTCGCTGAATGTTGAGCTCATGCTTGGTTTTGTCACGTACCTCTTGGCCGAGAAATTTTGAAACCGGGGTCAGCATCTGATTTTGAGTTGGTAGTAGGCACACGAATGTGGCCGTCGTAGATGTGCTGGAGGAGATGTAGAGGTCCTGAAAGCCATGGAATGTCATCATCATGTTCTTGAGCGCTTGGTAGGTGATGGCATTCCTGATATTGATGTGCCAGCCTTCGTATGCTTTGAAGTACGACGGGTCGATGACTTTGTGTAGGGGTGCCTTCTCCGTGTAGTACGCTGGGGCCGTGTGGTACGTGTCGTCGAGGTAGTTGTACCGTTGGTAGAAGGGTTCCATGCTGTAGTGTGGATCTCTGCGCAGATGCTCCATTTCGAGTTCGTGCTCGTCCATGAAGATCACGTGGAGGGGACCGGTCAGGAAGTCCAGTATGTGGCTCCACATGTTGGGCTGGGGAAAGGGACGGGGTCGGGTTCGTGCCAAAAAACTGTGGTAATGTTCTCATGCGTGATAGTGAAGGGATGAGGTCTGCCATGGGCAGGGGAAAGGGGAGAAAGGGGACGGGGGAGGTGCTTAGGTCGGCATGGCTTCAACTCGCATCTTGTCAGTTAATGGCCTCTTTTGGATTCGCAAGAGGGCCTGTATGGCGCAGGTGTGTGATGCTGTGTGCAGTGGCGATCAGGAAGATCACAATGTTCTCGGCAATCACATCGTCGATTTCCACGGCATGTTTCTACTTCACCGCCGGGTACATCTCGTCTTCAGAGATTTGGGATCGTCGATCATCTTCTTCTTCAGGTGGTGGATGGTAGGGCATTGGTGAGTTGTGTGGGGTGTCCTTCTTGGGTTCTGAGGGTTGTGCAGTTGGATCCGGCATTGCGCTATCCTCCTCGCGTCGGTGGATCGTGTGGTCGCCCTTGTACATGAAGCTTCTCTTGGTCTCCTTGTCGTAGTGCGTGTGATACTGCCAGCTGTTCTGGTGCCATGGGTGTTTCCAGAGCAGCTGGTGCTGGTGTGAATCTTCTTTGGCTTTTTTGCGTATCGCAGCGAGGCGAACGGCAAAGGGATGGGAATGAAGGGCTTGGGCGAAAATGTGATATGTTGTGTCATTCCACTGGGTGTGGGCCTTCCACTCTTTGTACTTTTCCGGGTCTTCGATGGCCTCCCACGTCGTCAGAACGGGTTGGTCCGCGAGCCAGTCCGCGGCCACATGTGTGTGTGGATCGAGGTGTGCGAGGGAGATGTCCTGGAGAAGGTCCGAGGTGATGCCGTCGAACTCGAGGTGCAAGCGCGGGTCATCCGGTTGGTACTGTTGTCGTCTTTTCTTGGTTGCTTGTGGTGGTTCGTCTTGATGAGGTAGGTGTGCGGGTTGTGGTGTGGGCATGGAGATCTTGTCGAGGTGGTAGCCGAAGTTCTTGTACCAATCTTGCAGGTGTCCCCAGATTGAGAGCGCCTCGCTGGTGGGGATCATGATGGGCGTGAAGGGATGGGGTGAGTTGCCGATTTTGGTGAGTTGTTCAAGTAGAAGTTGGGCGGTGTACCAACGGATGGGGATGTGGATGTCGGGGAGTTCCAAGTAATCCTGATCGTACGCGGCCTGCACTGCCTTGTTGAACGCCGTCTGCGTCAACCAACTCATGAGGTGGGGCGATCGGGGAAAGGTGAATGGGTGATGGTGCGAGTGTGGTTGATCTGAAAATGGTTTGGCTTCCGCAGTGTCACGCAATCTCACTCATGCTAGTGCCTACTGTTCCTACAGGTCCTGTCCACTTTCAATCGAGTCAAAAACTCAGTGTGAGGATTGACATGGTGCGTGCACTTCAGACCTCTCCGCAGAACAGGTTTTGTACTTATGATGCCGGCAGACATGTTGCGCTTGCCGAATCTCCGTCCGGCAGCGCCATCTCAAGACACACTTCGTCTTAAGGAATTGCATATACCGCCCTATGTCAGAGAACTCCGCTGATCTCACTATCATCATCGTCAACTTCCGATGGCTCGATTCATGCATCTCCGGCATAGGTGGACTGTGTGCGTGCCTTCTTTGGCACACCATCCCCCGCACGCGCAGTACAGTCGGCATCCGTAGTGCTGCCAGGTGGGATGACTCTGGACACGGGGCATGGGTTTGGGGCTGGGTCTGGGAGTAGGGTCCGTGGGCGCTGGTGGTGCGGGTCTGCGCGATGTTCTTGGGGACTTGGGTTTAGCTTTGACTGCGATGGTCTTGGTGACGACTAGTTGGTTTTCTGCTTGCTGGAGGTCCTCAAAGGTGCGGCGGTAGTTCTTGATGCTGTCCACGGTGTCGTCTTCCAGGATCTTGTACATGCCGTTTTCAGTGATCTGCTGTCTGTCCATCATGTCGATGAACTCGTATACGGTGCAACCCGGGCGCTTTGTTGGAACTGCCAGCGAAATGGGTGTGAACCAGTTCAGCGCTTCGGAACTTCGTATCACGGTGTCACCCTTGGCATCCTGAAAGCTCTTGAGGAGGGTTCTGAACAGGTCAGCTTGGTGCACGTGTTCACGTAGTTTGAGTGCGGTAGAGTTGATGTCGAAGATCTTCTGTATCGCGTTCATAGTGATGGAATTGTCAAAGAGGAGGTTGGAGAGGTCCCCGACGCTGATGTCCTCCATAAGTTGGATGACCTGGGTCTTTGCCGTGGAAACTGCACTTTGTAGCGCCAGTTTTTGCTGGCTGAGAGGCTCTGGTTGAGGCGGATTCTCAGTTCGATGTCGTCGAGGTGGGTCTCTTGAGTCCATGGCCGGTCTTGTGGCTCTGGTAGTGCGGGGACTTCGTCTGCAGGACCGCGATCTGTTTCGCCGGGGACGTTCATCTCCGTGGTGGTCGTGCTTCACCATGACTGAGGTGGATGAGCGATGGGAACGTTACTCGATCCAAACAATCTGTCATGTTTCATGATAGTCAGCTGTACAGTGCGTGAGTTTCCGTATGCAATCAACGTCAAGGGGTTCCGTCACACAGGGATGGGGGTAAGATGAAGTTTATCATGAAACATGAAGGTGCGGGACTCGCGCTTGGTCTCGGTTCTTTTGCTCACTCCAAGCCAAGCGTCGGATGTAGGTGAGATAGAACGGGAATCGTTTTTGGTGAAAACAAAATTGACCAAAGCGTAACAATGTTACTGGATGCTGTGGCGGTGCTGTTGAGGCCAGTTATCATCCAACTTTGCGTTCTGCACGACGTCGTTGAGTGGACAGATGAACTGCGCCTGTTCCTGGTTCCGATTCTTGAGGTCATGGATCTTGAAGATGCTGTAGAGGATCATCTCTTTCGAGCGGGGCCCTGGAGTTTGATCTGTACTGTCCAATGGGTGCCTGCCTGGAGGATGTCGCTGAGCCGGTTGGGGATCGAAGGCACCTGCACAGGTACTTGATGCTTTGGTCGTGTCGAGAAAGGAGTTGGTCGATGGTGTCCAAGCGAGTTCTTGTCTCGTCCAAGCTTGCGTAGATGGTGGTGTGGGATGATGGATGAGGGTCCTGCGGAATGGTGGTATGGAGGCGGAGTCTGTCTCGTAGTTCTTGTAGTTGGTGGCGAGTTTGATGTCCGAGAGCATCTAGTCGTCCTCCGAGTTCCTGTAGTCGTCGGGCTTGGAGGGTTTGATCACGTTTGATATCGTTGAGCTGTAGGTGAAGATCGCGGATGGAACTTGTGTGTCGGCTGATGTCGTTGGAGGCGGAGGCTCTTGATGAGTCCGCCCTGTACGCCGCTCGTTTGACGTCCAGGAGTTCTTGTAATACTGATTGGCTGCAGGTTCGCTCGTAGACGAAAGCGAGCTCTTGTTCGAGCTGGGAGACAGTCTGGTCGAGGGTTCGGATCTTCTCTGCTTGCGAGGATACTGTGTCCATGAGGAGCTTCACCGCTTCGTCCGTGGTCTGATGGATCGGATCGTTGGGGTGGGCGATCTCATCTGGGATCTCGGAGGTTGTCTGCATTCTATCCGGCTGGTTGTTGGGATGTTGCTGGCCTGCTGGCTGAGGATCCGGAATGGTCTGCTCCTCGTGCATCTTGTTGGTCGGCATGGTGAAGAATTGGATGATCGACTTGCTGTTCTATCAGCTGGGCAACTTCTTCTATGCTACGTCTGTCACTGCGTCAGCCACTGAAGAGAAGCGCTCTGGGCACCATTTTCGAACATCTTCCGTCGTCTGCGAAATCCAAGTATCTGGTTCCGGGAAGGTACCCGTCTTGGATGAGTAAGTGACGATGTGGTGTAGAGGGTCTTCTGGTGATGCGTGTGCGGTCTGAAGGTCAATGACTTGATGTTCACTGAGTTCCTGTGTAGGGTTGGGGCAAGTGCATCTTCTCGCAAGTTTTGGTCCAAAACACATTCGCTGCCAGTTGTGGCACTGGGCCTCGATGCTGGATCCTGGTTTGGCTACCACCGTGGTCTTCGGAACATGTAGTGGACATAGTTCGTGGTAGTGGCTTGCGATGATGGCGCGTAGAACTTCTCGTAGATGGCGTTGGCATTCTTCCATAGGTGGGAGCAAACTGGTGACGAGGGGTCTTATGTTAGGGATCTCCATATGTCTCTTGTCCAGTGCCTTGACCAATGCTGCCTTGCAGAACTCCTTGTATGGGGATTCAAGGATGTTGGTCATTCGTAGTAGTGTGTATATGTTCTCGGCCGGGAAGTTGCTGCTCATCAACGTTCTGGTGGTTTTCCATCGCAGAGCCGTGGTGGAGCACAGGGCGGTGAGGAGGCCCCACATGCGCGTTTTGGTGTCTACCTGTACCTTGACGGCTCGCCAAGGTCTGGTTTTCCTGCCTAGGTGTCGATGTAGTCGGGCACGTAGTTTGGTTGCCAGCACGTTGACGTCGCAAATGGTCTTGGGTTGGAAGGTGTGGCCTGTGTCTTCTTTGAAGTGTTTGTAGATGAAGGGGGCGTTGAGGGAGGGTTGGAGGTCCGCGATGTCTGCCTGCTCAATCGTGTGCAACTCTGCCACATCGTCAACGCTGCGGACTTTGATCGGAACGAACTCCCAATATGTGTTGGTGGTGTGCCAGTAGTGTATGGCTGGTTCTGCGTTGACCAGTTTTTGAGCGGCGAGTGCGTTGTGTTTTCTACGTCGGTTGTCTTCTCTGACTGTGACTTTCGTGGAGGTGCTGCCAATATAGAGGTGCTCAAACATGCGTCCGTGGTCGACTCTCCAGTACACTGCGTTCGGCTGATTGAAAAATTCGAATGTGTAGAGCTCCGGGGTGATACGGTGAAACTGCTTGAGGCGTACCAGCCTGCGTCGATCTACTTGGCGTCGAGGAAAATGGCAAAGAGCGGTGAGCCAAAACTTGCCGTAGAGCCAAGTGGAGTATCTGTGTAAGAAAGGTATGCGGTGAAATGTGTATTGGACCACGCTCTTCGCGATGTCCATGCACTTCACCATGGAGGAGTGTATGCGGTTGAGTCGTCTGGAGGGTTGCTGAGTTGTGAGTAGGGTACCTAGTCAATGTAGGTATGAAGCGAGGCCTGCTACCACGATAGCGACTGCTGCCGTCCCTGCTGTGTTGGTGAGCTTGGGAAGTGACCAGGCCTTCACCATGTCCTGGTATGCCTGATCTTTTGGATGCGCCTCCGCATACACCGTGAGTCTCTTGGCAATTTCTTTCTGGGCCTGTAGTTTAGGCCCAGACATCTTGAGGGTGGAGATCCAGGTTGTTGCTGACGGGGCCGCGTATCTTGATAGCGAGCTGGTGAGTTCATGTACTTGTCGGATCTTGTCCATTTTGGCCTTGTCACCTGGTTCTCGCTGCGGAGCTATGCCGCTAAGATACTGGATGAGTTCTTCGTCGTCGAATGCGTTGACGATGTCGAGGAGGACTTTGTTTTGTCTGCCGCCTGGTGATTCGAACGGGCGGCTGGATGCTGGTTCACCTGTACCCGGAGATCTTGGGCTGGGCTGGTAGGAGGGTGTGGTGATGCCTCCAATGAGGTTGGGGTCCAGCTCGTCTTCCACGGTAGGCGGGTGGGGGTGAAGAGGGGGAGGGGGTTGAGGTGCTTGTTCGGCCACTTCGGATGCTATCGGTTGCGATACTTGGGTGTCGTCGGCGTCGATAACCTGCACAAGGTCGTGGGTGTTGTCCTGAGCGCACGGATCTCGGTGTGGATGTGGTTGTTTACCGGATGATGGTGAAGTCTTGCTGGTGCCTGTTTCGAAGAAGTTGGGCATCTGGGTTTGGGTAGGTGGGATGATGCCCTGCGGGAAGGGTGTCTTGCGGCTCTGACTTGCCAGCTGTGCGCGTAATCCTGCTATCTCCGCTTCTTTCTGTGCTAGTTGGGCACGTACTTGGGGTTGTACAGCGGGGGGATTGTTGTAGCGCATGAGGAGGTCTCCAATGTTGGCGACGAGCATCTCCATGGCTTCCTTCCGTTGGGCTTCAGAGGGCAGCATTTCAGTACCGTTTTTCCACTTCCAATAGTTGACTGCGATGGTCTCGATGCGAATGTTGCGGTTGCGGATGAAGGTGGAGAGTTTCATGTGAAACACGGCATCGGGTAGTGACTTGTGGCCTTGGAACTGAGTCCATCTTCCGTTGGCGAGTTGTCGCAACATATAATTGTGCTTGCCCTCGAAGGCCACTTGCCAAAGTTTTATGTCGAAAGGATCCATACCTGCCGTGCCATTTTTCTTGGCCGATGACGTGGCAGGTACGATTCTGGGCATCTGGACTCCTCCATACTGGTTTTTGTCGTAGAGCAGCTCGGTGGAATCCCAGTGGTCTGGGAGGTCATTGTTGGGCTGGTGAAAGATGTCCTGGAGCACTTCCTTGGCGCGTTCTTTGGGGTTAGGGCGGGCTGGGGTAGGGGCCGAAGATTGAGTAGATTGGATGGGAGAGTTCCCGTATACCGGGAGTCGCTGATCGTGACGGTGGCGATCTCGTCGTGGGTTGTGCGCCGAATCTTGTCCGTGATGAAGAGGCGTGTGGGACGTTGTAAATGTGGATCTGGGGGTCAAAGTTGGTCCCGAGCTAGGACGTGGGTTGGAGTGGAATGTGCGCGTGGATCTCGGTGATGCTGACCTAGTGCGATGCCTCCTAGATGGTCTTGGCGTGCTGAATCTTCTGGGTGATCTGGATCGTCTGGAACGGTTACCTCGTCTGTGTGGGTCTGCATGCCATTGAGCATGCCGTTGATCGTGGCGATCACGTCTGTCTGCCATGGCGCGGGGGTCTGGGGATGCCGATATGTTCAGCTGTTAGTGAAAAAGCCTACGTGAGGCACGCAACGGCTGTGTCAGGCGCAAGAAACACTACACTTGCAGAAACAGCGTGTTCCAAAACTTGCATGCAGGATGTGAGGTGCATATGGCTGCAACTTCTCTCAACGGGTCCATGTGGCTGAGTTCGTTCCATCGTGAAACTGTCATTGCTGGGACTTCATCACTTCACATACTTCCATTGATGTTGGCCTGCTTCTTGGTCAACGGTGGTGCGTCGTTGAAGTTCTAGTAGAGCTTGTCGTTGGTTGATGAAGTCCGTCCATTCCTCCTGAGTTGGCGTGGCTTGCGCTTGATTCTGCTTGATGTCTGGATCCTCTTGGAAGGCTGTAGGTGTTCCCGATACCGCCAACCACGTGGTTTGATGTACATGTAGAGCTTGGTGACGTTGGATTTGGCCTGATATCTTCGGGTGGGTCCAAAAGACCGAGTGTGTTCTGGGGTGTCCGATGACTGCAAGGGGTAGAGACAGCCATCTGAACGAGGAACTGGATGCTGTAGTGGTTTGGAACTAGGCCCAGTCCAACTGTGTCTCCATCACGCTGCTGGCCGGGATTGCTAACATTGGCATTTGTCCTCCTGGACTGAGTCGGTGAAATTTGCCGATCAAATCAGGCCGGCTTGTCCGCTTGGCGTCGAAACCGTCGATGGTGTGGCAAGGGTCCGCAAAGGTGAAGATGAGTGGGTCCCAAAGTCGATGTAGTACATGTGCTGCTTGGGTGGAGACTTGAACTGCGTGGATCTGTTGTGAGGTGAGGGGTAAGGCGCATCTCGGTGTCCATACCATGGTGGGCAGTGTGTCGCTGTGGAGGTGGTCGATGGTGAGTTTGGTGCGGATGTCGGAAGTGGAGGGTGGCGTCCAGCTGGTCGTGCGGGTGAGCTTCTGAAGCGTGTCGGTCCATATGTTAGTTGACCAGTGGTCCGGAATCTGGAACGTATTGGTTCCCTGAAGGCATTCTGTGTGGGAATCGATGCTGGGCCATGTTCTGTGGAGCTGTAGGTCATGGTGAGCCTTGCGGAAGACTATGTTGCTAACCGCCTGCATGGTCATGATGCCCGAGATGGTGTTGTACTTCGCAAGCATCGGCTGGTGGAAGTGTGGCGTAGTGCTATGGAGCACCACGCAGAGGTCTTGTATAGGCGGAAGCAGGGGTACCAATCCTGCTGCGCTGGGTAGGACGTGTGCTGACCAGACTCTGTGGAAGTGAGTGCAGGTCTGCTCCAGCCTGCCCATAGTTCTGGGATCTGCGAAGTTGTGTGTGAACATCCAGAGTTCCGGGTTCACACTTCGGAATTTGATGTAGCCCCAGTGCCAGAGCTGATAGAGGTTGGGCATTGTGGCCAAATCTGGGCAAGTACCTTTGCGTACGAGCATCCTAAACTGTATGGCTGTGAACTGTAGAATGTGAACTGCAGCGGTTCCTGATAGAATTTCGTGTAGGAGGGCACGTAGTCGTAGGTGTAGGGGCTTGGGTTGGGGAATGTCGACGGAGTCGGCGTAGCGTGCCATCTGGACGTGGGTGGATGCGTCGTCCTTGTATTGGTCCCAGGTCATGAGGATGCTGTTGTGAAGTTCTTGTTGGAGTGAGGGGAACTTGTGCACCAGCTGCTTCGGGAGGAAGGTCATGCGGTTGGGGAAGAATCGAATGACGGGTGTGCCGTCCTCTTGGAGTTCCCAATGGTGTGGTTCAACCGGAGGTAGCATGTGAACAAGTTCCGGTCGAATCGGTCGTCTCCACCACTGCGGCTGCACTTTCTCTATCTGATCCACTGGTAGAACTGGGCGTAGCCGGCCTTGGTCGTGATGTTGTGTGACGGATTGCGCGTCCACAGCTGATTCAAGGCTGTCTAGCAGTTGTTGCAAGCTGCTGACGTGCGTGCCCATCGTGTGGACACCAGGGTTTCGAAGTGGCGACCTGGATCTGTCTTCTCTGTGATGCCGTTCTTCGGGAGGAGGTACTGTGCGGTCGGGAGGTACGGGAATGTGTGGGAAGGCTCCAGTGTGCCAGGTTTGTAGGTCTCTGACAGGTTGGTACGTGCCCGCATAATCCATGGACATGCCGGTGGCGTGGTCCTGGGGTGGTGTTTGTCGATTGGGATACCATCTCTGGAATTGGTTCGCATGGTCTTGTGAGGAGGTTGGAGGGGGAAGGGTATGGGGCATGGTACCGTGGTTTTCCGCGGAGGCGAGAACTCGACCGGGTTTGATTTCCATGTCTTGTAGTCGTCCTTGGCCGATTATCTCGGGGTAGTCGGTCTGCACCGCGCGCAATCTGGATTGGTGCAGTATCTTGGCCTTCATGGTTTGCTGTCGAAATCTGTTGACGGTGTTGCTGGTGCCCTCGTCAGTGGTGCCGAGCATGTTGGTCGTCCATGGTCTGGCTGGCATCGACGACGTGTCCGTGATGATGGGGGTGTCATCCTCCTCCACGATACTCACCAAGAGTGCTTGCCATCTTTGTAGTATTTGGGGCCCTAGTACTTGCACGACCTGATGATCAGCGACTTGTCCACTTAGCCAGCGGTGAAGGGCGTGCTCCATATCTTCTGCCGGATCCATGATGAAAGTGAGCGTCTAATGATCCGTTATGGTCAAGAGCAAAACTGCATGCGAAATGCAATCAGCACTAACGACACCTAAAGGCGGCCGGAGCATGTCTCTCAAGGTCAAGGTCTAACGCATCACAGTAGTGCACGAATTCACTTGACGCGTGGTTTCATGTGCCGAAAAGAAAAGACAGGCTGATTCATCCGTGACGCTGTACTACATGCATTCGATTGCAATCCGTAACTAGCGCACACATCGGGCTAAATGCATAGACCTCGGTGCAGAGATTTCAAACAGTTCGGGACTGCAGAGTGATGTGTGGTGGGGTGGGGGTGCACTTCATCCAATCTGCGACCTGTTCCGCTTGATGTCTTCCATTTTGACATGCTGTGATTAACGCGCTGGTGCCGCACGAGTGAGGGTTCGTGAAGGTGAAAAAGAAATCGTCACTTTGCTCTTCACGATGAGGAAGAAGGATTCGCCAGCTCAGGTAGTTGTCAACGTCGTTGTCCGCGTTCATTGTCTCGGGATCTGTTGGGAACTGGAGGTGGTGTGGTGGGTGAGGGTCTAGGGTGGAAGACGTTGATGGTGATCCCGGTGATCTCAGCGTACTGTGCATCAATGACGCTCTTCTCGGTGTGGGAGAAGACGGTAGTGAAGTTGCGACTGGCTCGGCTGGTGTCGTTGAAGTGTGCCTCGATGAGCGCCTTCTGAGTCGTCCATCCTCCTCCCTTCTGCCGCATGTGGCTATGCTGGGAGGTGGACGATGTGACGCGTCCAAATATGGTGAAACCTGTGGCTATTTCTCGTTCGGCAGGACCTGCTCTGGCCTTTGGAAGGCGGAGGGCTTTGCGGAGGTTGGTGTGGCAAAATCCGAGTTGAAGGTTGTCGGGTGAGTTATCTTGGTGGAATCCGTTGAACCCACGGTGGGGTAAGTATGCTTTGTTGTAGGGGAGGTTGTCGTCATCCCAATTGGTGGGCTCCCAATTCGTGGGTCTGACGAAGCCCTCGCGCAGGATGTGCCATAGGCCTGCTTCATCGGTAGCATGTGACCAATATGCCTTGTAGGCGCCCTTGTGCTTGGGAGGTGATGGACTGTTGGCATCGTGTGCGTGAGGTGGAGGCTTGGTGGTGCGTAGTGGTATGACGAGGACCTGTACCAGTGGGTAGTCGGTGGTGTCCTGTTTGTTGCTGTAGGGGTCGACGTGGATGAGCTCCGGGTGGATCACCGTGTCCGTGCTGGGGCGATTTCTGAACTTGCCGAGGAAGGGCGTGATCTTGTAGTGAGAGCAAGCGAAGGATCTTGCCACCTGGCGGATGGCCATCTGTGCTGGGTTGGAGAGCCAAAGGGGTTGTCCTTGGGTGAGGTTGGCGATGTGGTGCATGATGTCGTTCATGTACCGGACGCCTGTGCTGGAAGGGTCCATGGGCGGTGGTGGGTCTTGTTGGTGGTACATCTCGGACACACACGCGAGCCTGTAGGGGTCCGCCAAGGCGTCTTGGTAGAGCATCTTCATGCGTCGACGTTCTTCAGGCTTGAAGCCTGATTCGGTTTCTGTTCCTGCATTGTGTGAAGTGGCTTCTGAGGGTGCTTGGGGTAGTCGGGATGAGGAAGCAGGTGTGTCACTGTGGGTCGCCGTGTGTGAAGCAGATCGGTGGAGCGCGGGGGTGAGAACGACGGTCGTGCCTCTGCGCCTGGTGCTGCTTGGGGAGGGGCTGCGTTGTGATGGTGTTGGTTGGGACGTGCGGTGATGATGAACCGGAGAAGAGCGCCTTCTCGATGTTCGCGATTCGGCTTCTTCCGAGTGTCGACGTGTGGATCTGGATCTTCTTGGACTGCGTGGCCGTCTGGTTCTGTCTGTCTGGTGGGGGGGGTTGGGTGCGGGGCTGTGGGGTGAATGGGAGATGTGCGTGTGTCGCGTAGATCTGGTGCTCCTGGGGTGGGCTGGGCTGGGCTCATAGGTGGTTCGGCTGCGACTTCGGGTGTGGTGTGTGGTAAAGGACTCTGCTCTGTGTTGGTCGCCAGGATGTTGTAGTTGCGTTGGGGCGACTCTGGCATGGGACTGAAGTAGCGGTGCCACGACTTTCTCAATCATGCCTGTGATGCACGTGAACATCTCCGTCATCTGGGATGGTGTCGTCATCGACGTGGTTTGGGAGGGTGGTTCTGGGGCTTGACGAGGTGGTGGATGTTCTCCGTGATGAACCGGTTGGTCTCTTTGATGGTCATCTTGTGGTGTGTCAGAAATCTGGGTGGGCATAGATCGCTGAAGTGCCGGAAATGGTCTGGACTGTGACAAAGGCTCCTGTCGTGCTGCGTCTCGCTGCGGATCTCGGTGAGCATATACTTGAGTGGGGTCTTGCTGAGATCTGCGTCCTTGGTCTGGGTGTTGTGCGTCAACTGGAGCATCTTGCTGACGTGGCTGGCCGTGTTCTGCTGGATCTCGATGTGCACAGGCGCCAGGGGTATTTAGTAGGGAGATGGGGTAAGGTCCTTCTCGAACTGGAGGATGAGGCTCTGCTTGCGCGAACACGGGATGATCTGCTCGTTGTGGAACATTCATCTGTTGCCGAAGATGGTGTGCTGGCCGAGGTGCGGCTTGATTCCATTCTGGTCGACCCTGAGGAGGGCTTTGTTGTTGATGGTGGTGCGCAAGGTCTCGAGGGTGGTGGTCTGGTCGTGGATCTTGGCCTTGATGATATTGCTGACCATGCTGAAAATACGGAGGTGGGTCCGGATTCTGCCAATGACTTGTGGTCTGGGGGTAGGAGTGAGGTTGTGGATGTAGAGGTGCTGGTCGTGCTTCCGGGTGATCGCTGCGACCATGTTGTTGAGGACTGGCATGTTGGTGGTGAAGATGGATGTTCTGGTTGGTCGTCGGTGAATGTGGGCCCGTCGTTTGACTCGAAGGTGCGTATCCTGCTGCATCATCACGACTGTGCGTCGGAGGGCCGAATTGCATTTGATCCAAGAACGCGGCTGGTGCTATCCATTGTGGCCGTAGAGATGCTGCATCCTGGTGGGGTGGCCACTGGTATTGAGCGTGTACTCCTCCGGCTGGTGGGTGTTGATTCCATCGACCTTGCCATCCTTGATCGTCTCCTGGGTAATGTGTCGTCGGGTGTGGCGTCTCGGGAGGAGGAGGAGGAGGAGGATGTGCTTGATAGTCTGGTGGAGGAGGAGGAGGAGGCTGCCACTGCCAACTTTGTTGGTACCACTGGTAGCCGTCCATGGTGCGAGTCCGATGTAGCTGGGGTACGAGCTACTCACTACTCTGACCTATGAAACCGTTACGGCAAAGACGTAGCAAAAAGAATGTTGCTAACATCTCCGGATGCTGGTTCAGGACTAACAATCGAGGAACATACGGCACGCCGGCCGTCTTGCTGGGCATCGGTGGCACCCACATTAGTGGGCCCGGCATGTTACTAGTGCACGAAAACAATAGTACTTTGCATTCTCACTCGCCAGGTGAGCTCACATTTTTGGATTATCCTATGCGTCCGCACCGAAGTGAAGACTAACATAGGCAGCATGAACGCGTAGGAGCGAGGCTCCACCTACACCCGCGGCCCAAGGCGAGGGCGGGCTGGCTGTATAACACACTTTTTGTTTTAGTGCTTCCACATAAACTGGTAGATGGAGATGCTCCGAAGGTAGAGATGCTCAAGCAAGAGGTAGTAGAGGAGCCCGAAAGTGATGAGGTAGAAGGGTCGCGAATGAAGGTTTATATGAAATATGCTATAAGGTACTTCAAATGTTCCTGCAACTGTGCTCATCACGCTCAGATGCTCTGCAAGTCATGCTCTGATGCTCCACCACTCATGCTCAACCAAGCTTGCTCACCACGCTCAGAAGCTTGCTCACCACGCTCAGAAGCTCTACAATTCATGCTCTGATGCTCCACAAGTCATGCTCGCACAACTCTGCTCAGCACATTCAGATGCTCCACGATTCATGGTCTGATGCTACAAACTTCATGCTCGCGCAACTCTGCTCATCGCGCTCCGATGCTGCACAGTGCATGCTCATATGCTCTAACACTCATGTTCCGAACCTTCTCCATGCTTTCGTCCATCATCATGCTCGACATGTTCCATCACCATGCTGAAATGACATGCTCACGCAATTCTGCTCAGCTGCTATTCACAACACACAAGCTGAAAGCATCACGATCCACTCAAGCTTGATGGGCTCGAGGTCTTCTGGGGTTTGGGGTGTGTCATGCTCACGGCATCAAGAATTCACCCACATGCCAAGCAAAATACGAAATCCAGGTTGAAAACTGCGTTGTGGTTGAGGTAGTTGAACAACAGCGAGTACGGAACCAATGCACAGCTTGCATTACAGGATGTCTAAGACGATCACGCAGGTACACGTTCTGGCGTCCCAGAACGCTTCACCACCAATTGCAAGTGTCTTCGTTGGCAGGAGACTTGCAATGGTGCTCCTGCCCCCTGCTGAACATCATGTGCAAAAAACTTGTTAGATCGCAAATTCGTGCTTCTTTTCGCTCTCGTACGCAGTGCTTGTTGACGTTCCCGCATGTACAGCGGTGTGCCACACACACACACACACACACACACACACACACACACACACACACACACACACACACACACACACACACACACCC
>CAJNDS010000366.1:0-156085 GCA_905221605.1 Symbiodinium natans | reverse complement strand
CAGAAATTTCCGTAAAATTTTCGGGCTAGAGCACTCCGACGTATAACATACCACATAAGATTAAAATGACCATAACATTTTATGGAGTCGGCGTACGACGCACAACGCAAGACAACGACGACGATACGCGACGACACCGACGACGACGACGCGTCACGACGACGAGACGCGACGACGACTTCGCACGACGACGACGACGCCGCGCACGACGCACGACGACGACACCCGACGACGACGACACCCGACACCCGACGCCGACGCCCGACGCCCGACGCCCGACGAAAGACGCCCGACGCACGACGCACGACGCACGACGAACGTCGCAAGACGCACGACCCACAACGCGCGACGCGCGACGCACGACGACGACGCCCGACGACGACGACGACACCCGACGACGACCACGATGACGACGACGACGACGACGAACGACGCACGACGCACGACGCACGACCCACGACGCACGACGCACGACGGACGACGCGCGACGGACGACGGACGACGCACGACGACGACGACGCACGACGCACGACGCACGACGCACGACGCACGACGCACGACGCACGACGCACGACGCACGGCGCACGGCGCACGACGCACGACGCACGACGCACGACGCACGACGCACGACGCACGACGCACGACGCGCGACGCACGACGCACGACGTACGACGCACGACGCACGACGCACGACGCACGACGCACGAGCACGACGACGCGCGACGCGACGCACGACGCGCGACGCGCGACGCGCGACGCGCGACGCGCGACGCACCACGCGCGACGCACGACGCGCGACGCGCGACGCGCGACGCACGACGCACGACGCACGACGCACGACGACGACGACGACCTGCTAATGCCAGGTAATGCGCTTTGTAATGCCATAAAACAAAGCACGCTCGTAATATCCTGGTAATGCCAGGTGATGCGCTCATCTTGGAAGTGAAGTAAAAGTCCTGTGTAATATTTTAGCTTTGTAATGCCACAAAACAAAGCACGATTGAAAACAATGAAAGCACGCAATGAAAGCATGCAGCAACATGGCCAATGATCAACACCTGAACTCAACGGTTCAAGCGGTCAACAATGCTTCGACATTTTCGGCCACCCAGCACCCTAAATTTTCCGGAAATTTAGGGAGCTGGGCCGTGGCTTCTGAACATGATCAGGCTGCATCCGTTTCCTAAATTTCCTGAGAATTTTGGGTGTGTAAATTTTCGGAAAATTTAGGAAAGCGATGAAGCAAATTTTCCGGAAATTTAGGGACCGAGGCTTCGGGCTACCCGGAACCAGAAATTTTCCAGAAATTTAGGGGAGCGAATCCGGCTTGCGGCCGTCGAAGAGGCCCAGCCTTTCAAAGGGCACAGCCCAAGCCCCAAAATTTCCCGGAAATTTTGGGTCCCGGGTAGGCCAAAGCGGCTTGCTCGCCGGGGCCCAGAAATTTCCGGAAAATTTTGGTGCTGGGGCACTCCGAGGCGTGACGCACCGCATAGGGCTGGTTTGACCGTAGCGTTTTATAGAGTAGATTCTCCTTAGAAAATAAATAAGTCGTCAAACAATACAAAAATTATCAAGCAACTCCAAATCCCCAAGCCATACATTAAAGGCCCGCCACCGCCCCCAATAAACCCCAACAATTCAGAATTGCGTCAGAAGACAAGAAAAAAACAATCCAAATAAAACCAACAAACTCAATCGATATGAAATAGAAGAATATATCAAGCACCCTAGATACTAGACATTCTTTGACGTCAAGAAAATTATCGAGCATCTCAATACCTGCGCGAGGGGCCGGCAAGCACGATCAAAATACTTCTCTCAGAGAAATTGTTAATGCAGCCAATCATCCATCAAAGTGATATTTCACAAAATGAGAAGAAGAACGATGTCGCTCCTCTCTTTCTCGACTACCATCTCCATCCCGGACCCGCCGCAAACAAACATGGGCGGCATGTCTCTGAAACATGAAGGAAAGACGTTCCTTCAAGAATCGGAAACCTCAGAGAGGGGCATCCCAAGAAGACCAGAAAGATGTGAAGCGATGAGGTTTGCATTCCAACTTCTGCCATAGCACGCGCTCGTGTAAACATGCAACTCGCTGTTTGCAGGTCATGATGTCCCATCATGGCCTCTTCCACTTCGAACTTTACGCTTCGGACCTTTTCGGACCTTTTCGTCCATCGCTTCCTGTAAGGGGTGCCTGGAGGCCTCCCGCCCCAAAGCGCCGGCCATGGTGTCGTTACGTGCTCCGACACGTGTGGTCAACAACACAATCCTTCAAGTACCCATCGCCTACGAAAGGATGCTCCTTATGTAGATACGTAGTCTCATGCAGATGGGGCAATGTAAGTGGGTATGTAATAAGTTGCATATGTAGTCTGTCGAGGCCGGAGGCCTGAGGCGTTTAGATCCAAGTCTAGCCCCCTCCCATCCCTTATGAAGTTCCGAGAAGCGGAGCAACAGCAGCAGCAGCACCACCACCACCACCATCACCACCATCACCACCATCACCACCAACTTGTCAGGTCGGTCTTGGCGAAATCTTGCGGAAGTAGTGTAATTGGCCGTCCCACCCCACTTCTTACGTACCTAAATGCATCATTCTGTTGCTCCTGATCCCTCGGCTTCCCTGGTTGCTTTGGCTTCCATCGCCTGATGCCCTATGCATCCTCACACATTTTTCTCCACGCAACGACGCAACCCAGGCCGAGTCTGCACTTCAGGCCCCTTTGGTTCGGAGGATCGCGCGAAGGGCCAAGCTGATGTATCAGGCCTTCAGCTTATCTGAGCTCCCTGCTGCGTCCCGTTGGTCCCGATGCGCACAGAAGGATATGGCTCCTCCGCCACAAGCGGCCACAAACGGAGTCTGCCGCGGTTGACGTCCGATGTCACCAAGGTGCAAACGGCAAGAGCTGACAGTGCATGCTGCCTTTTCTGGCAGGCGCACGAAGGAGCGTCGTGCACGCGCACGCGCCATGCGCACACCTAAGCTCAGTGCGAATGGTAGCAGGCCGGTATCCGCGTCATCACTGCCATTCGGGTGGTGCCCGAAGGCTACACGGCTATACAATCGCAACTCAGAGATGCCGCGAAACTCGGCAAGCTGGGTTGGGCCTCGTGCCTAAAGTGCAGAGCTGAAAGAGCTCAGCCTAGCCCAACAGAGCTGGCCGAGTGAGGGCGGCGCCAACTTTCGGGTCCGCGACATATCCAAGCCAGGCTTCACGGCTCTCAGCCAGGCTTGCCAGAAATAGCAGTTCAAGACGACTCACCGAGCACGAGCTCCAGCTGCTGGCTCTGGCGGAGGCTTTAAAAGGGGGGGGGGGGAAGAGCTCCCTAAAGGCACAAGGAAGAACGGAGAGCTTAAGGAGAAGGGCTTCATCTCGGGCTTAGACGGCATCCTCCTCCCCAAGTCCTCCGAGGAGTCCCCCGAATACTCCCCCGACGAAACCCCCGACAAGCCCTGTGAGTCCTCGGCCACCAGCTCTGCGGGGACAAGCGCAAGCCCTTCTTTGGTGCTGCGGCCGTGCTAGCGAGGATGGCATTGCCTTAGCAGCCTTAGCACTCTCCAAAGAGTCTTTGAGACATCTCCCGGCTTGGGTGAAAGTGCCGGAAAGAAGGGCACAAGGAACCAACTGATGCAATGGCGGTGTCTTCAGAGGCACGGGCTGCTAGCATCTGCGATGCACTTGTGCACGTACTTGGAAGGCCCTGCAAGGCCTTTCAACATGCCCATGCATGGTATACACGTTCATCTCCTTGGGAACGCCTCTACGGGAAGCTGAGACGACGCTTTCTTGAAAATGTGGCACCTCTGGCCCTGCCGCAGCACCACAGGGGCCAGTGGCACCCAGTTCTCGTCATCTTCCCCAGGCAGATTTTAACTGATCTTACAACCTAAGCACACAGTGCATCACGCGGCACTCTTCTGCAGCCGGCCGCTGCTTCGCGACTGCTTGGCGTAAACCAGAACATGGAGCCCCAAGTCAGCGCGCGTGACCGTGATGATCCACTTCTCTTCGCGCGGAGTGCGCGAGTCAGTCTCTTGCAGGCACAGGCCGAGAGCTTCAGAGAGGATTTAAAGAGAATCTTTCGAAAGTGCATGCGACTTGGCATGCGACAATTTGGAGGTGGACAGTCCGGCGAAGACCTCAACATACTCCCGGGCATGAGGCCGTCTATCGTACATGCAGCCTCTGAAGACTCACCTTAAAAGACCCTTCTCACCAGACCATGGAGTATGAGCGCGAGCAGATCTGCGGCATCTATGGCATCTGCGGAATCTGTGCAGCTCGGAAGGCAGTTGCAAGGGTATGCGCGCTTCTTTGCCTCGTTGAACTCTGCTTCTGCTTGCAGGGAAAGGGATCAGGGACTCTCCAATCTGACCCGGAAGCCTCACGGTCAAGTTGGAGGTGTGTAGGAAGCGCTGCGACCGAAAGGATTTCAGCCCAGCCCTGCCAGCGGCTGGAATCTGCGCCAGGATGTCAAGGTACAACCTGCTCCTTCCTGTGTTCGCATCCTTACCTCGGAGAAGTGGCAAGGGCAACACGGAGGAGCATGATTGATTCTGTGTGACTCTAGAAGCCTTGATCGCAAGAGACTTGTCCTTCCAAGCAATGTTTGAAGAAAGGAGTGTGAGCAAACACCGCGTGCACTCTCCACTTCACCGAATCGCTTGTATTGCAAGAGCGCAACGGACCTCGGCACGCTTAGCACTTAATGCTTTAAAGGGAGCCTTCCGCCATCTTCCGCCCAAAGGCTTCATGGTCGATGGCTGTCATGTGCTGTTCTGAGGGGCCTCGCCACTGCCAAGCTTCGTTTGCGGTAGGAACCACGACTGCTTCCTAAATATCCTAAATGACTTTTCAAATCTTCAAAGTTCTAGGAGTCTAGAGGTTGCCGGGGACTCCAGCTACACGAAGGATGCACGAGCAGGGGGCTGAACTTCGCTGGTCGAAAGCCTTGACTGGCTGCTTGCTGCCGTGCTCAGGGGGCCTGGCGACTCCCTCCCTTGGGCCCTGGGCCCCCGATTGTACCGCGGGCAAATGCTGTTGTTCGTCTCTCGGAGACGCGAGCGCGGCGAGGGATCTGCGAGAAGGCACGGACCACCAGGGACCTGTGCGCAGGGCCCCTCAAGTGCCACGCTGCGCCGCTGGAGTGAAGCGACGAAGCGTGCAATGTGCATGCGCATGCTCGGAGTTCTGGTCGGAGTTCTTCTCCCTTGAACAAAAGTGCTGAGTGGCTTTGAGGCCTCAATTCTGAAGTTGGAAGCCGGACGTGTACCTGCCAAGGGCGAGCACACCTGAATGCTGGACTTTGCGATTGCGCTGCGTGGTCAAGACTCTACGAAGCCGAACTGGCCTCACTAGCCCCTCGCTGACCCTTATCCCATCGGCGCGCGCCTTGTCAGGCCACATGTTTGCTCTTTTTCCTCGTGTCTTTTCGCTCATTCGTCAACTGACGCAAAGTTTTGAGATTCCGCGCTTAGCTGGAGAGCGGGAGTTGTTGAGGCTGCAGGCATTCTGCGCAGCAGACAGCGGGACATGACAACGACTTGCCCCGACACTGCAAAGGCTACAGATGAGGTCGCAAGCTGAGGCTTCTGTCAAAGAACCGTCAGTGTTCCACAGACAAACCCCAGACGCATTCCCGGACCATCGCTGGCGCCGCTGGCGCCGCTGGCGCTGGCCTCGCAAATAAATCGAAGCCTCGAGCTTCTTTGCCAATGACGTGAGCTCAGCGAGCTCTTTCACACGCGCACTATAAGCCGAAGTCCGCGTCCCACGAGTACAGATACCACCAGCAGTGCGCAACACCACAAGGTCGGTCAGTTGGTCAGTTACAACCTCTCGCTGATAGTAGGCATGAGTAGGCATGAGTAGCTACAATCAATGAGGCTGCTTGCTGCATTGCAGTCGCTTCACTGGCCTTGCGTTCAGCATCCAAAGATGCAAGAGACCCAAACCTTCGGAGCTCACTGGCACAAAGGGCACAAAGCAGCCCCGCGGCCCTGGCGTGCTTCCACCTTAACTTACTTTAATCAAAAGCACAGAAGGAAACTTCATAAACCCCCTGGTGTTGCAAGCTGTTTGCTCTTAAGGGGTGTTGATCTGAGTTCAATTCTGCAATGGAATGGGCGGCCTGTGCCAGGAAAGGGCGTCGGAGTTTTGCGATTATACTATGAGACTATGATGGCTTGCTCCCTGCAAGATCTGATCCGTGCACAAGCTGTTGAGTTGTGCATCTGAACCTCTGTGGCCGCAACTGCCGGCTTTGCCCAAGGTTTCAACGACAAAGCAAAGTCAACGTCGAGGGAAGACGAGGTGGACCCAAGGTCGGCCTGGGCTGTGGGCCAACGTACATCTCCCGGAGATCTAAACTGACAAAGCTAGAGCATGGCAAGGGTGAGTGGTGGGAATGTCAATGACGCCAAACGAATCCTTGAAGGCACACAGCGTGAGCACTTGTGCCTTTGGACTTGCAGCTTCAAGAATCCATTTGAGGTTGGCTTTAGGAGGATCCAGCACGCCAGTATGTGTGATATCGCGATAGATGGTAGCCAACTTGTTAACATCTTGCTTCTGAAGTGTCCCAACATGGCCATTGCGGGGCCTACAGGCTCAGCTGCAGACTTATCTGCAAACTTACTTGCAGTGCTCACGGCCTGAAGAACGAGACTCAGGAACAAGAGCATCAAGTGCTCTGGAAACAAAGGGGTTATGTGCCGTGCTGAATATGCGTACTCGAACTGCGCAAAGGCAGTCGAATCTCCCTTGTGTTCTGGACAGGAATCGCACGCACCGCCTCTCGGTGTCGGCTTACCCTACAATGCCTACAATTGTGCAAGCACCCTCTGGTAGCAGAAGTGTGTTTCTGAATCTCTCTGCACGCAGCACCCGCATCATGGATGACGATGGGGTTCCCCGGCATTGCTTGCCAGGGAGGAATCTACAGCACTACAAGGCCAAAAAAGCCTAGACATCCCGCAACAAAGAGCTGTCACTCGCACAGCACAAGAAGAACAAGTGGATGCTATTTGGTAGCTTCCGTCACAACTGGACGTGTCTCCTGTTGTCGGGGAACGCCTTTTTGCTGGGGAGAGCTAACCCGGGCCAAAACGGGAGAATCCTTGCTTACTTCCCGCCCCGCGCACCGAGCACGGACGCTTGTTCAGGGCTTCCGGCTTCCGTTGCTGAGAAAGGCTCAGATGCACGTTGCACTCTCTGATACCCTGTGATAGTCATGCGCAGGACATCTTGTTAACAACCAAAAACCTGAGCCGCCTTAGACTTTACCTAACCATTGACGATGCGACCGCGCGCGGCAGGAAGTGACAACTTGGGTGTAGAGGCAGGGTGCGTGATTCGGATTCGTGGAGTTTTCCGACTCAGGGTCCGGGGGACCTCCTCGCGAGAACAGCCCCACGACATGCTTGAGGAGACAGAAGATCTCTCTCTTCCCACGCTCTCGCAGAAAGCGCTAACAGATGACAGTGAGGACAGCATGCACGCAGCGATGCGCATGTCAAACGCCACCGAAAATGAGGCACTACCATGAGCTTGGGAGCGTGTGACCGAGCCCTACAGAGAACCTGATCACTTTGGGCCTCTACTCTCCATGCCATGAGTAACAGCAACTTACTCCGCCTCGAGCTCTGGTGCAGACTTGGGCTTTCAGACGCTTGCGGGGCACGCCGAGCACATGCACCCGACCCAGCGGAGCCCCCGCGGCGGAGCGCGCGGCGGAGCCCCTGCGGCGGAGCGCGCGGCGGAGTCCGCGGCAACCAGAGCAGCATTCAAGAGGAGCCCCGTTGGTACCTGGTGCTACCGCAACATTGGACCTTCCCTTCTGGAAGGAAGCTAAGAGCGTGGACCCTCTGAGATGAACGCTTTCGAGCTCAAGGTGCGAAGTGCGAAAGGCCCGCAGCAAGCTGAGCACGAAGCGTGTGGCGGGGCCAAGCTTCGCAGAAGGATCGCGAGCCCGTTCATGTCGTGAAGCTGCATGGAGCAACTCTTCCTTTCCCTCCCGGCCGTGGCGGAGAACAGGGAAGAATCCCGGGTAGAACAGGCTAGAATCATGCAGAGTTACATGCAGAGGCAAAACGAGGCCTCTGGAGGATAAATGGCCCCCCCCATGGTGCCCTAAGGCCCTCACCCTCACCCTTCAAACAAACCGGAGCAACGCGTCGACCCTCTCACCGCAGGCCCCGCACGGCCGCACAAGCATGGCAACAACGTGGGACAACGAACCTTTTCTCGTTCTCACTGACAACCGTGCAAGCCTTGCAGCCTCGCATAGGGCTACACGAGCGATGAAGAAAGGGCGTTTTGTGCGACAAAGAAACTGCAAAGAGCATTGCATCACGAGTCCCCATCTTCTGAGGGGCTGTGCTGTGGGTTGTGTTTGTCCGTCGAGTTGCTGCCTCTGCTCGGTAGCTGTCAACACGATCTGGGCCTGGCAGCTGCTGGCCCGTATCACGAGTCCGTTTGCGCCTTGAAGGTGCATGGAGTGACAGATTCTTCTTTTCCTTCTGAGAGGATCCCCTGCTGACTTCGGCCCGGAATCCGAACAGCCTGGAGCAAGCAAGAAACATGTAGAGGCTGAACGAGGCAGGACTAGACTTTCTTCGATGGGGTCGGGGCGGTGGGAACTGGCCCTCGCTCTAAAGAGAGCTAGTAACGCGGACGCCCTGAAGCGCCTTGGAAGGCCCACGGGTGGCCACACAAGGCCAGTAAGGCCCAGAGCGAGACGCACGCAGATGGAAAGACTAAACTGTTCTCCCTTCTTGCTCTCACTGACCCTGCAGGTGATGCCTAGTGCGCTTTTGAGCCTCCCAACGCCTCGTCACACCTCGCCTCATCCATGCCAGGGCCCAAGCCCATGAAGTCACACATGGGTCCAACTGAGACGCTGTACTGGCGTGCTCCTACGCAGAAGCCCAGAATCGGCCATCGGCTCACGTGTGGGGCCAGCAATTGCCGAGATCTGGCAGGAGGCGGAACTTCGGAATGCCAATGCAGTGCCTGGACTACGAAGGTCCATTGCATTGGGCTGCGTCCACAGAGAAGTGAATGATCATGCAGATTTCAAGTCCAAGCAGAGTGTGAACAATGGAAACATGGGCTAGCTTGGAGCAGTTGACAGCAGGTGGTGATGGAGATCGTGACCGCAACACGGGGGTGTGGAACTGTTGCTGATGATGATTGCAAAATTGGAGGCATGATGGGCCGGGAAATGGGCAAACGTGCCGCTCTGAAAGCGCGACGAAAGCGCTGGGGCCAAGATCCAGCACAATGGCAGCAGCCTGCAAGTGGCCCATCTCTGCAGGACATCAGTTGGATGAAGGCGGCGCACTGCTGCACAAGACATTCAACAGGCAACCGTGTGGACAGTGTGGCATTCGGAAAGCGAAACCGAGGATGTGGCAGGATGTGGCAGGATGTGGCAGGATGTGGCATCTTAGCCCAGTGCCGAAGCTGTTCGTGCAGTGTTCGCCTCGCCCCCGGCCTCTCTTGCCCCCGCCCCCCACCCCCCCCCCTTGGCCTTTTGGGCGTGAAGCCCAGGCGAACGGAAAGCCGAGTGCGCACGGCAAGTGAGAGTCGTTCACAAAGAGAGCAGGGCGTGGGTGCCGTACGTAGCCAATGACCTAGTGTGCCACTCACATGGCACCTTGGGTGCCCCTTGGACCAACTCGTTTTTTGATTTTCTCAGAGCACTACACATCTTCAAGCATGTTGGCGTCTCCAAGCTTCCTTCCGGTACAAAGCCATAGGTTTCTTCTTGTCTTTCCCCAGTCCGCGTCGCGTTCAAAGGATCTCATGACTTGTAAGTAAAGAGCCCGATCGGACAAGGCCGGCTTTCTCCTTATCCCCAAAACACCCGGTGCACAACCTCAACTAGGTGTCGGCAAAACTGTGATTCTTTCCAGCTGCAGCTGTGCAGGTTGGAAAATCACGGAAATCGCTCTGATTCGCTGATGGCTACAAGTACAAGGCTTCAATAATCGCCGAAGGTTTACATACTAGACTGTTTAGCAGTGGCTCTGCCGGTGTCGATCGCAATCACTGGTAGTTGTAGCCAAGCCATCTCCACACCCTTTTGAAGATCATGGTAGTCTCTTAGTTGTCGACTGGTGTGGGGGGCGGGTTGTGCAAGCGCCACGAAACGCCTCCGGCGCTGCGCTGGGCCGCGAGGCATCGGCATTCGCAAGCGGGATCATTGCACCTGCTCCTCGCAAGCTGCGAGGCTTCTAGAAAGGATGGTAAGTGAGGTGGGCGGTGGCCGGGGCAAGGCGGGAACGGCAGGAGCACAATGCCCAACTTCGAGTTGACGGAAGTCACGAAGCCACGGAGCAAGGGGAGCGGTGGGCGAGGCCGTGGTGCGTCTTGGCGCCATCCGATCATGGGAGTGTGCTCAACGTTGTCCAAGGCATCCTCTCTAAGTCAAGTCATGTCAAGTCCTGGCCTTCCAGTTCTTGGGGCGCACGGCGCTGCGTTCGCGCGTTGCCAGCTGCTGTGGATAGGCCAGCGGCGCCGGCCTTCGTTGAGCCCCACGCGTGGGCCACGCGGGTACTGGGGCCCTTGGCTGACCACCTCACAGAGGGCGGTCGACCTCTTCATCCCTGTGCCCTGCCGAAGTGTGTGCTGCTTCGCTGGCGAGCTCTGCGCATCACCACATCTTGAGGAATGACCACACGAGCAAGAGGGGAAGAAACAGAACCATGATTCCGGTGCTATCGGGGTGCATCTGCACGGCTGCTTGAACACATCGAACCTCTTCGGCCCACACGCGTGTAAACATCAGAGAGAGGAGGACTTGCGCAGGGCCGTGGATTCCGTAGATGCCGCTCGACGCGGTGAAAGCTGCCACCGGCACCATGGGTCAAGAAGAGGTCAAGAAGAGGTCAAGAACAGGTCAAGACTGGGAGCTGAGGTGAGGTCAAGAAGGACACGGCCGACACGGCCGACACGGCCAGCGAGGCCGACCCGGCTTTGCTCAGCTCGCCCGAGGCGTTTGCCGCCGCAAGGCCACTCGAGTGGAAGCCACCGTCACCGTGTCAACTTTGGAGGTGAGTTTAGGATGATCAGGCGACCTGCGCACCTTCCTGGGATCCGAGGGGTCCTAGGCAAGGCGTCCTAGGCAAGGCAGACCAGCCCGTGGCCTGCCGGAGGTGTGTGGAGCAGACGCACGCGGGCGCCGTGGCCGCACAACATCGCGCAGCGCTGTCGGGAAGAGAACCTGATGCAATGGCACTGCATGCATGGGCGGAAGTTCAGGGGAAGCCCACATAAGCCCCCCAGATGCCTGTGAAAGCTTGGGAACAAGCTGCAGAGTTGAGGAAGGAAGCGCTCTCCTGCCAGGCCGAAGAGGCAACAGCTTAGCGTGGTCTGTGCCGTGCAGGTGCCACACGCTGCACGCGCTGCACGGGCAGCCCGAAATCGCTTTCTTGGTTTAGTGGGTGCGCGGGGCTCAGGCCAAAAGCCTACGTCATACTTCTGTCACATCCACGTCACATGTATCGCATAGCCTAGATCCGCACTTGCCTCACTCCGAAGGCAGGGCCAAGCACCTCGCTCAAAGTTCGGTTCTCACGAATGCTCTTTTCCTGGCTGGCACGAGCGGCAGAAGCGGCAAAAGCACGAGCACATTGGGCCACAGACCAAGGGTGCAGCCGTGTGGTGGACGCGGGCGACGTGGCCGCATGGCTCGAATCTCGAAGCGATCATGGCATCCCTAAACCCTGATGCCGACGTCTGGACGCTAGCCAGGGACGACGGCAAGCACCTGCCTGGCCAGTCGATACCCTTGGCTCCAACGACCTAAAGCCCCTGGAAGCCTAAACTCTTCCTAATGCTTCCTAACCGAGCTGAGCAAAGTTAAGTTGCTCCATTCGGGCCTCATTGTGGTCCCCACAAGCATACTTCCAAAGATGAACGCGCTTCTCCTCATGCGAAATAGAAATCACACCAAGAAGCTCAGAGGCACAACCCTGGCTGGGTTTTGCTTTACCTCGCCGTGCCATGGTTGTTGAAACCCAATGGCAAGGCAAGGGGCCCTTTTTGGCATCCTGACTCTTGGTTTTGTTTTTTGCAAGAATATTCAAAAATGATAGCCTCGGCCTCCGCCTGGTTACCGCCTTTCTGCAATCTCTGCTGCCACTACCATGTGACATATGACAGTACTCGCGGCAACTGCGAAACAATTTTCCATGTTCTTCTTCACCGTGACGCTGCACGTGGCGCACACGTCCTGTGGACGGAAGCTGCCGACACGTATCAACTGAAAGCGATTGACGCCTAATTAACAGTCTGAAACGCTCCGGAACTCTGAAACTGAGTCCAGGATGAAGCAAGTCTATGTCCGGTCAGACACAACGTTAATGATGCCCTTCCTTCGATGTAGGGATCTCATCTCCGCGTGCCTATATGCATAAGATCTGGAGTCCAACTGATACCTCATTAGTCACTGATAAGCACAGCTTATTCGTGGCAGCTTCGGAATCCGTTTCGCCAAGTCGGCGCGCGCCTTTGTGGTTGATTTGCTTCGCGACGAACCAAGAAGTGAAAGCAAAGAACGCATCGCGCTGGAGGGCCATCGAGACCCCGAAGGTTCGCCCACCGCGTCGTGGGACTCACGTCCGATCGGAAAACTTCCAAGATCTCCACGGCAGCCTCTCTAGGCCAAGTCGCGGCACTCCAGCTCTTGGCGCGTGGCACTGAATCCCCGCGCTGGCAGCCGCGGCGCTGTGGATAAAAGACACGGGCGCCAGCCTTCGATGAGCCCCACGCATGGCCCGCGTGGCCCGAGCGACTTTTGACTAACCGCCTTGCAAAGGGCGGGCGAACTCTTCATCCCCGTGCCCGCCGAAGTGTGTGCTGCTTCGCTGGCGAGCTCTGCGCATCACGACATCTTGAGGAATGACCCAATGTCCCATGACAAGAGCGGAAGAAACAGAACCATACTTCCGGTGTCACTTTGCCGCTTCTCTGCAAGGGAGTGCAGAAGGACTGGCGGAACCGTGGCTCGCGCCTGCGCAACATGCCCTGGGTGTGCTGCGTATGAGCTTGCAGGAACAAGGGCGGAGCTTCCCGTGTGAACTCCCTAAGTCTTCGCGAGCGACCTCATCTTTACACATTGACTCACGTTGCGTCGCAGAAGGGCACTCGAAGTCACCCACAAGGCTGCTGTTGAAGTCGGATCTTCAGTTTATGGCCTTTTTGAGGCGTTGCATGGGGGCTTTCCCTCAACAAAAGAGAGAATGAAGGCGCGACCGACGGCCAACACCAAGAGCTCAAGCTCCCTGCCTGAAGTGCTCCAAGGTTTTGGGACGTCAGCGATACTTCTGAAAGGCCAACCGCGCCGCAGCAGCTTTGCCTAATCATGGTTGGCCCTTCTCCGTTGCGGTTGACAGGCCTGAAAGGCCAGGACAGGAAGGTGTCGACCTGAGGAGTCGAAGCTCGTGGGGCCGCCTAGAAAACTGGTCCGGGATGGAGGGGTAACATGGGTAACGGAAGAACAATGGAGAGAACAACGGAGACAACACGGAGGACTCCTTATTTCTGGGCTCTCCTCTGATGCGAAGCCGGGCGTCTCACTTGTGTCGACAACAACTCACCAAAGGAATTTGAGGCTATCAGGCGACAGCCGCCTACGAGGGCGGGCCAACACCTTTCCTATCAAGCTTTCAATTGTCAGACTTGCCACTCACCACTTACATCGCCTTAAACCCACACCTGAGACAAACTGGAGATCGCTCCTTTGGAGAAGGACTCTCAGGGGCACGCACTTTTTCAATGGACTCCACAAAACACTTTGAAGCCTTTGCGGCTTCGCATGCCTGCAATCGTAGAAACGCGGCATGGGGCAGTCACGGCGCATGTTTCATGCTCTTGAGGCTAACAGCTCGAGGACTACCCTGACTATGGCAGTACCACCTTCGAAGTCGTCCTGCATCCTCTGCTTCTTGGGGTGTCTTGCCACAACTCCACACGTGGTCATGCTGTGAAAGGTGTGTAGTAGTCCACACGCGTAGGCTGCTGCAAAGTCAAGACACTACCCAACCTGCGGGTATGCTGGCAACTGCGAAATGAGCGAAAGGAGCAAAGCAGAAGCCTTAAGTGGCGCTGGCAAAGCCCGAAGACGCAACAAGGACTCCCAACAGACTACAGCCCAGCCATCTTCACACTCCCTTGAACATCATGGTAGTCTCTTAGTTGTCAACTGGTCTGGGGGGCGGGTTGTGCAAGCGCCACGAAACGCCTCCGGCGCTGCGCTGGGCCGCGAGGCATCGGCATTCGCAAGCGGGATCATTGCACCTGCTCCTCGCAAGCTGCGAGGCTTCTAGAAAGGATGGTAAGTGAGGTGGGCGGTGGCCGGGGCAAGGCGGGAACGGCAGGAGCACAATGCCCAACTTCGAGTTGACGGAAGTCACGAAGCCACGGAGCAAGGGGAGCGGTGGGCGAGGCCGTGGTGCGTCTTGGCGCCATCCGATCATGGGAGTGTGCTCAACGTTGTCCAAGGCATCCTCTCTAAGTCAAGTCATGTCAAGTCCTGGCCTTCCAGTTCTTGGGGCGCACGGCGCTGCGTTCGCGCGTTGCCAGCTGCTGTGGATAGGCCAGCGGCGCCGGCCTTCGTTGAGCCCCACGCGTGGGCCACGCGGGTACTGGGGCCCTTGGCTGACCACCTCACAGAGGGCGGTCGACCTCTTCATCCCTGTGCCCTGCCGAAGTGTGTGCTGCTTCGCTGGCGAGCTCTGCGCATCACCACATCTTGAGGAATGACCACACGAGCAAGAGGGGAAGAAACAGAACCATGATTCCGGTGCTATCGGGGTGCATCTGCACGGCTGCTTGAACACATCGAACCTCTTCGGCCCACACGCGTGTAAACATCAGAGAGAGGAGGACTTGCGCAGGGCCGTGGATTCCGTAGATGCCGCTCGACGCGGTGAAAGCTGCCACCGGCACCATGGGTCAAGAAGAGGTCAAGAAGAGGTCAAGAACAGGTCAAGACTGGGAGCTGAGGTGAGGTCAAGAAGGACACGGCCGACACGGCCAGCACGGCCGACACGGCCAGCGAGGCCGACCCGGCTTTGCTCAGCTCGCCCGAGGCGTTTGCCGCCGCAAGGCCACTCGAGTGGAAGCCACCGTCACCATGTCAACTTTGGAGGTGAGTTTAGGATGATCAGGTGACCTGTGCACCTTCCTGGGATCCGAGGGGTCCTAGACAAGGCGTCCTAGGCAAGGCAGACCAGCGCGGGGCCTGCCGGAGGTGTGTGGAGCAGACGCACACGGATCGCGCAACGTTGCTGGGAAGAGAACCTGATGCAATGGCACTGCATGCACGGGCGGAAGTTCAGGGGAAGCCCACATAAGCCCACCAGCTGCCTGTGAAAGCTTGGGAACAAGCTGCAGAGTTGAGGAAGGAAGCACTCTCCTGCCAGGCCGAAGGGGCAACATAGGGGCCGAACAAAATGGACCCCCAAAAAAGGCGTACCCCCAGCCGACCTTGAACGAGCCTTGTAAGCCCAAAACCTCCAAAACGAACCTCGGCGAAGTCAGGCGACTTCGACGACGGAAAGATAAGGGTTTACGAAGCCGCGCTTGCCGAGCCTGATGCTCTGCACTTCGCACCTCTCAACTTGCCCCCCGCGGGGGCGACGAACGCTGACCCCAAACAAGCCTCGACGAAGAGGGGGAAGGTTCGACGAAGGCGCCAGGGTTCCACGAAGGCCGGCGGGTTTAAACGAACTTTGTCTAAGGAAAGTTCGCATGCCGGTTGCTATTTGGGCGGGTCCCTTGGGCCAGACAACAGCTTAGCGTGGTCTGTGCCGTGCGGGAACAGAGCAAGGTCCGAGGACCTCCACAAAGATCCACAAAGCTGGGCCACGCCTACTTCTGAGGGTGGTGCGAGAATAAAAATGCCGATCTACAAACAACAGTTACTCTGGGCGCTGAGCTCCTACTGCTGAGGACAAGTAGGTGCGGTGTGGTGCGGTGCGGGTCGGTGCGAGTGTGCAGGTGGCTGCACATGCTGCACACGCTGCAGGGGCAGCCCGAGATCGTTTTCGTGGGCCATGGACCAAGGGCGCAGGCATGTGGTGGACGCCGGCGATGCGGCTGCAAGGCTGGAATCTCACACGATCACGGCATCCCGAAGCCCTGATGCCTGGGCTTGTCAGGGACAACCACTTACCTGGCTAGTCGAAACGCGAAGCCGCTAAGCCAAACTGTCCAACTTGTAGATGGGTGACACCGACGACTCCGGTATGTTGTGTGGAGTCTGAGCACCGCACCCGCCATTTCTTCTGGCAGCGTGAGTGCGTCAAGCAACTCACAGTCAAAGCTCAGAGACTCGTTCACGTCTCCTCGTTCGAGCCACCAACAAATCGCATGAGAGCGGCTGACTACATTGTCGGAATTGTGACAGACCCAAAAGTACTTTCCCCTCGGTTGACTTTTCGTGAACTGCACCTTGCTCAGCCTGCAAGGGGGCCTACCGAGGAATTGCGCGCTGCTATTCAGGACTTCTTTGAAGATGAAAGAACAGCCTGATCGAGATGAACGGTGAAAAGTCGGGGGTCAACTCGTGTCGCCACCTCCTGCAACACGGTTGCTGTGAAGGCAGGGGGCCTGATAGGTTGGCACTGGGCATCTGTTGTGGACCCAAAAAGAGGAATACAGCGACCTGATAACCCAGTAACCCCAATACCTTCAACAACTCTGAAGACTTTGACCCGAGGCCTGCGAGGAGCAGCTGCATGGGCACCACCTCCCAGTATCCCCCCTTAAGCCCGGCCTGACAGAGCTGTCTAAAAAGTTGGCCTCGGCTCTAGTTCCCTGCAGCCAATGGCCGGCCAAACGTAGCTTGCAGATGTTCACAAGCACCTGCTTTGGGTCGCCCATGCGTGATATGGTTCTTGGAGCCGAGATGCAGTCATCAGAGTAACTGCACGAGTTCTTCGGCTCCGAATGTCAATGACACCTTACATTCCTCGCAGCTCAGCCCTGGCTTCGGTTCCGAGAATTCTCCGGGCGCCAATTCTTAAAGCCCACATGAAACCCTGAAACTTGAGATGAAGTTTCCGCGTCCACAGCCCACGAGAATTCTTGTTCCAGCAGACTGGTTGCTCGGCCGTCAAAGGGTTCAATAATTCAGCAGACAGTTGAAAACGAAACACATGAGCCATCTGACGTTAAGCTTTCATTTCCTCGCAGCTACCCTGCAGCCCCCAACAGCCTTTTAAAGTGGAGATCGCAAGTGGCGTTCGGCAAAGGATGAAGGGCATCCTGGTAGGCAACTTGGGTGGAAGTGCATGAAGTTGCATGACCTTAACATCCCAGCTGCTTCCTCAACGAGGCAAAACGAGGCTTGGTCAAAAGGCCTGGGTCGTGCGCTGCTTACGTGTCACCAGCAGTTAGCTCCCGGGTCCCTCCCAACCGCAGGCAACAGCTGAGTATCGTCGAAGCCTTCGATTGCTAAATTGCTGCGGGGTGAGGTGTAAGATTTCGGGTTTAGGAGTTTAAGGGTTAAAAGAATTGTCGGCCCAGACCGCAGAGCTTGGGCAGCTGGGTGCTGGGGGCCAAGGCCGTCTAACTCAGTCGCTGATTGGATCTGGGAAGAAATTGTCTGGTGTGCAGCCCGGGCATGTGAACCGATGTCAAGAACTCGCAAAAACGAGTCTTGAGCCACGGCTGCCGCATGCACCCCTGAACTCTTGAGTGGCTTTGGGCGGCTACACCGTTCGGGCCCTGAAGTCCACAACCCTGAATAAAATCACCCTTGCCGGCTCGAGACCACAGGCCAGAACTGAGCGCTGCCAGAGCCATGATCTGAAGGAACATTGAGGACGAAACCGGCTTTGCGCCAGAAGTAGGGGTACGTCGATTATGCCGCGGCCGTCGCTGCATCCACCCCCCTCCCTGCTCATCTTCCTGTGCCCTTGTTGCCTACGCATGTCTTGGAGACCTCCTTCGGCTTGTTGCGGAGAGGGGCTGACACAACGCGAACGACTTCGCTACGAACCCTATGTCGCACAAAGGCCCCCCGGGCCTGCGACACACCCTGAACTTCTGGCTCGCAGCCAGGGCCCCGGTTCGCCGGGACTTGGGGACATGCCATGCAATCGGAATGCGGCAGGTGAGCGACCAAGAAAGAAAGCCATGCACAAACCGCCAGTTTGAAGCCTTCTCAAAGGCTGAGAACTGCAGGAGAGTATCTCAGTTGCCCTGCTTCTGACCACTGCCATTGCCAAGACCAGCAACGCATCCCGACGGTGAAGGAAAAGCATAGCTTGGGCAGCCAGCGCTAGGTGCTGGGGGCCAAGGCCGTCTAACTCAGTTGCTGATTGGCCTGGCCTCTGTGTGAGGCAAGCACATTTCCGGCGTGGCACGTTGCAGGTCGCATGCGCAGGCAGCCTTGCATGCGCGGATGCACTGCAGAACTGTTGGGGATGAAGAAGTGCGGGAGAGCGCGGTAGGATCTGGAAAGAAATTGTCTGGTGTATTCTGCTGTGCAGCCCAGGCATGCGAACCGATGTCAAGAACTCGCAAAAACGAGTCTTGAGCCATGGCTTCCGCATGAACCCCTGAACTCTTGAGTGGCTTTGTGCGGCTACACCGTTCGGGCCCTGAAATCCAGAACCCTGAATAAAATCATCCATGCCGGCTCGAGACCACGGGCCAGAACTGAACTCTGCCAGAGCCATGAGCATCTGAAGGAACATTGGGGACGAAACTGGTTGTGCGCCAGAAGGCCAAGTACGTCGATTCTGAAGCGGCTGTCGCTGCATTCACCCCCCTGCCTGCTCATCTTCCTGTGCCCTTGTTGCCTACGCATGTCTTGGAGACCTCCTTCGGCTTGTTGCGGAGAGAGGCTGACGCAACGCGAACGACTTCGCTACGAACCCTATGTCGCACAAAGGCCCCCCCGGGCTTGCGACACACCCTGAACTTCTGGCTCGCAGCCAGGGCCCCGGTTCGCTGGGGACTTGGGGACATGCATTGCAATCGGAATGTGCGCCCATAGCACCAACGACATCAAGCAGACCCTTACCAGTTGGAGTTTGCAGGAATGCTTGCTTGCTATTGACGTTGCTACACCCCGATCTCACGAGGTTCGAAGCATCTCCAAGAAGAACAGGCTGCAAAACGATGAGGGCGTGATCCGCAACTCACTCGTCCTGCGGCCGTCACCTAAAGCACTCCCACACGGCCATCCGAAGGAACTCTCTGAGATGCGCGATCTGTTGCGGCCTTTGCCTGGCCTCTGGGACTGTGGACCGCACCAACGCGCACCGACTGAGACTGCAGAGACCACACAGGTGGATGTTCTTATGCTTTTGCATAGGGGTCTAGACACCTTGAAACACTTTTTGCACACTTGGTGCGACTTCGGTACAGGTCGAGATGGCTTCCGAGCCAAAATAAAGGGTCACCAGGCTTCGGTCACCATGCTTCTTCGTCTTGTGTCAAAGTCAGCACGTGCATCGCACCTGAGTTCCGACAGTTTGGCTGCAAGTGCAACTCCCAGAGCGGCGGCCACTCTGGTGAGATTTGACTTTTGTTTAACATTTTGGTTCTTTCTTGACAATTCAGGCTGTTTTGCTGCAGGATACTTCTCCCGAGAGAGCGGCTGCTTTCAGCCTGTTGAGAGGTCGGAGCATGTCGGAGCCGATCCGGACGAGGGTTTAAAATAAACAAATTCCAAGAAGACAGTTTTGTAAACCCCTTGTAACAACCCTTTTCTCTTCAAGCTTCGGTCCCATGGCTGCACATGATCAGGTAACCAGCGGAGACTCGGGCGCAGTCGATTCAACCAGAACTTGATGTGCAATGCATGGTCTTGCGAGTTGCTCGCAGACTGAGCCTCCTTGGAACACCGGGCCGCTGCGTTGAAGAGCACATGTTCCGGAAACCGTAGCTTCCCCCATGTCCAGTGCTTATTCCCCCACCCCCAAAAAAACGAAAGGTGTTACGGAAGAATGGAGCTGCAGATTGAAGCTGCCAGTGCCTGACGTTCCTGAAAACTGTCATACTCACGTTTGGGCATTGCCAGGATGCGCAGGCGAAGAAAGAAAAGTCGTTGTTGAGCATTGAGGGTCCTGCTAGCCTTACCAGAGCCTGAGGGCTCGCCACCCAATAACCCGTAAATGGAGAGCGATACTTGACCATCAGTACCTGAGACCTATGCACAAAGCTGGGGTATGTGCCATATGTGCCAACATGGGACCCCTTGTTTCTATAGTGGTGACTACTATGCATAGTCATCTCAAGCTGTTCCTTGTGAGACTCTAAGCGCCTTAAGGCTTGAAGTACAAAACCAGTTGTAACAACCCTTTTCTCTTCAAGCTCCGGCCCCATGGCTGCACATGATCAGGTAACCAGCGGAGACTCGGGTGCAGTCGATTCAACCAGAACTTGGTGTGAAATGCATGGTCTTGCGAGTTGCTCGTAGACTGAGCCTGCTTGGAACACCGGGCCGCTGCGTTGAAGAGCACATGTTCCGGAAACCGTGGCTTCCCCATGTTCGCACAAAGCTGGGGTGTGTGCCAACATGGGACCCCTTGTTTCTGTAGTGGCGACTACTATGCATACCCGGCAAACCTATTCGTAGATGACTCAAGAGGTCATATCAAGCTGTCTCTTGTGAGACTCTGAGCTCCTTAAGGCTTGAAGGGTGGCAGGAATTGCAGCCTAAGTGGGGACCCCCTTTGAACACCCTGGGACGTGGGACCACCGCGGCCAAGGCGACCAAGGCTCGCTGGCCGTCTCTGCCATGGCTCCTTGAAGCTTCGGGCTGGACAAACTGAACCACCGGGGGCACAGAAATCGGCAGGGCCAAAACCTAAAACGCAACAGGCAGGGGAAAGGGAGTGCAACGGTGTGCATGAAGGCTGCGGCCAAACCTCGAGCAAGGCGACAAAAGGACGTGGACAGTGTTCACTCCAGGACTGGAACGAAAACTTGCCTAAGCGACCGCTGCTTGTGCATGCAAGCCTTCTGAGGCCAGCTGCACAAGCGCCGTTTCGGTCAGGAAGGCCTCAGGAAGACTGATGATCCAATGGCATGCAGAAGCCTTCGGCTCAGAAAATGCCCGATCAGCACGGGCCCGGCTTGCTCGTACCTGCATCGCACGCGTAGCAGCAACGCGTGTAAAGCCCTATTCAGAGCATACCCTTCCGCTCGCACTAGACGGTCTTCCCAGCGTTGAAGTCATCTCTCTCTCCCTCCCTCTCCAGGACTCCATGGAAGCAGAAGCACGACCCAGGCCTCACGGTTTGAAGAAGCTTCATTCTTTGCTATCACGACGACCGCCGCTTGCCATTGCAGCGAAGGAAACCCCTCAGCACACTGAGGTTGACCTCTTGTCGGTTGCCTCCATGTTGTGGTTTATGTGGCATCTATGGTTTCTATGGTTTCTATCGTGTGCTGTCGCTAATCTCTTCCTCCTTAGGGCGGTGTACATCGTATATTCAAAATGCCTTAAGTAATGAAGTCGGCCTGTGATTCGTGGAGCGGAGTCTGATCCTCAAGGGATGGATTTAGGGTTTAGGGTTTTTCGTGCTTGGGGTTTAAGGGTACGCTTTGTAGAAAAGTTATCTCCGGACATGGAGGAATAAAGGTGTCCCCAGCAAAACGAAATTGAAAAGATGGTTTTTCTATTGCTGGAATCTAGAGGAGATACACGATCTCTTCTTAAAGTAGACGAATAGAGGTTTCCGAAACCCGACTAGATTCATGTGCGGAGCGCGATGTCGACCACGGAATGCGCAGAGGACCGAGAACGCGATTCGACCACAGAATGTGCGGGAACCGGGCGAAAGTGCGTTTTCCACCCCAGAATGCGTGCGGGACCTTGGCGTGAGCACGGGTAACCCTGTACTTTTCTCTCTCTTTCAGAAAAATCGCGCGAACTTACTGGAGGCTGCTGCGTACCGATAACATTCGTCCAAGCATATATGCGTATGGATGGAATTGTATGCGTTCGAGATGTCTCTTAAACTCCTTCCAAATACAAGATATATCCTCCCTTCATCAAGAGGAAATTCGTTGAAGAAGTTGAAGTATCCTCAGTGCAAGCGGCATCTGCGCTCAAAAGCACCAATTAGAAATCTTCAAAGATTCCAGAATTCGACATCTTTGGAGGAGAACAGAGTCGGCTTTGTGGTTGTTAGCTCGAATCCATGCGCGGGCGGCGTGGATCATTTCCTCGGCCCCCAAGCAGATTCCCATTGCGACTTGTTGGATAGCGAGACGATTCTGGATACCTTATCTGTCGAGAAGAGGAAGAAAGTCGTCTTGAACACCAATTTGATTAGAGTTCGAGTTATAATTTCATGGTTCATTCAGAATCGATAATATTCAATTCAAAAATCCAATTCTCGGCAACGTATATTAAACGCCCATCATTATTCCCCATAATCTTTCCGACCCAATATTCAGATTCGATATATCATTTTGAATTAAGTAATAACTTCAATGCCCTAGCCCAAAACCCCAAAACCCCACCTTCGCTTGCTTGTGGTAAGGAGGCCGATGAGTTCCAATGTTAGTCAAAATATACTTGTATGTCGATCTTCCATTTTTCATTGGTAATTTGGGGTGAAAGAAATCACTTATGACATGTTCAGGGCCCCTCCCCCCCATCCCACATTGTATGGCCTGTCCCAGAAACATGTGAAGCGATGAGGTTTGCATTCCAATTGCAGAGCACACGCGCTCGTGTAAACATGCAACTCGCTATTGCAGGTCGTGATGGCCCATCATGGCCTCTTCTATTTCGGACTTTACGTTTCGGACCTTTTCGGACCTTTTCGCCCATCGCTGCCTGTAAGGGGTGCCTGGAGGCCTCCCCCCAAGGCGCCGGCCATGGTGCAACAAGAATGTCGCTACGTGCACCGACACGTGTGGTCAACAACACAATCCTACAAGTACCCATGGCCTGCGAAAGGATGCTCCTGATGTAGATATGTAGGTATATGTCGGTCTCATGCAGATGGAACAATGTAGGTGTGTATGTAGTTAGTTGCGTCTGTAGTTATGAAGTTCCGAGAAGCAGAGCAACAGCAGCAACACCACCACCACCACCACCACCACCACCACCACCACCACCACCACGACTTGTCAGGTCGGTCTTCGTGGAATCTTGCGTAAATAGTGTAACTTGCAGTCCCATCCCTCGGCTTCCCTGGTTGCTTTGGCTTTTATCGCCTGATGGCCTATGCATCCTCACACATTTTCTCCACGCAACGACGCAACCCAGGCCGAGTCTGCACCTCAGACCCCTTTGGTTCGGAGGATCGCGTCCCTGCTGCGTCCCGTTGGTCCCGTTGCGCGCAGAAGGATGTGGCTCCTCCGCCACGCGGGGGGCCACGCGGCCACAAACGGAGTCTGCCACGGTTGACGTCCGATGTCACCAAGGTGCAAACGGCAAGAGCTGACGGTGCATGCTGCCTTTTCTGGCAGGCGCACGAAGGAGCGTCGTGCACGCGCACACGCCATGCGCACACCTAAGCTCAGTGCGAATGGTAGCAGGCCGGTATCTGCATCATCACTGCCATTCGGGTGGTGCCCGAAGGCTACACGGCTATACAATCGCAACTCAGAGATGCCGCGAGACTCGGCAAGCTGGGTTGGGCCTCTTGCCTAAAGTGCAGAGCTGAAAGAGCTCAGCCTAGCCCGACAGAGCTGGCCGCGTGAAGAGGGCGGCGCCTTTCGGGTCCGCGACATATCCAAGCCAGGCTTCACACCAGGCTCTCAGCCAGAAGCCAGAAATAGCAGTTCAAAGACGACTCACCGAGCACGAGCTCCAGCTGCTGGCTCTTGCGGAGGCTTTAAGGGGGGGGGGAAGAACTCCCTAAAGGCACGGGGGAGGACGGAGAGTTTAAGGAGAAGGGCTTCATCTCGGGCTTAGACGGCATCCTCCTCCCCAAGTCCTCCGAGGAGGCCCCCGAAGACTCCCCCGACGAAACCCCCGACAAGCCCTGTGAGTCCTCGGCCACCAGCTCTGCGGGGCCAAGCGCAAGCCCTTCTTTGGTGCTGCGGCCGTGCTAGCGAGGATGGCATTGCCTTAGCAACCTTAGCACTCTCCAAAGAGTCTTTGAGAGATCTCCCGACTTGGGTGAAAGTGCCGGAAAGAAGGGCACAAGGAACCCACTGATGCAACGGCGGTGTCTTCAGAGGCACGGGCTGCTAGCATCTGCGATGCACTTGTGCACGTACTTGGAAGGTCCTGCAAGGCCTTTCAACATGCCCATGCATGGTATACACGTTCAGCTTCTTCGGATCGCCTCTACGGGTAGAAGCTGAGACGACGCTTTCTTGAAAATGTGGCACCTCTGGCCCTGACGCAGCACCACAGGGGCCGGGTGGCATCCAGTTCTCGTCATCTTCCCCAGGCAGATTTTAACTGATCTTACAACCTAAGCACACTCTTCTGCAACCGGCCGCTGCTTCGCGACCGCTGACTGCTTCGCGACTGCTTGGCGTGGAGCAGAAGCCCCAAGACAATGCACGTGACTGTGATGATCCACTTCTCTTCGCGCGGAATTTGCGCGAGTCAGTCTCTTGCAGGCACAGGCCGAGAGCTTCAGAGAGGATTTCAAGAGAATCTTTCGAAAGTGCATGCGACTTGGCATGCGACAATTTGGAGGTGGACAGTCCGGCGAAGACCTCAACATGCTCGCGGGCATGAGGCCGTCTATCGTACATGCAGCCTCTGAAGACTCACCTTAAAAGACCCTTCTCACCAGACCATGGAGTATGAGCGCGAGCAGATCTGCGGCATCTATGGCATCTGCGGAATCTGTGCAGCTCGGAAGGCAGTTGCAAGGGTATGCGCGCTTCTTTGCCTCGTTGAAGTCTGCTTCTGCTTGCAGGGAAAGGGATCAGGGACTCTCCAATCTGACCCAGGAGCCTCACAGTCAAGGGTGCGTAGGAAGCGCTGCTCAAAAAGGCAGACCGAAAGACTTTCAGCCCAGCCCTGGCTGCCAGCGGCTGGAATCTGCGCCAGGATGTCAAGGTACAAGATCTACCGAGGAATTGTCAACCTGCCCCTTCCTGTGTTCGCATCCTTACCTCGGAGAAGTGGCAAGGGCAACACGGAGGAGCATGATTGATTCTGTGTGACTCTAGAAGCCTTGATCGCAAGAGACTTGTCCTTCCAAGCAATGTTTGAAGAAAGGAGTGTGAGCAAACACCGCGTTCACTCTCCACTTCACTTGCTTTTCAAGAGCGCAACGGACCTCGGCACGCCTAGCACTTAATGCTTTAATGGGAGCCTTCCGCCATCTCCCGCCCAAAGGCTTCATGGTCGATGGCTGTCATGCGCTGTTCTGAGGGGCCTCGCCACTGCCAAGCTTCGTTTGCGGTAGGAACCACGACAGCTTCCTAAATATCCTAAATGACTTTTCTTCAAAGTTCTAGGAGTCTAGAGGTTGCCGGGGACTCCAGCTACAAGGATGCACGAGCAGGGGGCTGAACTTCGCTGGTCGAAAGCCTTAGCTGGTTGCTTGCTGCCGTGCTCAGGGGCCTGGCGAATCCCTCCCTTGGGCCCCCGATTGTACCGCGGGCAAATGCTGTTGTTCGTCTCTGGGAGACGCGAGCGCGGCGAGGGATCTGCGAGAAGGCACGGACCACCAGGGACCTGTGCGCAGGGCCCCTCAGGTGCCACGCTGCGCCGCTGGAGTGAAGCGACGAAGCGTGCAATGTGCATGCGCATGCTCGGAGTTCTGGTCGGAGTTCTTCTCCCTTGAACAAAAGTGCTGAGTGGCTTTGAGGCCTCAATTCTGAAGTTGGAAGCCGGACGTGTACCTGCCAAGGGCGAGCACACCTGAATGCTGGACTTTGCGATTGCGCTGCGTGGTCAAGACTCTACGAAGCCGAACTGGCCTCACTAGCCCCTCGCTGACCCTTATCCCATCGGCGCGCGCCTTGTCAGGCCACATGTTTGCTCTTTTTCCTCGTGTCTTTTCGCTCATTCGTCAACTGACGCAAAGTTTTGAGATTCCGCGCTTAGCTGGAGAGCGGGAGTTGTTGAGGCTGCAGGCCTTCTGCGCAGCGGAAAACGGGACATGACAACGACTTGCCCCGACACTGCAAAGGCTACAGATGAGGTCGCAAGCTGAGGCTTCTGTCAAAGAACCATCAGTGTTCCACACACAAACCCCAGACGCATTCCCGGACCATCGCTGGCGCCGCTGGCGCCGCTGGCGCTGGCCTCGCAAATAAATCGAAGCCCCGAGCTTCTTCGCCAATGACGTGAGCTCAGTGAGCTCTTTCAGCTCTCTCACATGCGCACTATAAGCCGAAGCACGCGTCCTGCGAGTACAGATACCACCAGCAGTGCGCAACACCACAAGGTCGGTCAGTTGGTCAGTTACAACCTCTCGCTGCTAGTAGGCATGAGTAGGCATGAGTAGCTACAATCAATGAGGCTGCTTGCTGCATTGCAGTCGCTTCACTGGCCTTGCGTTCAGCATCCAGAGATGCAAGAGACCCAAACCTTCGGAGCTCACTGGCACAAAGGGCACAAAGCAGCCCCGCGGCCCTGGCGTGCTTCCACCTTAACTTACTTTAATCAAAAGCACAGAAGGAAACTTCATAAACCCCCTGGTGTTGCAAGCTGTTTGCTCTTAAGGGGTGTTGATCTGAGTTCAATTCTGCAATGGAATGGGCGGCCTGTGCCAGGAAAGGGCGTCGGAGTTTTTTGCGATTATACTATGAGACTATGATGGCTAGCCCCCTGCAAGATCTGATCCGTGCACAAGCTGTTGAGTTGTGCATCTGAACCTCTGTGGCCGCAACTGCCGGCTTTGCCCAAGGTTTCAACGACAAAGCAAAGTCAACATCGAGGGAACACGAGGAGGACGCGAGGTCGGCCTGGGCTGTGGGCCAAGGTACATCTCCCGGAGATCTAAACTGACCAAGCTAGAGCATGGCAAGGGCTAGTGGTGGGAATGTCAATGACGCTAAATGAATCCTTGAAGGCACACAGCGTGAGCACTTGTGCCTTTGGACTTGCAGCTTCAAGAATCCATTTGAGGTTGGCTTTAGGAGGATCCAGCACGCCAATATTTGTGAAATCGCGATAGATGGTAGCCAACTTGTTAACATCTTGCTTCTGAAGTGTCCCAACATGGCCATTGCGGGGCCTACAGGCTCAGCTGCAGACTTAACTGCAAACTTACTTGCAGTGCTCACGGCCTGAAGAACGAGACTCAGGAACAAGAGCATCAAGTGCTCTGGAAACAAAGGGGTTATATGCCGTGCTGAACATGCGTACTCGAACTGCGCAAAGGCAGTCGAATCTCCCTTGTGTTCTGGACAGGAATCGCACGCACTGCCTCTCGGTGTCGGCTTACCCTACAATGCCTACAATTGTGCAAGCACCCTCTGGTAGCAGAAGTGTGTTGCTGAATCTCTCTGCACGCAGCAACCCGCATCATGGATGACGATAGGGTTCCCCGGCATTGCTTGCCAGGGAGGAATCTACAGCACTACAAGGCCAAAAAAGCCTAGACATCCCGCAACAAAGAGCTCTTTCTCGCACAGCACAAGAAGAACAGGTGGATGCTATTTGGTAGCTTCCGTCACAACTGGACGTGTCTCCTGTTGTCGGGGAACGCCTCTTTGCTGGGGAGAGCTAACCCGGGCCAAAACGGAAGAATCCTTGCTTACTTCGCGCCCTGCGCACAGAGCACGGACGCTTGTTCATGGCTTGTGTTGGTGAGACAGGCTCAGATGCACATTGCACTCTCTGATACCCTGTGATAGTCATGCGCAGGACATCTTGTTAACAACCAAAAACCTGAGCCGCCTTAGACTTTACCGAACCTGCGAAGGGATTGTGCAGCTATTGATGATGCGACCGTGCGCGGCAGGAAGTGACAACTTGGGTGTAGAGGCAGGGTGCGTGATTCGTGGAGTCTTCCAACCACTCAGGGACTCAGGGTCTGGGGGACCTCCTCGCGAGAACAGCCCCAGGACGTGCTTGAGGAGACAGAGGAGGAGACAGAAGATCTCTCTCTTCCCACGCCCTCGCAGAAAGCGACGACAGATGACAGTGAGGACAGCATGCACGCAGCGATGCGCATGTCAAACGCACCGAAATGAGCGTGGCAGCATGTGACCGAGCCCTACAGAGAGAGCCCGCCCTTGGCCACTACTCCATGCCGTGAGTAACGGCAAGTGTGCACCAGAGCTCCAGGCGCTCGCGGGGCACACCGAGCACATGCACCCGACGCAGCGGAGCCCGCGGCGTAGCGAGTGGCGGAGCCCACGGTGGAGCCCACAGCAACCAGAGAAGCATTCAAGCGGAGCCCTGTTGGTACCTGGTTCTACAGCAACATTGGACCTTATCTTCTGGAAGGAAGCTAAGAGCGTGGACCCTCTGATATGAATGCTTTCGAGCTCATGCGAAGTGCGAAAGGCCCGCAGCAAGCTGAGCACGAAGCGTGTGGCGGGGCCAAGCTTCGCAGAAGGATCGCGAGCCCGTTCATGTCGTGAAGCTGCATGGCGCAACTCTTCCTTTCCCTCCCGGCCGTGGCTGGCCTTGGTACACGGAGAACAGGGAAGAATCCCGGGTAGAACAGGCTAGAGTCATGCAGAGTTAGAGGCAGAGGCAAGCCGAGGCCTCGGGAGGATAAATGGCCCCCCCATGGCTTCAAGGCCCACACCCTCACCCTCACCCATCAACAGCAGGGAGCAACGCGTCGACCCTCTCACCGAAGGCCCCGCACGGCCGCACGGCCGCACGAACATGGCAACAACGTGGGACAACGAACCTTTTCGTGCAAGAGGTCCATGGGAAGTTGCAAGATCTGAACTGTGCTTAGAGCTCAAGCTCCGAGCCTAGGTAACACCAAGGCTGCTCGTCATGCCTATATAAGGAGCGAGAACCTTGCAGAAACTCAGGTTCAGCAACGCGCGATGAGATGGGCACAGGGAAAAACCACGTTTGGGAGAAAACATTAACCCTCTGCCGCGGGAACAGTGTGACTCGATGCAAGCCTTGCAGCCTCGCATAGCCTCGCGGAGCACACGAGCGACAAAGAAAGGGCAAATGGTGCAAGAAAGAAACGGCAAAGAGCATGGCATCACGAGTCCGTTGACGCCTTGAAGGTGCATGGAGCAAAAAAAATCCGCCTCCTGCCAGATCTCGGCCATGGTTGGTAGCAGCACGCCAGTAGAATGTCTCAGTTGCACCCGTGTGTGACTTCATTGGCTCGGGCCCTGGCATGGATGAGGCGAGGTGTGACGAGGCGTTGGGAGGCTCAACAGCGCACTAGGCATGCCCTGCAGGCTTTGTGAGAGCAAGAAGGAAAAACTGTAAAAACATTTGAGTCTTTCCATGTGTTAGAGCGAGGGCCAGTTCCAGCCGCCCCGACCCCATCGAAGAAAGTCTAGTCCTGCCTTGTTCAGCCTCTACATGTTTCTTGCTTGCTCCAGGCTGTTCGGATTCCGGGCCGAAGTTAGCAGGGGATCCCATCGGAAGGAGGGGGAATCTTTCAGGTGAAAGGAAATCTGCGTCCGCATAATTCAATAAGAGAAACAGGGAAATCCTTCATGAACTGAAGGGATCATCTGGAGGGTCTAGGGAAATCCTTCAAAACCACTTTCGAAAGTGTCACTTTGGAATAGAGACCAAGCCGGCAGGCCGAGGATCCCCAAATCTTCCTTCAGCCAAGGCTTCGGACGTTTTCGTATCAGGACCCAAGACAGAAGTGCCAGAGCAATAAGTGCACTTGTGGGCTTGGGGGAGTTGTGCGACTGTTGGCCTGCCTCGCCTTGACAGCTATCAGCTGCAGCGCGCTGACTTGCTGGTGGCATGCTGCCAATGTTCGAAGGGGACAAGGTGTGCCACATGATCCATCAGAGGAGCCGGCTCCGTGGCCGCGTGTGCTATGTGCGTATTTCAGCTTCGACGTAGGAGCGGCAATTTAGCAAGCTACATACAACCCTGTGATTCAACAAGTGCCATCAACATGAAAAGTGCCAGTAGCTTGATGAGGGCCAGCAGCCACACCGCTCTGCGATTTGAGATCGCACGTCCCTGCCAAGTGCCAGGGCGCAGGTCAGCTTAGGACAGTGGGAATCTAGAATCAGTCGAGGCCAAATATGCCAAATATGCCGAGACGAGGAGAATCTATGACGATGCCGTTGCGGAAATTGTCCTGCACTGACTTGATGTGGATGCCTTGCAGCTTAGGGACGCAGGGATCTCAGGGACTTCAAGCCGAAAGAACGGTATGCAACAGCCAACACCGACAAGTAGAGCCCCGATGGATTTCCCGGTTCCACGGCGCTCCATGGTTCTGCTATCCTGGCATATCCCAGCCGATGCCATGAACAGCCTCAGGCTTATGGACTTACATGCCCAGCGGCCTCATGGGCCTCATGGGCCTCAAACATCCCGCAACATCTCGCCACTCCAGCTCAGGTGGTGTCGCTGCTCCGCATTCCTCAACGCGCCGCAAAGGGTCCCGACACACAGCGCCGACATTTGAGGTGCCTTTTTGGGCGCGAGGCCCAGAGGCGTCTGGATTGCCCACAGCAAGGCGAGGCACATTTTGAGAACCCCAGTTCCGCGCCACTGGTGCAAATAGAGTGTCATGCAGATTTCAAGTCAAAGCAGAGTGCGAACAATTGAAACATGGGCTAGCTTGGAGCAGTTGACAGCAGGTGGTGTGGCTCGAGATCGTGACCGCAACACGGGGGTGTGGAACTGTTGCTGATGATGATTGCAAAGTTGGAGGCATGGCGGGCCGGGAAATGGGCAAACGTGCCGCTCTGAATGCACGACGAAAGCGCTGGGGCCAAGATCCAGGACAATGAAAGCTACCTACAAGTGGCCCATCTCTGCAGGACATCAATTGGATGAAGGCGGCGCACTGCTGCACAAGACATTCAACAGGCAACCGTCTGGACCATGTGGCAATCGGAAAGCGAAACCGAGGATGTGGCAGGATGTGGCTGGATGTGGCATCGTAGCCCAGTGCCGCAGCTGTTCGTGCAGTGTTCGCCTCGGTCGCCGGCCTCTCTTGCCCCCGCCCCCCCCCCCCCCCCCCCCCCCGGCCCCCTTGGCCTTTTGGGCGTGAAGGCCAGGCGAACGGAAAGCAGAGTATTGTTCACAAAGAGAGCAGGGCGTGGGTTCCATACGTGGCCAATGACCTAGTGCGCCACTCACATGGCACCTTGGGTGCCCCTTGGACCAACTCGCTTTTTGATTTTCTGAGCGCACTACACATCTTCAAGCATGTTGGCGTTTCTTCTTGTCTTTCCCAGCCCGTGTCGCGTTCAAAGGGCTTCATGACTTGTAAGTAAAGATCCCGATCGGACACAACCTCAACTACAACGCTTCAATAATCGCCGAAGGTTCACATACTAGACTGTTTAGCACTGGCTCTGCCGATGTCGATCGTAATCACTGGTAGTTGTAGCCAAGCCATCTCCACACCCTTTTGAAGATCATGGTAGTCTCCTAGTTGTCGACTGGTGTGGGGGGCGGGTTGTGCAAGCGCCACGAAACGCCTCCGGCGCTGCGCTAGGCCGCAAGGCATCGGCATCCGCAAGCGGGATCACGGCATTTGCGCCTCTATGATTGGATGGTAAGTGAGGTGGGCGGTGGCCGGGGCAAGGCGGGAACGGCAGGAGCACAATGCCCAACTTCGAGTTGACGGAAGTCACGAAAGCCACGGAGCCAGGGAGCAGGGGGCGAGGCCCTGGTGCGTCTTGGCGCCATCCGATCATGGGAGTGTGTTCAACGTTGTCCAAGGCATCCTCTCTAAGTCAAGTCATGTCAAGTCCTGGCCTTCCAGTTCTTGGGGCGCACGGCGCTGCATTCGCGCGTTGCCAGCTGCTGTGGATAGAAGGACAGCGGCGCCAGGCTTCGTTGAGCCCCATGCGTGGGCCGTGTGGGTACTGGGGCCCTTGGCTGACCGCCTTGCAAAGGGCGGTCGACCTCTTCATCCCTGTGCCCTGCCGAAGTGTGTGCTGCTTCGCTGGCGAGCTCTGCGCATCACCACATCTTGAGGATTGACCACATGAGCAAGAGGGGAAGAAACAGAACCATGATTCCGGTGCTATCGGGGTGCATGTGCACGGCTGCTTGAACATATCGAACCTCTTCGGCCCACACGCCTGTAAACATCAGAGAGAGGAGGACTTGCCCAGGGCCGTGGATTCCGTAGATGCCGCTCGACGCGGTGAAGACTGCCACAGGCCCCATGGGTCAAGAAGAGGTCAAGAAGAGGTCAAGAACAGTCAAGACTGGGAGCTGAGGTGAGGTCAAGAAGGACACGGCCGACACGGCCAGCACGGCCGACACGGCGAGGCCGACCCGGCCTTGCTCAGCTCGCCCGAGGCGTTTGCTGCCGCAAGGCCACTCGAGTGGAAGCCACCGTCACCGTGTCAACTTTGGAGGTGAGTTTAGGATGATCAGGCGACCTGCGCACCTTCCTGGGATCCGAGGGGTCCTAGACAAGGCGTCCTAGGCAAAGCAGACCAGCCCGTGGCCTGCAGGTGTGTGGAGCAGACGCACGCGGGCGCCGTGGCCGCACAACATCGCGCAGCGCTGTCGGGAAGAGAACCTGATGCAATGGCACTGCATGCATGGGCGGAAGTTCAGGGGAAGCCCACATAAGCCCCCCAGATGCCTGTGAAAGCTTGGGAACAAGCTGCAGAGTTGAGGAAGGAAGCGCTCTCCTGCCAGGCCGAAGGGGCAACAGCTTAGCGTGGTCTGTGCCGTGCAGGTGCCACACGCTGCACGCGCTGCACGGGCAGCCCGAAATCGCTTTCTTGGTTTAGTGGGTGCGCCGGGCTCAGGCCAAAAGCCTACGTCATACTTCTGTCACATCCACGTCACATGTATCGCATAGCCTAGATCCGCACTTGCCTCACTCCGAAGGCAGGGCCAAGCACCTCACTCAAAGTTCCGGTTCTCACGAATGCTCTTTTCCTGGCTGGCACGAGCGGCAGGAGCGGCAGAAGCGGCAAAAGCACGAGCACATTGGGCCACAGTCCAAGGGTGCAGCCGTGTGGTGGACGCGGGCGACGTGGCCGCACGGCTCGAATCTCGAAGCGATCATGGCATCCCTAAACCCTGATGCCGACGTCTGGAGGCTAGCCAGGGACAACGGCAAGCACCTGACTGGCCAGTCGATACCCTTGGCTCCAACGACCTAAAGCCCCTAAAGTACCTGAGCCCCCTGGAAGCCTAAACTCTTCCTGATGCTTCCTAACCGAGCTCAGCAAAGTTAGGTTGCTCCATTCGGGCCTCATTGTGGTCCCCACAAGCATACTTCCAAAGATGAACGCGCTTCTCCTCATGCGAAATAGAAATCACACCAAGAAGCTCAGAGGCACAACCCTGGCTGGGTTTTTGCTTTAACCGATTCTTCTCACCTTGTCGTGCCATGGTTGTTGAAACCAAAGAGCCCTTTTTAGTATCCTGACTCTTGGCTTTTTTTGTGTCTTGCAAGAAAATTCAAAGATGATAGGCTCCGCCTGGTTACCGCCTTTCTGCTGTCTCTGCTGCCACTACCATGTGACGCTTGACAGTACTCGCGGCAAGTGCGAAAGCAACTTTTCATGTTGTTCTTCGGCGTGACGCTGCACGTGGCGCACACGTCCTGTGGACGGAAGCTGCCGACATGTATCAACTGAAAGCGATTGACGCCTAACAGTCTGAAACACTCCGGAACTCTGAAACTGAGTCCAGGATGAAGCAAATCTATGTCCGGTCAGACACAACGTTAATGATGCCCTTCCTTCGATGTAGGGATCTCATCTCTGCGTGCCTGTATGTATAAGATCTGGAGTCCAACTGATGCCTGATAAGTGACTGATAAGCACAGCATATTCGTGGCAGCTTTGTGGTTGATTTGCTTCGCGATGAACCAAAAAGTGAAAGCAAAGAACGCATCGTGCTGGAGGGCCATCGAGACCCCGAAGGTTCGCCCACCGCGTCGTGGGACTCATGTCCGATCGGAAAACTTCCAAGAGCTCCAGGGCAGCCTCTCTAGGCCAAGTCGCGGCATTCCAGCTCTTGGCGCGCGGCACTGCATCCCCACGCTGGCAGCCGCGGCGCTGTGAATAAAAGACACGGGCGCCAGCCTTCGATGAGCCCCACGCATGGCCCGCGTGGCCCGAGCGACTTTTGACTAATCGCCTTGCAAAGGGCGGTCGAACTCTTCATCCCCGTGCCCGCCGAAGTGTGTGCTGCTTCGCTGGCGAGCTCTGCGCATCACGACATCTTGAGGAATGACCCAAGGTCCCATGAGAAGAGCGGAAGAAACAGAACCATAATTCCGGTGTCACTTTGCCGCTTCTCCGCAAGGGAGTGCAGAAGGACTGGCGGAACCGTGGCTCACGCCTGTGCAACATGCCCTGGGTGTGCTGCGTATGAGCTTGCAGGAACAAGGGCGGAGCTTCCCTTGTGAACTCCCTAAGTCTTCGCGAGCGACCTCATCTTTACACATTGACTCACGTTGCGTCGCAGAAGGGCACTCGAGGTCACCCACAAGGCTGCTGTTGAAGTCGGATCTTCAGTTTATGGCCTTTTTGAGGCGTTGCATGGGGGCTTTCCCTCAACAAAAGAGAGAATGAAGGCGCGACCGACGGCCTGAAGTGCTCCAAGGTTTTGGGACGTCAGCGATACTTCTGAAAGGCCAACCGCGCCGCAGCAGCTTTGTTTAGCCATCTCCGTTCTGGTTGACAGGCCTGGAAGGCCAACACAGGAAGGTGTCGACCCGAGGAATCGAAGCTCGTGGGGCCGCCTAGAAAACTGGTCCGGGATGGAGGGGTAACATGGGTAACGGAAGAACAATGGAGAGAACAACGGAGACAACACGGAGGACTCCTTATTTCTGGGCTCTCCTCTGATGCGAAGCCGGGCGTCTCACTTGTGTCGACAACAACTCACCAAAGGAATTTGAGGCTATCAGGCGACAGCCGCCTACGAGGGCGGGCCAACACCTTTCCTATCAAGCTTTCAATTGTCAGACTTGCCACTCACCACTTACATCGCCTTAAACCCACACCTGAGACAAACTGGAGATCGCTCCCCTGGAGAAGGACTCTCCGGGACACGAACTCTTACAATGGACTCCACAAACACTTTGAAGCCTTTGCGGCTTCGCATGCATGCAGTCGTAGAAACGCGGCTTGGGGGAGTCACGGCGCATGTTCGATGCTCTTCAGGCTAACAGCTCGAGGACTACCCTGACTATGGCAGTACCACCTTCGAAGTCGTCCTGCATCCTCTGCTTCTTGGGGTGTCTTGCCACAACTCCACACGTGGTCATGCTGTGAAAGGTGTGTAGTAGTCCACACGTGTAGGCTGCTGCAAAGTCAAGACACTACCCAACCTGCGGGTATGCTGGCAACTGCGAAATGAGCGAGAGGAGCACAGCAGAAGCTTTAAGTGGCGCTGGCAAAGCCCGAAGACGCACCAAGGACTCCCAAAAGACTACAGTCCAGCCATCTTCACGCTCCCTTGAACATCATGATAGTCTCTTAGTTGTCGACTAGTGTGGAGCGAGTTGTGCAAGCGCCACGAAACGCCTCGGGCGCTGCGCTGGGCCGCCAGGCATCGACATTCGCAAGCGGGATCACGGCACCTGCGCCTCTATTAGAGGATGGTAAGTGAGGCGGTGGCCGGGGCAAGGCGGGAACGGCAGGAGCACAATGCCCAACTTCGAGTTGACGGAAGTCACGAAAGCCACGGAGCAAGGGGAGCGGTGGGCGAGGCCGTGGTGCGTCTTGGCGCCATCCGATCATGGGAGTGTGCTCAACGTTGTCCAAGGCATCCTCTCTAAGTCAAGTCATGTCAAGTCCTGGCCTTCCAGTTCTTGGGGCGCACGGCGCTGCGTTCGCGCGTTGCCAGCTGCTGTGGATAGGCCAGCGGCGCCGGCCTTCGTTGAGCCCCACGCGTGGGCCACGCGGGTACTGGGGCCCTTGGCTGACCACCTCACAGAGGGCGGTCGACCTCTTCATCCCTGTGCCCTGCCGAAGTGTGTGCTGCTTCGCTGGCGAGCTCTGCGCATCACCACATCTTGAGGAATGACCACACGAGCAAGAGGGGAAGAAACAGAACCATGATTCCGGTGCTATCGGGGTGCATGTGCACGGCTGCTTGAACATATCGAACCTCTTCGGCCCACACGCCTGTAAACATCAGAGAGAGGAGGACTTGCCCAGGGCCGTGGATTCCGTAGATGCCGCTCGACGCGGTGAAGACTGCCACCGGCGCCATGGGTCAAGAAGAGGTCAAGAAGAGGTCACGAACAGTCAAGACTGGGAGCTGAGGTGAGGTCAAGAAGGACACGGCCCGACACGGCCAGCACGGCCGACACGGCGAGGCCGACCCGGCTTTGCTCAGCTCGCCCGAGGCGTTTGCCGCCGCAAGGCCACTCGAGTGGAAGCCACCGTCACCATGTCAACTTTGGAGGTGAGTTTAGGATGATCAGGTGACCTGTGCACCTTCCTGGGATCCGAGGGGTCCTAGACAAGGCGTCCTAGGCAAGGCAGACCAGCGCGGGGCCTGCCGGAGGTGTGTGGAGCAGACGCACACGGATCGCGCAACGTTGCTGGGAAGAGAACCTGATGCAATGGCACTGCATGCACGGGCGGAAGTTCAGGGGAAGCCCACATAAGCCCACCAGCTGCCTGTGAAAGCTTGGGAACAAGCTGCAGAGTTGAGGAAGGAAGCACTCTCCTGCCAGGCCGAAGGGGCAACATAGGGGCCGAACAAAATGGACCCCCAAAAAAGGCGTACCCCCAGCCGACCTTGAACGAGCCTTGTAAGCCCAAAACCTCCAAAACGAACCTCGGCGAAGTCAGGCGACTTCGACGACGGAAAGATAAGGGTTTACGAAGCCGCGCTTGCCGAGCCTGATGCTCTGCACTTCGCACCTCTCAACTTGCCCCCCGCGGGGGCGACGAACGCTGACCCCAAACAAGCCTCGACGAAGAGGGGGAAGGTTCGACGAAGGCGCCAGGGTTCCACGAAGGCCGGCGGGTTTAAACGAACTTTGTCTAAGGAAAGTTCGCATGCCGGTTGCTATTTGGGCGGGTCCCTTGGGCCAGACAACAGCTTAGCGTGGTCTGTGCCGTGCGGGAACAGAGCAAGGTCCGAGGACCTCCACAAAGATCCACAAAGCTGGGCCACGCCTACTTCTGAGGGTGGTGCGAGAATAAAAATGCCGATCTACAAACAACAGTTACTCTGGGCTCTGAGCTCCTACTTCTGAGGGCAAGTAGGTGCGGTGTGGTGCGGTGCGGGTCGGTGCGGGTGTGCGGATGGCTGCACATGCTGCACATACTGCAGGGGCAGCCCGAGATCGTTTTCTCGGTTTCGTGGGTGTGCGGGACTCACATTGTGGGCCATGGACCAAGGGCGCAGGCATGAGGTGGACGCCGGCGACGCGGCTGCAAGACTAGAATGTCAAGCGATCACGGCATCCCGAAACAATGATGCCGACGTCTGGGCTAGCCAGGGACAATGGCAAGCACCTGCCTGGCCAGCCGAAACGCTAAGCCGCTAAGCCAAACTGTCCGACTTGTAGATGGATGACACCGACAACTCCGGCATGGACTTATGTGGAGTCTGAGCACCGCACCCGCCATTTCTTCTGGCAGCGTGAGTGCGTCAAGCAACTCACAGTCAAAGCTCGGAGACTCGTTCACGTCTCCCTGTTCGAGCCACCAACAAATCGCATGAGCGCGGCTGACTACATGGAGTTGTGACAGACCCAGAAGTACTGCCCCCTCGGTTGACCTTTCGTGAACTGCACCTTTGCAAGGGGGCCTACCGAGGAATTGCGCGCTGCTATTCAGGACTTCTTTGAAGATGAAAGAACAGCCTGATCGAGATGAACGGTGAAAAGTCGGGGGTCAACTCGTGTCGCCACCTCCTGCAACAAGGTTGCTGTGAAGGCAGGGGGCCTGATAGGTTGGCACTGGGCATCTGTTGTGGACCCAAAGAGAGGAATACAGCGACCTGATAACCCAGTAACCAAAATACTTTCAACAACTCTGAGGAGTTTCTTTGACCCGAGGCCTGCGAGGGGCAGCTGCATGGGCACCACCTCCCAGTATCCCCTCTTAAGACCGGCCTGACAGAGCTGTCTAAAAAGTTGGCCTCGGCTTTAGTTCCCCGCAGCCAATGGCCGGCCAAACGTAGCTTGCAGATGTTCACAAGCACCTGCTTTGGGTCGCCCATGCGTGACATAATTTTTGGAGCCGAGATGCAGTCATCAGAGTAACTGCACGAGTTCTTCGGCTCCGAATGTCAATGACACCTTACATTCCTCGCAGCGCAAGCCCTGGCTTCGGTTCCGAGAATTCTCCGGGCACCAATTCTTAAAGCCCACATGAAACCCTGAAACTTGAGATGAAGTTTCCGCGTCCACAGCCCACGAGAATTCTTATTCCAGCAGACTGGTTGCTCGGCCGTCAAAGGGTTCAATAATTCAGCAGAAAGTTGAAAACGAAACACATGAACCATCTGACGTTAAGCTTTCATTTCCTCGCAGCTACCCTGCAGCCCCAACAGCCTTTTAAGGTGGAGATCGCAAGTGGCGTTCGGCAAGGATGAAGGGCATCCTGGTAGGGAACTTGGGTGGAACTGCATGAACCTAACATCCCAGCTGCTTCCTCAACAACGCAAAACGAGGCTTGGTCAAAAGGCCTGGGTCGTGCGCCGTTTACGTGTCACCAGCAGTTAGCTCCCGGGTCCTTCCCAACCGCAGGCAACAGCTGAGTATCGACGAAACCTTCGATTGCTAAATTGCTGCGGGGTGAGGTGTAAGATTTCGGGTTTAGGAGCTTAAGGGTTAAAAAGAAGGCATTCACAATTGTCGGCCCAGACCGCAGAGCTTGGGCAGCTGGGTGCTGGGGGCCAAGGCCGTCTAACTCAGTCGCTGATTGGATCGGGGAAGAAATTGTCTGGTGTGCAGCCCGGGCCTGTGAACCGAAGTCAAGAACTCGCAAAAACGAGTCTTGAGCCACGGCTGCCGCATGCACCCCTGAACTCTTGAGTGGCTTTGGGCGGCTACACCGTTCGGGCCCTGAAATCCAGAACCCTCCATAAAATCACCCTTGCCGGCTCGAGACCACAGGCCAGAACTGAGCGCTGCCAGAGCCATGATCTGAAGGAACATTGAGGACGAAACCGGCTGTGCGCCAGAAGTAGGGGTACGTCGATTATGCCGCGGCTGTCGCTGCATCCACCCCCCTCCCTGCTCATTTTCGCGTGCCCTTGTTGCCTACGCATGTCTTGGAGACCTCCTTCGGCTTGTTGCTGACACAACGCGAACGACTTCGCTACGAACCCTATGTCGCACAAAGGCCCCCCGGGCCTGCGACACACCCTGAACTTCTGGCTCGCAGCCAGGGCCCCGGTTCGCTGGGACTTGGGGACATGCCATGCAATCGGAATGCGGCAGGTGAGCGACCAAGAAAGAAAGCCATGCACAAACCGCCAGTTTGAAGCCTTCTCCAAGGCTGAGAACTGCAGGGGAGTACCTCAGTTGTCCTGCTTCTGACCACTGCCATTGCCAAGACCAGCAACGCATCCCGACGGTGAAGGAAAAGCAGAGCTTGGGCAGCTAGGGCTAGGTGCTGAGGGCCAAGGCCGTCTAACTCAGTCGCTGGTTGGCCTGGGGCTAGGTGCTGGGGGCCAGGGCCGTCTACCTCAGTCGCTGATTGGCCTGGCCTCTGTGTGAGGCAAGCACACATTTCTGGCTTGGCGCTGTGCAGGTCGCACGCGCAGGCAGCCTTGCATGCGCGGCTGCACTGCAGAACTGTTGGGGATGAAGAAGTGGGGGAGGGCGAGGGGCGAGCTATAGGATCTGGAAAGAAAGTGTCTGGTGTATTCTGCTGTGCAGCCCAGTCAAGAACTCGCAAAAACGAGTCTTGAGCCACGGCTGCCGCAAAAACCCCTGAACTCTTGAGTGGCTTTGGGCGGCTACACACTTCGGGCCCTGAAATCCGGAACCCTGAATAACATCACCCTTTACGGCTCGAGACCACAGGCCAGAACTGAACTCTGCCAGAGCCATGATCTGAAGGAACATTGAGGACGAAACTGGCTGTGCGCCAGAAGTAGTGGTACGTCGATTATGCCGCGGCTGTCGCCGCATCCACCCCCCTCCCTCTGGAGAGGGGCTGACACAACGCGAACGACTTCGCTACGAACCCTATGTCGCAGAAAGGCCCCCCCGGGCCTGTGACACACCCTGAAATTCTGGCTCGCAGCCAGGGCCCCGGTTCGTTGGGGACTTGGGGACACGCCATGCAATCGGAATGTGGAATGTGCGCCCGTAGCACCAACGACATCAAGCTGACCCTTGCAGTTCAATACTTGCTTGCTATTGACGTTGCTACACCCCGAACTCACGAGGTTGGCAGCGTCTCCAAGAACAGGCTGCAAAACGATGAGGGCGTGATCCACAACTCACTCCTCCTGCGGCCGTCACCTAAAGCACTCCCACACTGCCATCCCAAGAAACTCACTGAGATGCACGTTCTGTTGCGGCCTTTGCGTGGACCACACCAACGCGCACCAACTGAGACTGCAGAGACCACACAGGTGCATGTTCTTATGCTTTTGCATAGGGGTCTAGACACCTTTAAACACTTTATACACACTTGGTGCGACTTCGGTACAAGTCGAGATGGCTTCCGAGCCAAAACAAAGGGTCACCAGGCTTCGGTCACCATGCTTCTTCGTCTTGTGTCAACGTCAGCACGTGCATCTTCTTAGCGGCGGCCACTCTGGTGAGATTTGACATTTGTTAAAATTTTGGTTCTTTCTTGACAATTCAAGCTTTCTTGCTACAGCATACTCTTCTCGATCCCGAGAGAGCGGGTGTTTTCAGCCCGTTGAGAGGTCGGAGCATGTCGGAGCCGATCCGGACGAGGGTTCAAAAGAAACAAAATTCAAGAAAAACCGTTTTGTAAACCACTTGTAACAACCCTTTTCTCTTCAAGCCCCGGTCCCATGGCTGCACATGATCAGGCAACCAACGGAGACTCGGGTGCGGTCTCAGATGCGATTCGGTTCAACCAGAGCTCAGTGTGCAATGCATGGTCTTGCGCGTTGCTCGTCGGCTGAGCCTGCTTTGAACACCGGGCCGCTGCGTTTGAAGAGCACATGTTCCGGAAACCGTGGCTTTCCCCATGTCACAGTGCCTATCCCACCCCACCAGAGAAGGTGCTAAGGAGCAATGGGGCTGCAGAATGAAGCTGCCAGTGCCTGACGTTCCTGAAAACTGTCACCCGTCACTCCTGAGAAGACAATGCCCTGACAGCTTGGGCATTGCCAGGACGCGCAGGGGAAGAAAGGAAAGTGGATGTTCATGCGTTGAGATTCCTGCTGCCTGAAGGCTTGCCATCCAAACTAACCCATAAATGGAGAGGAATACTTGCACAGCAGGACCCGAGACCTATGCACAAAGCTGGGGTGTGTGCCAACATGGGACCCCCTGTTTCTGTAGTGGTGACTACTATGCATACCTGGCAAACCTATGCGTAGATGACTCAAGAGGTCATCTCAAGCTGTCTCTTGTGAGACTCTGAGCGCCTTAAGGCTTGAAGGGTGGCACGAATTGCTGCCTACGTGGGGACCCCCCTTTGAACACCCTGGGACGTGGGACCGAGGCGACCAAGGCGGCCAAGGCGACCAAGGCTCGCTGGCCGTCTCTGCCATGGCTCAGGGCCAAAACCTAAAACGCAACAGGCAGGGGAAAGGGAGTGCAACGGTGTGCATGAAGGCTGCGGCCAAACCTCGAGCAAGGCGACAAAAGGACGTGGACAGTGTTCACTCCAGGACTGGAACGAAAACTTGCCTAAGCGACCGCTGCTTGTGCATGTAAGCCTTCTGAGGCCAGCTGCACAAGCACCGTTTCGGTCAGGAAGGCCTCAGGAAGACTGATGATCCAATGGCATGCAGAAGCCTTCGGCTCAGAAAATGCCCGATCAGCACGGGCCCGGCTTGCTCGTACCTGCATCGCACGCGTAGCAGCAACGTGTGAAGCATACCCATCTGCTCGCACTAGACGGTCTTCCCAGCGTTGAAGTCATATATCTCTCCCTCTCCAGGACTCCATGGAAGGAGATTCACGACCCAGGCCTCACGGTTTGAAGAAGTTTCATTCTTTGCTATCACGACGACCGCCACTTGCCATAGCCGCGAAGGAAACCCCTCAGCACACTGAGGCTGACCTCTTGTCGGTTGCCTCCATGTTGCTTGTTTTTTTATGGTTTACATGGTTAGCATGGTTTCAGTGGTTTCAATGGTTTCCCTGGTTTCTGTGGCTTCTGTGGTTTCTATGGTTTCTATCGTGTGCTGTCGCTCATCTCTTCTGCCGTAGGGCGGTGTAGATTTTGTAAAAAGCGCTAAGTAATGAAGTCGGCCTGTGCTTCGTGGAGCGGAGTCTGATCCTCAAGGGACGGGTTTGAGGGTTTAGGGTTTTCGTGATTGGGGTTTAAGGGTACGCCCGGCAGCGGTATGGAGGTTGCGAGACTGCAGCATTCCTAAAAAGCGAAACAAATCGCTGGCCGCAAAAAGAACAGAACAACTGCAAAACGATGCATGTACCATAGTTCACCTCCGTTGGGGGTAACAATGATCCAGCGGTTTGGACCAGTTTCCGAAAGGCCGGGTGGTGTTCAAGAGGGGAGTGCCTTCCAGACCGTCTGCCCGACAAACAACACTTCGGAAAAACAGTCTGGGGAGCACATGCATAGACGCAAGAATCATGGTTCGAGTGTGAATGTCCATGCATCAGCAGGTTGCACAAAATCAACATGTTCTCTGAGCAAACACGAAAACCCTTTGTTTCGAGGTGCGCATGCACCTGTTCAGGCTGTTCATCAGATTTGTTTTCTTGTCCTCAACCTTCGACCAGCTTGCAAGAAGCATCGGCCATTTTTCCTCCGGCAGTGGACTGGGCTGACTGAACCTCACTCAACCTAAAAGGTGAGGCAAAGTCCGAGGTTCAGCTCCTGTCAGCATCAGATCTCGACATTGCAAACTTCGCCCTTGGACACTGGGATCAGCAACATTCCAGCCTTCCATTGCCGGAAAGGATTCGCAATGGAGCAGAGTTCGACATCTTCCTGCAAAGCAGCACATGCTGGCACACATGAATGCTAGCTGTGATCACTTCCTGACTCCTTTTCGGCCACCCCCACCCCAGAGAAGACTGAGGCCTTGCCAGCATTGGAGACCCGAAAGATGACGAACTTGCTCCCCTCCTCAGCAGGGCGGAGTTCTTTGCAGATCTCTTTTGCAGGCAGCATCTCTGAAGTCCCCAATCCATGCATGCGCCCTCTCCTTTTGCGCAAACGTCCATTCTCTGTAGCTCATCCTTAGGCGGCCACATGCACAGCAACCCCACGGAAAGACGACGCCACGTGCAGTAGCTGTCTCGCGCCAAGCTTCTCGAAAAGTTGCTTGTCCTCGCAGCACAGCACAGTGGGTGGAACACTATCGTAGGCAATCGAAGGCACTGACTGGAGGAGATACAGGATCTCTGCTTAAAGTGCAGGAATAGAGGTTTCCTAAGGCCGATTTATTCATGTACAAAGTGCGATGTCGACCACAGAATGCGCGAAGGACCGAGAACGCGATTTCGACCACAGCATGTGCGGGAACTGGGCGAGAGTGCGATTTCCACCCCAGAATGCGTGCGGGACCCTGGCGTGAGCACAAGCTCGATTAGGTAATACTTTTCCCTGTCGTTACCTTTACCATGTCCTCTCGCTGTTTCTTCTATAGAAGAATAGTTCATAGAAATCGCGCCTACTCCCTTCCACAGCTGGCCTTTCTGTTGCCCTTTTTTATGTCACAAGAAGAACTCCTTCTAGTTTCCCCTGATTGCAAGCCTCCAGCGAATACCAAGCGGGAGTTGTCGACCAGCTTTGCCCTACGCACGCCTTGTGTGGTTGACAGCAGGCTGTCGCCGCCTTCCCCCTTGGAATTTTGGAGCTTCACGCCAGAACATGGCCTGGAGCAGCTTCTATCTCATCTGTTTGTCAACAGGAGAGATCCACTACTTCCCCATATTGTCTTGGGAAACCTGTGTTTCCTCCCCATTAAGAAAACTTGCCTTTTTCTCTAGTTTGATCGGAAAGCTCTATCTCCTTCATATATTTTTGAAAGGCTCCATTTCCTATGTCAATCGCAAGGCCGGCCTGTTTCCAAACCAAGCTGTTGCCACCGGATGCCTCCCTCTCCCCTCAAAAAAAAGAAAACAGACACACAACACAAAAAAAAACATGAGAAGCAGAGCGCATAGGGAGAAGCGCAATGCACAACCAACAAAAAACACAAACAGCTGAAAATAAACGGCGTAGCAAAAAAAAACAAAACAAAACACAAAACGAACACAAAAGGGCATAGAACGACCTAAAGCAAAATAATAACAGAAACACAACCGAAGCAAAAGCAGGAAGCAAAAGCAAGAAGCATAAAAGCGAAAGGCAAAGGGTAGAACAAAGCAAAAAGCAAACTACGGAAAGCAAAAAGTCACAAACCAAAATCAAAACACATATAAACCCACACCTGAAGCAAAGAAAAACACGTCAAAACAGCAGGCAAAAGCTCAGAACAATGCAAAAGACCAAAAATGCACACACCCACACAAAAGAACAAAAAACAAGATAACCCAATAAAAACAAATGCCGGAAAGCATGAAACCAGAACACACGCGTGCGGGAACAGGCGGAAGGGACCGACAGCCAAAACACAACCCCCCAACACAGATCACTAAAAATCAAAACACAATCAGGATTCCAATCACTTGCTTCTGATCGGCTCTGAGAGAGAAAAGCACGACATCGTACGAATTGGCTATGGGTTGTCTATGCGACTGCGAGACCTGCAGCAGCTGAAGCTTGCTTCACAGCTTAAACTTACTTCCAGACAGGAGGAGAACAAGAGGAGGAGAAGAAGAGAAAAGGAGGAAGAGCAGAAGAGGACAAAGAGGACAGAGAGGAAGAGAGAAGAAGAGAAAGAGGAGAAGCGAGGAAGAGAGGACAACAAGACGAGGGAAAACGATGAACAAAGGAAAAGAGGAGGATAGGAGAAGAAGAGAAGCAAGGGAAAAGAGAAAAATAATAGAAGCGACGCAAGAGGAGAAGACTGCCAGCCCGCCGCTGTCCATTACTCCGGGCCGGGAAAGGGCGGAGGGAGGGACTGGTGGGACACCAGAAGGTTGCAGTCCTTGGCACGCGATGTCTTGACCTCGACATAGGCCTCCACATCCCCACTGGTACTGTCCTGGTGGACCAATTTCGCGCTGCGGGGGTTGCAGGGTCCATCGTGCCATGGCTTGCCTCAATCCGCAAATCGTACTGGAAGCCCGTCTCCTTCAACTGTTAAGATTCTTCAATGCCAGCCCATAAAATAGACGACTTGAGCTCTGTCGTCCCTGTCCTCGACTTCATTGACCCAAATCACACGCCTAGCGAAAAGGCTGAGAAGACCGCCCCGAAGCAGCTGGCAGTGCAGAATCAATCGAGGCGTGCACTTCTGACTGTCCTGAAATGCAGAAAACTGCAACTAGGCAAAGGGGGCCATTCACACACCTCTTGTCTCGAAAACAAACTCGTATGCGGCAGATGAAATTTCTCAAGCTCGTAATTCGCCTCGGCTTCCTGCCGAGAAGACCCCCCCCCCCCCGGACCCCCTGAAACCCCCCCGAAACCCATGGGACCTTTTCTGGGACCTGCCTGAACCCTCCTGCCACCTTGCTGAGACCCCGCCACGGGTACCAGCTCTTTCCTCCTTTCCTGTCCGTGGGCCGGCCCGGCTGCCGAGGTGGCGCGCGCAAGCGTTTACAATTAGATTTGGAATGGTCTGGTGGGTAGGTTTGGGGCAGGTCTTCAACGATTGTGTGCGATACCATGTAGAAGCCTGACGAGACCTGTGCTTCCTCAACGGACGGTGTTAAGTTGGTGGTGTCAGGGAAGAAATCCACAGTTGGTGGCAGGCTGCGACACCTTGTGGCTCTGACAAGGACCCTCTGGGTCAAGGGTCGGGATACAGAGCGCGTAATTAGTGCGTAGAGCACGTAGTGCTTAGTGCACGCAGTGCGTAGAGCGCAACGGTGTAACATTCAGACGTTCCCTGAAAAGCTCCAGCGGTCCTCATGCTCAAGCTTTTTTCGCAGGTATTCGTACACGAACCTTGTCAGCTGCGGAAGTCGCAAAAGTATTCCGGATACTTTGTGAAACCAAGCGGCTGCTCGCCCCAGCGTCCAACCTTCTCACGCTCCTTGCAGCCCATCAAGTCAGACGAAGTCAGACTCACACGTGCAGACTAAGGCGAGCCTCCTGCGGCAGGTCATTCCGGTGTGGCAGTGGACCAAGATGCATTTTCTTCGACTGGGCCTCGATGACCGAAGAATTGTTCGAGAGTGGAGTCTAAAGGAGCCAGGGTACACTTAGATTCTGTCGACGTGCTCAGCTCTTGGCGCGTAAGTCATCCAGATCGTAGACACGTGTCTTGAATGACCTCTCCTTCTTCGCCTGCGGTCACACGTGCAGGGTGAGCGATGCCCGATGCCCTTCCCTCGTATCATCCGAGATTGGTCAGGCCCACCTCTGCAGACTCGTCCTCTGGAGCAGCAGCGGTTCCTCGGGTCCCAAGGCACACGCTGGACGATGGCACCATGCATCAAGATCTCCAACCTAAGCCGCATGCCTGGCAGGCGATCAAGGATGCGTCCAAGCTCCGTCGCGCCGCGCTCCTGGCGAAGCAGAGTTTTGGGGCACGGAGGGCCAATCCAGGCACCCCAAGTGCTCACTTCGCGATGTCCTTGTCGCTCTGCTTGCCAGGACCTTTGCCCTTGCCACCCTTGTCGCCCTTGCCCTTGCCTTTGCCTTTGCCTCCTGGCAACCACGAGCCAGCTGCTACAGTGGTGCAAGAAAGCAAAACACAAAGCTTCCGGAGCTCGGCGCCTTCTCCATCCTCTGAGCCCTGGTCGATCACGCTGACGTTCTGAACACGACAGGTGACTCGAAAAACGATGAGACATGGCCATGCGCCAACATGCACATACCTGTGCATGGTGGAACATCATGTGAGCATGCAGCACCAGAGTGACACAGCTGAGCCTTCAGCAAGGCGTCTGCATCTTTCATCTCAGCTGCGCTCGCCTCTGGTGGCATGGGAGCAGCTCTCCTCATCCCTTGACCAAGAAGACAAGACATCTGCAAGGGCAAGCAGGCATGAAGATGGATGGTACTGGGAAAGGACAAGCAAGTGGAAGAGTTTTCTGCCAGGTCAAGTAATAAAAGAGGTGTCTGCGATGCTTCCGCGTGCAGGCCGCACCAGTTACCCTGGTTTTGGAAATCTTTTGAGCAGGCCCCAGCAATCAAATCTGCTATTGAAATCTAGCAGATGCTCTACAGGTTGACGTTCTCACTGCGCCACGCAGCTTGAGCAGTGTTCCTTTGAAGTCCAATGGGTGGGCGGCGCGTTCATGTTCAACCCATGTACGTGCGCGTGTGCGAGAGCGTGAGCGTGAGCGTGTGGGTGTGCGTGCGCGCGTGCGTGTGCGTGTGCGTGCGTGCATGCAGTGTAATCCATGAGATGAGGTGGGGATGAACTTGAAGTCATGAATAGGGCAATCGCCTCTTCCATCTCTGCAGTTGTGCCAGCATCGTTCTGGCAGCCATCCACCTGACAACACTCAGGCCCTTGCATTGCTTCGTGTTCACGGCCCTAGTGCAACGATCAAGACATCCCAAATAATCCTGCCTCCCCGTCGTCCCCAAGAGCACATGGGTCCATCTGTGGCTCCTACGCCATGTGGCACAGACTTGGATTGCCCCCTTTCGCTAGGGCGTTGCTGTAGGATCAGGATGGGTGAATTGTGTCCGCCGTTCCCGGACGTGTTGGGTTGCCACTGGTGACTCTCTGTCTGGCTCGCTCGCTATCTTTGGGTTAGAGGGCCCATGTATCTCTTCGGCATCTCATCCGCATCTCTTTCTCCTCCATGTTGAAGCTCTCCGCCTCCATCTCGGCCAAGCGATCCTCCACCAGCAGGCAACTGTAAGACAAAAACCTATGTCTTGGCTCTTTTGGTTCAACAGCGTGGTTCTGTTATCTCAACAGCGGGCTGTGCGTGGCCCATGGGGTGGCAGGACAAGTTTCGGCGTCATGGCTTTTCTCTAGGCTCCAGGCTCTACAGCTCTACGATTCCCAACCAGCCCTGGGAAATTCTGTCTTCTGAACATCACCTCTGCCTCCTACGGCCCATTGGTACAAGTAAGTGATGTTAGAGAACACAAGTGGCCTTGGCGGCACCTTCCAAGATGGCTGCCTCCGCAAGGATCGGTGCCTGAAACAGAAGAAGAGAGACAGAGCATCTAGGAATCCACGAAGGCATGAACCAACTAACGTGAGGAGAGGCCGCATGGCCCAAGGACTAAAGCCAAGTTGCATCCTACTGTGTCCGTATGTCCATGCGACACGGGAGATCAAGAGCTGGGTCATGGACTAATATGGGAAATGCGAGCCAGAGATGGAACTGAATTGATTGCATGCCGACTTGACTTACATCGGCGCTTGCTTAACGTAAAACTCAACCCCAGAGCTGAATCATAACCCCCCCCCCCCCACCGCCCCACCCCCACCCCACAACTGAGCGCAAGACACAAAAGGACGCAGGACCCAGTACAGGTCACTCACACGGCCTCAGGCCCCTCCATTCGCGCTCTCTTGCTCGGAGGCTCTGCAGGCGACTCCTGCACAAACTGCCCGGGACGTGATGTGTGACATTTGGGCTCGAGGGTTTAGGGTTTACCCTGCAGGGATACCTCCTCGTTGCTTGGGGGCACAAGCTTCTCCGGCTCCGTCTCCTGCAAAGTGCGCACAGCTCGTGCTCATGGCGTATATTTTGTGTAGCGAGGCTTCTGCATGCTTTACTTTAACTCTTCAGCCCAGGTCTATCAAAGGGGTCAGAGTCAGAGTCCAGACACGGGTCAAATGGGATCTCCATTCCAAGACGACATGCTCTCAGCTCTTCTGCACTAAATAGTGGCCTTCTCCGCTTCAAGAAGCCGACGCTCCAACTCCAGCTGCTCTGCAACCTGCGCCGTTTCAAGAAGACTGGAGACTGCCTTTAGTGCCCTCCTGGTGGGCAACGCTTGGCTGGCTTGGGCTCAAGAAAAGCTCCCAAGAGGTTTGCAAGACACTGCGATGCTCTGCGTCTGGAGCTTCTACACTGAAGAACTGCGGAGAAACCAGCCCCCTGTCGATTCTGCCTCTTTCGGCATCGGCCAGGGTGGCGTGTAGTCAGGGGAGTCCTGACAAATGAGACTTCTCTGGGCAGCTAGCTGGCAGATGAAAACAATGCCGGGGCCAGCCTCGCTTGGAAGCTCCGCGATCTGCAGCGCCTCGACAAAGCATGGCTCACGTATGCTCACGTTACACAGTTCAACTTCTTGTGTCATGTCCGGCATCGGAGCCCCGTCAAGCGCTGCTGCTACCTCTGCTCGAACCTGGACTTGTCCTTAAGGGCACGATTCGATGCTCTTACGGGACTCGCAACGCCACGCTTGCACTTCGGTTTCAGGATGTCAGGGCACGGTACCCTCACGTTGCAAGTAGTCAGGAAGGAACACGCCCCCAAAACTAGCCGAGCTTTTTATCCGCTTCTTCCCGAAGGTTCTTCGCCTGTCCCCGCAGTTCCAAAGATGTCCCACCGATCTCCCGAAATTTCCGTCACTTTGGCTTACTTTCTAGTTGTCCTCAGGGTTATCCTAAGAGTTGTGCCTCGCAAAGGGATGCAGCGCCCGATGCTCCGGCCAACGCGGCCGAAGCAAGGAAGGTGGCCAGGGCCTGCTGGCGCACTTGAGAATAAGCCTGGAATACACATCAAGCGGTTGCTACAAAACCTACAAGCCTTGTCCATAAAGAATGGCAGAGACATGGGGGGGTCTGCAAAAACACGGGACCGCTTATTTCCCCCAAATAAAGGGATTCTCTTATTGGGGACCCCAGTAAGGTACCTCTAACTTCGGAAACCCCCCAACAAAGGCAGATGCCGGGGGCGCCTCGCGGGTCTGCCGGACCGTCGTCACCTCGTCCTGGACATTCGAGCCGTGACACGTGATAGCAAGGGCATCTTAGATAATGAGGGGGTTTAGGGTTAAAAAGGGTTTAGGGTTTGGGGCTTCAGTTTAAGGATTTATGGTGGTACATCAACTTGTGTTGCAAGCACGGTTCACCGTATTGAAAAAAGTTTTCCGGAGCTTTGCGAAGTTCAACTTCTTGCCTGTACATGACATTCATCAGTAAGTGGCGGGAATGAGCGATCACAAGATACTTAATGGTTTTCAAGCGCAAGCTCATTGAACTACCCTTCTGTGGAGGGATGTTCTGCTCGTTGAATTGAATCACACCCAGTGAAGAGATGAATGGCACTTACTATCAACAGGATCTGCCCGTGAAGCTATTAAGAATCCACCCTGTGATCACAACTCCAGAGATCTAACCCTGACCCTTGGATCCGGATGCAACCTAGGCTGGGACGGGCGCTTCAGTCCTGCTTCCAGGCTGGTGGCAGCAGAAGACGCGCCAACTCGACACAAAGGGCAGGAAGCGTGGCCCCAGGAAGCATTCGCAGTCGAAGCTTCTCCTTGGCATAGCTATGCATAGCTTGTGCTTTCCATTTCTGAATCTTCTGATTCTCCAGTTATCAGTCATATGATCTTGCATGAGTAAACAAAGAATGCGTATGAGTCAAGAAACGCATGGTGGGCTGCCATGTTAACATGCCCAGTCATTGGGAACGACAGAATTCGTGGTGGCCACTTATGTCACGTCGTGCTCACATTGTGGCTGGTGCTGCTGGCAATGATACGCTGCCAGCGATGTGGAGGAATGAACCATTGATTCCTTGAGTCCTTGCACACTGCTGGAGTGGCAACAGGAGGTGGGCTTTTTCAGCTTTTTGGTTGGCAAGCTCAGCCTGGCCGCCTGCAGTCTACGCTTGAGGGCATCACTGTTTGAGCTCATTTTCCCTATTCTTGGATCTAGGTTCAGTGGAACTTCTTTCAGTTTTTCTCTATGTGACGGTCCATGGAACGTGACCGCCACGATAAAGTTTCCGGGCTGCGGTCGTGGAGTCCTGATGGACGGTCTAACCAACAAAGTGCATATGCTGCTGCCGTGGTTCACAGGACCCATCTTCCAGGTGACCACCTCAGCGCGATAAACTCACAAACGACATGAAAGTACCTTGTGCTCGTCTTAGTCTTGCTTGCGAAGGCGCTGTTGATCTCCATGTAGCAGTCGCTCTCGATTTCGACCTGCAAGACACGTCAGCTAATGGCAAATTCTACCGGCTAGCACGAACCCCGGACAAGCTCAGCCTGGATCGGATCTTGACCGGGCACGGCGGAGAAGCTGCACCGAAGCTTCAAGGGCGGATCCACTTCCTTAGAGACGCAAAGTGCGCCAAAGAAGCTGACGGACCCCTTCATGCTGTACCCCAAAATGCCCATCAAGTCGCTCGCACACTCAGCTGCTCCAGCTTTGTTGTCAAGCTTGCTGCCTGCATGCAGCGCATGCACTTTCAAACCACACAAACGATGTGAAGGTGCATCCAAGGCACATTGACAGCATCGTACACAGCTCGGTGCTTGTGGATGAGGAACCGTTGTGCCAAGGGCAGCAGCGAAGCCACCGCCTTTGCAATGACCTAGCCGCATGCAGTGAATGACCACCGAATGTGCTTGGCCTGGCGTAACCTGCCAACTTGCATGCCGAGTCGACCTGTGCAGCCTGTACCATAAGCGGCGCTGACAGCACACTTTGTGGACTGAGATTTGGGCAACAGCGGGTTTCTCCTCACCGCTGAATGTGGCGGTAATGCAGCACACCTGCAATTGCTACGTGAGGCAGGATCTTTCCGATTGGTATCCCATCAAACACCCTGTCTCTCTATACAAAGAAAAACAAACACTCTATGATGAACCCGAGAGACTCGATAAGACATAAAGAAAGCACCTCACATGAAAATAAATGATGCTGCAAACGATCATGTTTTGTACGCTCGAGGCTCTTCAGTTTCATTGTGTTCCTTCACGGCTCGTTTTCAGAAACTCACTTCTCAGGCTCCGGCCGACGCGAGGCTTTTCAGCCCGAGCGCGTTGGCAAGGCCTGGCCAGTGCCTCCAGCTCAGAAGCCGAAGCCAAAAAGCCCCAAAGTTGCTGCGCATGCTGTGCTGGGACCCGGGCTCTGCATCCTTCCCTGTCGGCACAGCTGCGAGGGGTGCCTCGGCCCGGAGTGTGGCGAGGGCTGCCTCGGGAATCCCGGCGTAGTCCCCCTCGAGAACGACACCTGCGCACTGAAGCAGAAACAAACCGAGACAAACACCTGTGGAGTCTGGTGCACCTTCCTTTGGGGCGCCAAGGCCGCCCAACTGCAGTGGCACGCAGCGCCGGGCAGCCAGCGCTGCCGGCATCGCAGCCCAAGCTGCGCAGGATTGCACATTAGGGGGGGGGGGGGGGTTCAGGGAGGACGCGCCGACCCAAGATGATCAACGACCCGTGCTTGCATACGCCCAATCTGCCAGAAGCCTTCTGCATCAGCAGAAGAGGTGTCGGATATCTCCTCTCAAGGTGTAACTCTCCCCGGTTGCATCTACCTAAGACCTTCAAGCAAGGTGCGGATTCGTGGGCCAACGTGATGCTCACAAAAACTGGCAGTCCTTGGCCACGCGAAGGAGGAGCCTGGCCATGCACCCAGCATATCCCAGCATGCACCACAGGCCAAGGCCAGCCACCCTTTTGCCCTTTTGGGGCTGCTTGATGCGAACCCACAGGGTGCCCAAAAAGAATCAAATAGAGACCCCGTTTCAAAATGTTTTAACGTTAACCATGCAACCATCTCCCAAAACCTTGCCGGGTACTCATTTTGTACTCGTGAGACCCAGGGGCAAGGACCTGTTGAAATTAAGTTCTCTAAGCCTTTAAGCTCTCCTACTTCTGCCAAGGCACGGCCACAGTGCAGCGCTGGGTGCTGTGCTGGCGCTCAGTTGGTCTAAGCGCCGAAGCACCTGCCAACATTGTGGGAGCGGCCGGCGGCCGGAACTTGCAGTAGCGTGTGAGTCCATGTAGAAATTTGTCTTCTGTGCTGAGACCATAGCAATGGGAAGCAAACTGTCCCATGAACGGCCTGCTCCGGTGTCGGCCGTTCCGGCACACCCAGGCCGATGACGAAGAACCGACGCCACCGTACCTCAGCACAGCTTGGAATACGCCACTCAAAACACGTCGAGGACCGATCTCCCTTGAGGCGGTAGCGCTGTAGAGCTGCTGCAAGGCCGGAAGATCGCAGTTTGCATCCTTGCTGTAGGCAGTCTGCATCGGCGATAGATCTGTCATGTTATGATTCTCTCTTGGGGTCTCCTCCCACACCACGTCAGCAGGAACGCGTGCTGCAGCTCCAGCGGCGACCACCACGGACCTAACAAGTCTGCGGGGTTTTTTAAGCCATATCAAGCCATCGGCACGCGAGCCACCGAGTTGGAGGCGGCATCCTTCGCAACTCGGCCAAGTCAGCGCCTGCTGACTGCGACTGAAAAAATTCGCAAAAACGGGAAGAATGCTTCAACGCTTCCGTGCGAGTGCAAGGAGCTGACAGCCCAGCCAAAACAGCCAAAACAACTCAGAAAAAATCCTGAGGAGAAACGCGTTGAAGGGCCACCTTCCCGCTCCAGGTAGCCGTAGATGGCTGTCGCGCTGTCGGGTCCCACTGGGCTTTCTGACACAAAGCCCTTCAAGACCTGGCACAGGGCACACGCCAAGCTCAGCAGGGGTCACTCTTCACTCTTCCTGACTTTGGCATGAGCACAGGTGGAAGCATCCTCCCTTCTTGGCCTCAACACCATGATGCATGATGCGCCTTCATCACCAGCTCAATGCTGGGCTCGGTGACGACACCCAAAGCCTCTGCAAAGGCACCTGGCATGCAAAACAGGAACTACAACAGGAAAGACTCGGTTTCTCCGCTGCGGGGACAAAACGGGGGGGGGGGGGGGGGAAGAAAACATCGCGGAGAGCTCTCTCTGAGCCCGCGGCCAGTGACGGCCGAGCACAGGCGGCCCTTGAGCAGCCCAGCATCCTGGACGTTCATGCTCTCCACCCCATCTTTCCGCTCTCTTCCCCCTCAGCAAACCCTGTACAAGCCCTAGACTCCGAGCATCTCTGACTCCGAAAGTGCCCAAATGTTCTTTCCGGTTCCCCGGAGTCCGGCAATGCCGCCCGGACCGCCGCGGTGCCAGCCACCAGTTCGCCAGGGCAGCGCAGCGGCGAGGCCTGCACAAAATACAGGAGCACTAAAGCATGTGAACCCCACGAACCCCAGCAATTGCATGTAACATGCTCACCCATGTGGACGTTGCATTACTCCAGCTGTTGCCCTTGTGCTCGTTGCAACGCAGGCCCCTTCATGGGGCTGTCTTGCTGAATGCCTGTGGTAAGCACGAACATTCCTCTAAGCGACTGCACTCAAGACGATTCTGGCCGGCCTCAACACCATCCTCTGCTTCGTCCCCGAAGTCGTCCGGAGGAAGCCACGCGGATGACTGCAGAGCGAGCAGGAATGTAGAAGCCTCGGCAACCAGCAGGTCGACACGAGTATGATCTCTTGCATTATCTTGCACATTGAGGGGCACCATGGGGCCAAATGGCGCAACAACGCGGTGCAATCTCTATGCAGGCTATGAACTTCCTGCACTAGTTTTGTCTCTCCTTTTTTCGCAGGTTCGTTTGGCCGGTTGCAACACCGCACAGTCCTGGCATTGCTGAGATGGGCTTGCAATTGCAGCCATGTGCTACCCTGTTTGCCTATCAAAGGGCGTGGCTAGCCTACCCGAGTAACAACCTATGAGGTGGGCTTCTGAGGGCAGTGGCAGCATCTGGAAACGTAGTTTTACGACAATCGAGGCTGGTCGTACAAGGAGGTCCCGGATGCTAAAGCGAAGACCCTGATCGACAAACGCGGGGCGACCTCGCAAACAAACCCTCAACCCAGTAAACCCTACACCCTCAACCTCCCAACCACACAAAATATAAAAGCCTGCTGAGCCCGCCTGTTTTGGGATCAGGGGCCCCGTTGTTTTGCGATCTGGGGCTTTCATGGAAACTGCTCCGCTGGACCAGCGAACCCACGTGAAACTCCCACGTGCAACTCCAATCTCACCAGCAGTCGCCCTCCTCTGTGGACTCCCCGGCATCACTTTGTAAGCCGTCGGGATTCACATCCAGATTGATGTGGCTGAGGTTAGTCTTATATCGCACGAATCGCTTCATGCCAGACTGCCGAACTTGCAACGCCCTCTTGACGTGCATGTTGTAGGCCTCCTGGGCTTGCGATGCATGTGCAGCCAACAGGACTGTGGCATCAAACACCCTTCATGCTGACCGGCTTCGATGTGGGAAATGTCCGACGGCTTCGCAGGCACAACGAGCTTGACGGCGAACTGCACAAGCAGAACCACATGCTCGGCGACCACGAAGATGGCAAACTTTTCACCTTCAGGCCCGAGTGCTGCGATTTCCCTAGACTTTCTAAGTGCAACTGAGACACCTGCAGGACGGCAGCTACGTAGCCGTGCATGATGCAAACTCTGCAAGACAAGATAATACACGGTTTGACAAAACGAAGACAGACTGTTCAAGCTGAAGCCAGGTGGCTAGCTGACTTCATTCGCATGGGATAGAAAAAAACAGCGGCCAGGCCCACATTGATCACGACGGCCAGGGTGTTTATCCTCATACATGATTCAGAGGTTCTGAGCCCCCCAGGGGGTCAGCTCTACATGGCTCTACCATGCCCTAGTGTAGGAGAGCGGAAGAGTTCGCCGCATGAAGCTCTGACAAGGATCCCGGAGAAAACGTTCTCCCAAACTCCCAAGCCAGCACTGGCACGTGGCAGGGGCCTCCAAGGTAACACAAAGACTACCGCGACACATGGGGCTGCCTCGTGAGACGCGAAGTCCTATAGAATCACGCACAGATCTTCAAGTCGAGAGCCTGCGAGTCACGTAGATCATCCTCACCGGGAGCTTGGTCCACAGTTGCACTTAATTAAGACTGAGGGTCGCGATGTCCGGCAAAATTGCAATTCTTCGCAGCGTTAGAAGGTCTTCCTAAAGCAGTCCTATAGCAGCGCAGGCGAAGCGAGATCCTCGGCAGGACCGCGGCCAAGCTTTTCAAGCACACTTGCCATCATGAGAGGGGCGACAGCATACGGCTTTATTGCGCGTTCTTGCACTCTTTGGCACGTTTTGGCATTCAACTGGAGACGAAATCTATCCAGCCCCGAGCTGAGACTTCCGGAGATCAGTGCAGTTCTGTTGGTTCCTATGCAAATTCATAACCCTCCTGTCAATCCGACTGAACTCGCACGGCCCAGGTTCAGGAGCGAAACGAGGGCAACGGTGGCCATGACCGGCGAGATGATTCCGAAGCAAACGACCACAGCATAAGAGATCCTTGGAACATCTCTCTTTCAATGCGACACGTGTCGAAGAGCCACCACAAAATGGCACGATCTACCGGGCATGTGTGCACACAGAACACTACGCACGAAGGATGAACTGCTGATTTGAACGCTCTGCTGTTCCAGCTGATTCCAGCTACCCAAAGGAGCCAATGGCAGTCTGAGCCTCGCGAGGTCCAGGTAATCGTTGGTCTTGTCACCACCCCAGGAGTTCCACTCGTACTTGAACTTCTTGGCTTCCCACTGCAGTAATGAATAGACAAACTCGGTGCCGTCCCTCTCCTTCTTGCGGCGTTCCTTCCGAATCTCGAAGTACGAGATGGCGATGGGAATGATCAGAAAGACCATCTCCAGGGCGACGTTGAAGAGGAAGTACCTGGTAAGGCACAGGGCGGTGCCTGTTTAAATGCCCGATGACCGATGTTTGCCAGTGTCTGCCAGGTCACAGCATCCGTCATGCGGATTTCACAAAGATCTGAATCACTGCCAAACGCCAACAAAGCAGAAACAGCAGCTTTATCCATCTTTGTCCGAAGCACGTCTGAAGATTTAAAGACACGCTCTTGTCGCAGGTCGTCTCCGACCATTCCTAGGTCAGAACCCGATGCGACAGTTGCTACAGGCAAGATGGTAAGCAAAGTATGCGGCTCATGACAATGACCTGCGAGGCGTTCTACACATTCCGAAAGGCAGGGAGCTGCTGCGAATGCGAGACTTGCTGGGTGACAGCCATGAAAACAAACACGGCCATCTTTCTCGAAGCTATACAGCTTGATAGCCTGCAAGAAGAGTGCCAAGTCGTCAGAGCTTTTTGAATGAAACCTCAAGAGTCCTATTCTTGATGCACAGTCGTTAGCACCTTTTTGGAGAACTCCCCCCTTGGGCCCTCTCAGCCTCGAGGGACTCCGCCGAAAGGGATGCTGTGGCCAGGTTCTCTGGCCATGTTGCTGCCACAGCCTCCTCAAAGTTGTCTCCACAGGTGGACCTTAGGGGATGGCCATGCCAGGGTTTGCAAAAAAAATTGGCTCACTTCGAGGGCTGCGGCTTCGAGATCTGACGCCATGTTGCTGGTAGAGGGTTGCAAGGAAGCACGAGGAGATGAAGGGGAAGAGGGCCACAAAGAGCCTCAGCGTTGGAACGAACAGTCACAAGAAACTTGTCTTTGTACCAGTTCTAGTTTTTTTGTGGTCAAGCCTTTTGGGGCTTTCCGCTCTTCGCATCATTCCTTGATGGAACTTTGGAGAAGACCGGCTGTGGACCATGCAGCACTTGCTTTGCGAGTTTGCTGCGGCTTGCAAGGTCACGTTAGCAAGACAAAGCAAGCACCCAAGGGGTTTTGGACCTTTCGTGCTAGCATCTGTGAACTGCGCTTTGAACCAGGTATGCTTGGAAATTGCTATGCGTGCCAGTCACTATGCATGCCCGTCCGGTGATGATGTTGAGACATGTTGCGCTTGTTGCCAAAATGTCAGGCACACCGCTCTTTGCAATTGAGTTTGTGGCATCGAGCTTCTACCCCCATCATCTGGTAGTTTGCCTTCACTTGTATGTGAATAAAGACATATATATATATATCCTATATTGACCGCGGGCGACTGTTTCAGCACTGCTTCTGCTCTGGCTGATTGCGCCCTGAGGTCATTCGGCTTCGGCTTCAGGCCGCGGGTGTGACGCCCCTTTTCCATGCCCACGGGGACAGCGCTGCACCCAATCGAGCAACAAAGCTCCGCCGCGAGATGTGGATATTTCCCACAAGGGGTACCCCTTTATACCCCAAATAGAACAGCATCCCCTTAAAGGGACCCCCAAACAAGGTACCCCGATTTTCGGAAACCCCCATATTGTGCACGGCACTGCTTTGCAGATTTCAGCAAGAAGGCACGGCTTCCGAAATTCGGAAAAGAGCTTTCCACGACCCCATGAAGAGATTCCCCCGGCTGTCAGGGGCTCTGCAAACAGCCTCTCGCAAACAAGCTTCCTGCACAGGTTTGTTACATGCTTCTTTGGACCAGTTGGCCTGCAGTTGAGCCGAGATTCTTCACCACAGCCAGGACAGAGGACAGTTTCTCGACTTTGTCGTCCTCGCGTCGATGGTTCCTGGGGTCAGCAATGCAGTCGACAAGAATCATATAGAACACGATGTTGTGTGCAAGATGCAATGCATCGGAGGCTCTCCAGACGCACGATGGCCGGGGCTATCCATGTCCACGACAAGCTGCCAAGCTTGATGATCGCCGTCAGGATCAGAGGTGCCAAAGTCGCCCAGCTCTGATTCTCATCGTCTTGCGTTGAGAACTGCCAGTTCAGAACAAGTGAGATGGCTCCGATGTAGACCGCCAAGTACATGCCAGTGAGAACCTGAGCTAGTGTTGGACATTTCTCGATACCCCCAGGACTTCGGGCATGAAAGGAGAACATCACAGGTTCAGCCTGTTCAGCCCAAGGACGTTCACAATCAACGGCCACCAGGCACTTGGCTGCTTGGGCTCCCAGTCGGGGTTGATTTGCTCATAGTCCACCTATCAGAGGCCGCCCCAGCTGTTAACTGAAAAAAGGCGTGTGGCTGAAACACACACGGCACATGAAATATGAAGGGATATGCGCTCCACAATGGCACGGGTGGTGGTAAGATACAGAAGCAGGGAGAGAGGTGTTGGATTCCGTTTTCAAGTTGTGGAGTTTCCTCATATCTTGGATCTTGGTCTCATTGTCCCCGTTCCTTGAGACTTCTGCGCAGGCTAAGCACATTCTTCAGTGGATCAGGAGGCAGCGCCAGCTTTGCATGGAGAACAGGGGTTGTTTGTGCAATGATGGGATGAGATGTGCTTTCAAGCCAGGACACTTGTCTGAAAACCTGGCTGCCTAGCAAAAGAGCCATGTGAAAGCCTCCGAAAGCATCAGACATGTTGCATGGGATAATTCCGGGTTTTTTCCGCGAATACCCGGCATAGACAGCCGTTCGATTTAAGCTGGCCAATTCTCTGCTTTGCCGACCTCTGATGTTGTGGGTAAGAGGGATAAGAAGTCTCGTGACAGGGCCGCCCTAGGGCTTTGAACTCTAGGGCGAGAAAGCGCGCTTATTCACTGACCAAGCCATGAACCTCGACTCAGAGCCCCAGGCCCTACAGCCCTAAGCCGTAAAAACCCTGATCCCTCATCATAGGCCCGCCAACCCCGCAAACCCTACAACCCGACAAGCCCCACAAAGACAAGTCCCTCAACCCTACAAGCCCCCAAAAAGCCTCAAACCGAAGAGCCCAAAGGCCCTAAACACTCAAAGCCCGAAGCACCCCAAAAGCCCTGAACCGTAGCAGCCCTGAACCACGCCGACCCCAGCTGCCCGAACAGCCGAAAAGCCCTAAACTCACAACACCCCCAAACCGCAAAAACCATAAAGCCCGCGAGCCGCCAAAGCCCTAAAATGCCAAACCCCCTAGGCCCGAAAGCCCCAATCCCGGTGAGTCCAAAAGAGCCCTAAACCTTATGAGCCCCAAAAAAGCCCTCTGAACTCAAAAAATCTCCATGAACCGCGGTTCCTTCAATACTAGTTTTGGAGAACTTCAATCTCATCTCGTTTGCTGCAAAAATGGCTTCTCCGCGTATGATTTGCACATTGCCACCAGACCCCAGGAAAATTGCATTTCACTTGCAAACGATGCCCTGAAGAAAATCAGTACACCAAGTCGTGTAGCCTGGGTTGTATGTGCACGTTCGGAAAATAACCTGAAACTCTGCTCGATGCACATGGCTGCTACGCTAGGCTTCAAACCAGTGTCCTGACTTAGAGAATATAAAGAGAGTATACAGCTACCACCTAGAAGCTTTGGCCCGAGCCAGATATCCATCACAGCAGTGTGTGACCAAGCTCGGGCCCCACGGTATGGCATGGAGCTGGTGGACGCACAAGAGCCAGCAAGAGAGCTAAGGGAGCCACGGAGGCAGCAAACTCGGGGCACGGGGCCCGAAGGAGGAACCAGCCACAGAAACCTGTTTTGGGGAACAACAGATATGGGTAAGGAGAGGGGCAGAGAGGGAGAGGGAGAGGGAGCGGGAGCGGGAGCGGGAGGGGGGGAGGGGGAGGGGGAGAGGGAGAGGGAGGGGGCGCGGAGAAAAAGAAAATCGAGGGCAACCTCAGACCGAGTGTCAAAACTTCTTCATTTTGGCAGTCTGTCGGTCAGCCTGCAAAATTAAGGGTCTCAATTCCTCAAGCGGATTCTTGAGGCTGTCATTCCAAGTGGTAGTTTGGGACCTTTGCCATTGCGGAGGTGCTTGTTCGGCATGTAAGCGAGCCGCCAGCATCGGAAAAATGTGTATACAGAAGTGGGAACTCAAGAGTACACTCATCTAAGTAGCGCTTTCACTCTAGCACGCCGGAGGTCGTCCAAATTTCGACCCTGAATGTATCCTTCCTTCCCCCCTGCCCTGCATGTCCGAGCGTCGATATCATCCAGGCCCCATCGCACGCGAATTCTCGCTGTGGTGATCGCCCAGAAGACAAGCAAGATGGCAGCCCACACCTTCTACGGATTCCACCACCCCCGCCGCCCCTTAAGTGCGGAATGTCCAGGCGGACTGACAGCTCTCTGTGAGGTCGGCGAGTTACAAGGCCTCTCCTATCCCAAAGCTGTTGGCGAACGAGATCTTTGCCAGCAACTGAAACTCCCAGGAAAACCAAGAGAAACACCGGGGAACACACTCAACATCCCACCCATCTTGATCCTCTCGATCGCAGACACTGGAACACAGGCACATGCAGGCAGGAGGCCGAGTACACGGCGGCGAGTCCAGTGCGCACACGTCCAAGCCACTGCTGCGGTATGAAGCTCTCACTACCTGAGGGTTGTTTTCGAGCACTGAACAGATCTTAAGAACAAATCTTAACCGACAGTGCATTTTGCGACCAAGGAGCGAATGCCAGGATGGCGGGCTATATATATCACAAGCCCCAGAAAGGCAAGCAGCGACAGAGCATGGCCTCCGCCAGGCGTTTGCTAAAGGTGCCTTTCGCATCTTTCTCATCTTATGGATGAACCCCGCGACCTCCCACCGAATGCAAGGAAAGCGGCACACATATCCCAAGAAGCGGAAGTAGAAGCCGATCTCTGCACCGAAGTAGTCACCTGAAGAGTTGCTTTGCCCGAACACTGCAAAAAAAAACCTGCTTTCCTTAGACACCAACGAGACCTGCTCAGCTTGCCGAAGGCTTTGATGAAGTTCCCTCCTACTGTTCTGCTATGACCCCTCACGTTGCAAGATTTTAGGCCGAGTCTAGGCGCTGAGCTCGTCTGCTTGGTCTCCCTGGAAGTGCACCCACTTGCACAGATTCAGGAAGTGGTTGTGCAAGTTTGCGAGCGCATCGGGTTCGGGGCATGGAAAGTAGCAAGTGATGATTCCTGCCGCAGATGCTGCTTCAACATGCAAGCAAGCAAGGAATATGCAGGTTAAAAATACATATGCACATGCCCCACCTTGTCTTTCCATCTCGTCCAAGCTGACCCACTCATCCAGCCAGAACTCCAATAATCGAATGGAATCCCTTTTGCTGAAGGGTTCGAAGCGGTTGGCTTCGTGTATGCTGAAACGATCCCAAGCCACCAGATGTCGACCCTGGGAATCGTGCATGGGCTCCCGGCCAGGGTAGGGGCCATGGGGTTTGATTATCTCGTAAACACTTGTCTTGAAAGGCATGGCATAGTCCAGGTGCTCGGCCATGTGCTCAATGATCGGCCCATCCAGCGGGAGATAGATTTTCAGGAAATCCTCGTCTCGATCCACGCTCGGAAAGCTATGCATATTTAGCCCAGACTCCGCCACAAGCTCAACGAAGAGAGCTCTGACCATCGTCTGGTATCTGTCCATCGAGATCGACGAGGTTTCAGGCCCAATCTTGACTCGCAGACGATCCAAGGTTTGGGAACTATGCGTGTTGGCCGTCGAAATAAAGATCTTCTCCAGCTTCGACCACGGATTTTCGACCACCTCATCTGGATTCACTGTGCCTCCAGCATCTTGCGGGGGGGAAGGTGAGTTCCCGTGGAAGGCAAAGGCTTGAGCACTTGAGGTTCGGAGTTTCGGGAGCCCTGCTGCGAAAGGACTTTGAGTTTGGAGCTTACGTGGGTAATGGGGATGATAGCGCGTTAGGGCTGGGACCTCCAGCATGCGTCACACGAGGGAAGATGAGGACCTTGGAAAGCGAGACATGCAGTATGCTTTGGGCAGGCAAACAACGAAACTCAAGAACTCAAGCAAGCTTTGAGCGTCTTTTGGCACTTTTTGATATTTTCAAGGGAGCGCTTCGTATGCTGAAAGAGTGGTCGAGATGGTGTTGGAAGAGAAGAAGCAGTGAAATTGCAAGAGTTAAGATGGGGACCAGCGTGCAATCCTGCGTGTCATCCTGCATGTTCAGGTTTCGCGGCAGGATGCCCGGCAGGCGGACTGTCTCCTCCTGTCAGGGTGTTGAAATCATGTTGTGCGTCTAACAAACTAACATCCTGGCAGGCCATGGCAAATCCTGAGTGCTAGACCTACAACCATCTACAACCCATGCACGCAACCATCAAGGGACCCCGACACCTCGGCGCGAAAGCCCACAACTGTTCACTTCCCGGCTGCGTGCCGGTCTCTGTCCTTGAACGACGACTCACCATTGCTGAGGGCCCCGGTTGGTGGTGTTAACGGTGAGCCGGGCGAAATCGGCTGGTACGTCGATTGTCTTGCCATGGCCACGTCTCGCGGCATGCGGAGCTCGGCACCATGAAATGTAAAGCTCGAACAACTTCGTGACTACAGTGTTGACTGCAGGCGGCATCTTTGCTTTGCTTTGCAGACACGCGAAGGGGCACTGAAGGGCATGATGTGGGGGCGCATGGTCAATGAATCTGGGATGGCTACACCAAGGATACATCAAGCAAGGCTCGTTCACATGCCACACGGTTCCACAAAGCTCCTCTCCAGAGCACCCTTGGATATTGCAGCAGTGGTAGGGTCACGGCCATGCCGTCACGACGCTGTGCATATCGCAGGTAGCTGCTTTGCCAGGCAGAATTGAGTGCCTTGCCAGCGATCCATGGGCACGGCAGTCCTTCCTACTTTCTTTACCCAAGCCCAACAGCCCCTCTGAACTCCCCAACTCTACGGAAAAGCGACCCACCGGGTCGGGGGGGGGGGGGGGGGCCGGGCAGTGGGCTCACACCTCGGCCAGCAAGCGCGCCCTCTCGAGCGTGCCTGGAGTCAAGATCTGCAACCACGCTGGTATCAGCGAATTGGGGGATTCGCAGTTATGCACCGTTGATGTACCATCTGCCTGTTTCAGATGCTTCCTTGGCGATCGCTGCTGACAGCCGCTCAAACTCAGGACCTCAGCGCGCAAGTTAAGTATGTGACATGGCGAGGTTTTGGCTACTCCTGTTTGACTCTGTCGAACCGCTCTCTTGGCCCTGGGGCACCGGCTGCGGAAGTCTCCGTCTGACGCTTCGACCAAGGGACCTCCCCGGCAACTTCTCGCTTTCTGGCCGTCAGACGGTCAGCTTCAGCTTCCTCCGCTTCCAAGGCCCCCCGAGCCTGGAAGAGCCAAGCCCAAAGTCTCCAAGGCCTGCCGACTTCAGGGAAAGAATCCTCAAGCGTGCGTTGAGATGCCGTTCTTCTCTTGCATGTCATATAGGCCATTTTCATAATCTCAGGGGGTGCAGTGGATGTGGAAATACACTCTGCCTCGCCCAGGGCGGTGGCTCCGAGCTTCGGTGGAGCCTCGGAATCGAACCTCTACAGGTCATCCGGCTCCCACTGTTGCGAAAAGAAAGACACTTCGCACATCGGCCATGTTGCCGCGCTGTTTGGGGGAGGGGGGGGGGGGGGGCCCCTAGGGTGGGCTGCTTCTTACCTGCGAAGTGCCTTTCAATGGGCCATCTCAATACGAGCAGCCGCCGGCAGCCGGAGCTCCAGGATGCCCTTAGCGGCCTCTGCAGTCTACTCAAGCGTAACAAGTGTGACTAACGAGGGCATTCCATGTCATGTTCTAAACACCCCGTAAGGCCATGTGTGGACTCATGTAGACTCTGAACTCTCCGACGCCTTGTGGAGCCCTCAACTCCTGAAAGCTTGTCGTTTGGGGGGAAAATATCGGCATCCTGTCCTCCACTCCTCAAGCCCTGAACCCAACAAAAAGAAACGATCTCCCTCTTTGCCTCCTGAAAGGCAGCCGCACGGGGCGAGTGCATTGGCGGCGCCGAAAAGCGGCGACCAACAGCCACCTCCAGAGAGGTGCTTAGGTTGGTGTAAGAGCGTTGCTTTTTGCACGACCTGAGGTAGGGCTACGCCGCAGGCTTCACTTAGTTCTGGCTCGATGTGAGCGTGGTGGAACAACTTGCTGTCATGCTACACTATCGTATGGAGTTCGTATGTTTGCCGCTCCTTGCTGGGGGAAACTGCAAAACCGCGAAGAGTACACGGTGCGAGGCGAACTGCTCTTGCACCCTGGTGCCGTCTAGGACTCAGGAAACAAAGGTACGATCGGAGTGGCTCGAGATAAAAATGAGTCCAGATCTGTCCCTGTGGCTTCCGGCCGAGCAGCGTCTGGAACAAGCAGACCGGGATCTGGCCTCCTTCCGCCCTTCCCCCCAAAATTTCAAAACATTTTCTGAGACCACCCTGGACCCCGCCCCTTTCCCCTCCCCACTCTCCCGCACCCCTCCCGCACGCCCCCGGCAGTCCCCCCCCCAGTCCCCCCCCCCCCCCCCCCGCACAAACCCTGATACTCAACACACCCTACATAACATGGTAAACGTTTTTTTCAGAGCTTTTGCTCCTGGCTGCCCCCTGGACGTTCCTCCTATACAGGACTGGCTCTCCGCGAGCTGCGCTTCGCGCTGGGCCCGGCTGCCGAAACGGGCGCACACGAGCGTGTACGACCAGAGTGGGTGGGGCACCCGGGCCCTGCCTTGTCCATGTCCTTGAGAGGCCAGCCGATCGAGCTTCCGCCCAATTCTTCCGCTAAGGTGGCATTCTTGGCCTTTGGCGCCAGTGCCATGGATTCGCACAACGATCTGTGCCCTGAACGCCCTGACTCCTCGTTTGCAGCAGAGGTGCCAAGAAGCCGCCCAACGCCAGCAACGCGGAGGGCTGGCGAGGCGCCTTGCCCAAGGAAAGGCACAAACGGGACTCAGCGAAAATCATCATTCATCCGCTGGTCCCCCGTGGATTGCCATGTGTTTGGACGGGCAGGCTTGTGCCTCCTCAGCCGGGACGAGACACGGCACGGAAGTGCCTCGGATTGGATGATTGGGCAGCAAGGGTATAGTGCGACCGCCACACGTAAACAACTTCCAAAATTTTGCGAGGTTTGAGCCAGGCACGCCTCCATGCAATTGCTCTGAGAGCCGAGCACTTTGAAAAGAGTGGCCCGATGATGTCCTTGACAACCTGGCAAGCACATTGGTCGCAAGATGTTGAAAAACATTTGAAGGGATCAATGGCTGCGACACCGAAATGCACCGGATGCTGTGGAGCAAACTCAGACTCTGGCTAATCTAGGTGTCAATGGAACGACACCCAATCGGCGCAGAAGCTTCCTGCCAAGAGTTCTCGCGCAAAAAAAAGCGTTCGCATGCAATTCGGGTGCTTCAGTATTTTCATGCTTCAACATCGAACTGTAAGGCTAATGACTACAGCAATGGTCTCTCCCATCTCTGCGCCGTCATGTTTCGGGACAGTTGCACTTCGGCTTTGCGCGTCCTGATTCGTGCGGCCGCCAAGGCATCCATCGCTCCTTTCATCTTCTTGATCGGGGAGCGGAAAAGTGCCACTGCCCCACTAAGCAGCTGCTTTCATTGCATGCTCTGGCTCAGCTACGCAGCTCTGCGACTATGACACATGTGTCGTGCACGGGCTGCTGTGAGAGTTTCGGCTGCCTTCATCTGAATCAGCTCCACCTGGGTTGCCCACAGCACTCAGATCCAAGAGGAAGGAAAATGAACCCGAGAACTCCGAGAACGCCTCATGAAAGTGCAAAGAAGCTCGGCCGCCAGCCTTCAGCAAACAACCTGCCATTGGAAAATGACAAGATGGGGGACAAGAAAGCAGTGACTTGTCACTTTGATACATCTTGGAAACAGATACGACACTGTCGTTTTTTCGCAATAAGAAGCGTCTGCTAATAAAATCTCTGGGTTCTTTGCCCAAAAGAAAAGTACTACTCCGTACCCTGAGCTACAGTCCTACCTCGGATCCACGGCACGCAGCTCCGCCAGCAGCTCCGGCGGAAAGCCTTCGACCTAAGAAGCACCGTGTGGCCACAGCGCGGGGATAGAAGTCAGGGATGCCTTTCAACTTCAGGGTCTCTAGCGCAATATTGCTTGGAGTGCAGGATCTTGAACGACACAGGCCTCTGGTTTCGCCGGCGGCAGTACCAGCTTGCTGGCTGCCGGCTGCAGCGAGCCATCACTTTGGAGCGGAAGCAACGGCAGCTGACGGGCCACCTGTGCATCTGTGCATCAACACACCGGGGCTTCGGGGGCTTTGGAGCCGTTTCTGCGTTGACTTAGTTGACTTCCTCTGTCCTCTCTGAATCTTCCGTGGCCTCCACCAGGCGGGCAGTGTCGTTGCGGGGCGCCGCATCCAAGAGCTGGTCCTGGACCGCGAGTCCGGCTGCAAGAGTCTTTTTGTCGGAGTCATGCGGCAGTATGAAAGAGTCCAGCAGAACCAGGATCTGCCGCCATGCGTCCAGTCCAGGAAAGGCCTTCTTGCAAAGCGGAATGCTCCGCGCTCACGATGAGCGAAGGGCAAGCAAACTAAGCGGCACGCACACACACACACACACACACACTCACACACACACACACACACACACACTTTCTACTTCGCCCCAGATGTGCTACAGACGCAAAAGGGTGCTCTACCGCTTAGGCGCATTGTTGTTCCTTGTACAGTGGTTAGCCGTTCCTTCGGCATGGAGACCATGAAGAAGAGCAGGTACATGCACGAAGCATCCCCGAATATGACTCGTTGTTGTCGAAATTTGCTGCTGATGCTACCATGACCAAGTGATTCCCAGTCAGCCGTTCACTCCTGCCGCCAGAACAAACAGATGGCGCAAAAGGCGATGTGGAACTCAACCCATTTGATTGGAAGACCACCTGTGAACCAAAAAAACCAGTGAGATTCGACCTTTTCTGCGGCTGCATAACAAGAATTCGCCTCGGCTTCCTGCCGAGAAGCGTTTGGAATAAGCAGACACGGGATCCGGTCTCCTTCCCCCTAACCCAACCCTTCCCCCAAGGATTACAATTACACGCGAAATTCGCCAATCACAGAGCTGAGCGAAGTTACAAAGAAGTCCAAAGGAGGTCCAGTCCGGCAAACTCTTCGTGGCCTCTGACTTAGGCAGCAGTCTGAGTAGAGTCGACGCGCCGAGGCGCTGGACCCCGAGGCCTGGATTTCTGGAGCTTGATGCTTGTGGCTCCGCGCTGCACAGTTCGACATGTACGGGGAGAATAGGTCTTTGATGTCTGTTGTTTGGGCTTTTTGTGCTTCTGTACTCGATCTTCACCTGTCGGGACCTTCGCACGCCTTCGGACACCATGGGGCTGCAATCTCTGCTATGGTTGCTTGTGAGTACGGAAGCACAGGCCCCGGCTGTCCAGCAGCCCAGCTGGTGCGAAGGCCTCAACCTCAGACACCGACACCGAAGTCCATAGACACGCACAACAGGCCCATCCGATGCTCCGAGCTTCGTGTCCTAAGGTCCCAAGGTCCTAAGGTCCTACGGTCCTACAGGCTGACTTAGCCCAGTGGGGATCCGAGGGGACTGGGCCTTCCGTGCAAAGAGTCACTGAAGCCGGCCTTCTCGTGCAGCAAGTGAAGACCTGCAGTTCTTTTCAGCTGAACACAGCTTCTATCGAAGCAAGCTTGCTAGCACTTGGCCATGGTTTTTCCCCCACGCCGCCACCTTGAGAACGCAAAGCATCACGAAGGGGCGAGCATCCGTCGAAAGCTCCACGCGCCTGGTGAACGGCCATGAAAGCTGGGCTGTTGAACGGGTCAGCGGATGCTCCAGTGGAATGTGGCTGTTGATGGTTGCGTGGTCCGCTGATCTCTCCCCCAAGTGCTTCTTCGGCACCCTGCCCTCCCGCCCCCTGCTACAGGGATCTATGGGACCAGGGAGAATCCGGGATTATTCTTCAGCGAATCTGAGTTCGAGCGCTCATGAGGCCACCGTGTTCTTCCCGCTCATAACAAGTGTGCGCTGGTGTTTAGTGACTATCAAGCCAGAGCGGAAATGACAACTTGCCTTCGGGACTCGGGACATGGCCTGAGGGACTTTTGTAGGCTTTCGCGTGCTCAGCACGCTCAACATAATACTCTTGAAGTGGTCACATTGAAACCTCATTTTTTGGGGCTCAGTTATTCAGAGCTTGTCCACGACGTCCACAAGCTCTACGCTGCTACTGTACACCCCAAACAACTCCCACCGCAGCTGTTGACCCGTCAGCACCCTTTCGGCAACAAGCGTCTCACAGTCTTGCATCCAGATTTTGGAACTGCAATCTGTGTCAAGATGTAGCTGAAATCAAGATGTAGCTGGAATCAAGATGTAGCTGAGTTCATGGTGTCTCTGTATCAATACAAGCAGATTGCTCATGCGAATGGTCTCCAGGCGAGGCTATGACAGCCTGTGTGCCAGGAACGGCATTAAAAATCCTCCTCAAACCAGTTTAGCTACTGACAGCTGCTAGCATGCCAATGGCACCGCCCAGAAGATCCAGTTTTGGAACAGGCGCTCAGTCTGACAGGGAGTGGGATATAAACCACGCAAGTACCCATCTCCAAGTAAAGCACTCAACATGCCCATCATGATGTTACAAACAATGCCCATGAACGTAGCTTGGTGGATGAACGGCAGCTCCCGTAAGCCGTGCAGCACCGGAGCGGGCACCACCTTCGCTGGCTGACCAAGCCTCCTTCGTAGTGCTCCCCATGAGCCGTCATCCTGACCAAGCGCAATCCTTGGGAGAAAACGAAGGCAAAACTGAGCGTCTCTTCAAGCACTACTCCATGATACGAGTACCATGGAAAGCAGAGCAGCCGCCCCCTTGATTGCTACCTGGAAGCTCCTTGCGCATCGATGTGCTATCACAAGCGACGGAGGCGAATCCTCCATCTTGTTGAAAATTCCCCTGCGGCCTCTGAGCATGCTGGGCACTTGGGGGTTCCTAAAAAAGCAACTTCGAAGCCTGTAGGTCCGTTGTAGGGTTGTAGGTGGTTTGGGGGTTAGGGGTGATTGGGATCGGCTGAGATGTCCTGATCCGCCACTCGTAGGTTGCCAAAAATCGTGGATGCATGTAAGACTCCGGCTCCCGCAACATTTCTGCAGTCACCGGGCTTTCAGGCAGTATCCGGAGGACTGTCCAGTCTTCGAGGATCTCCGTCGCAAAAAGACCCAACATGGCACAGCTGGCCGAAAAGCCAAACCCAGGAGTCTGGGGGTGATCGAAAGGTAGGAAGCCATACACAACGGCCCTTGCAATCACCAGCGCCAATACGACGATGAAACGGAAGTAGCCTGCATAGATCTTAACTTCATCGTGCAGCTTGACCCAGGTGCTGACTCCAAACAGACCTGCAGCCACTCCAAGGCCGCAGGTAGCGCGGACCGTGTGGAAAAGCAGGAAGCGAATCCAGCCCAGCCGTAGCAAGGTGTTCATCACATACGAGGCAATTGCAACTCCTGTCCACCCAAAGTCGTTGCTGCGTATCCTTGGGTTGACTTCAGCACTCCTTGTCTAAGGACTACCTGTTCAACAGGGGTGCTTCGACCAAAACTTCTTTAACGAGAAGCGTAGCATAGGCTTGCTCTTGGGGAGTCCGCCATTGGATTTTTGGTTAACCCCAACTCCCAGAGCAAGCTTTCAGTGCCTTTCAGTGCAACCCGGACATGAAGGACTACCTGACCCTCTGAGACTGCATCATGGCGACTCAGTTGTACTCAGAATACTTATAGCCTGTCCTTCCGGGAAGTTGATCAAGCGTGCCGGTAATGTGCCCCCAAGTATCGCCCCCGCCAGTACAGCTGCTAACCGCACGCACTCTGAGGAGGCGTGAGTGCTGGCGACTGCAAAGGTGACAGGGATATACAGCTGATCGCCAGGCACGCCGCCAGTCCCTCCCGTGCGATGGGGCCAAGCACATCTGCAGTAGACTTCACGCACCACAGCAATGAACACCAGTTCGCATGCAGCGGTTGCGGAAGGCAAGAACAAAGAGCTTCCAATCACATATCCGTGCGCAAGCAAGGAGATGTAGGCCATGCCATTCAACAAGACAACGCCCACAAACCCGTAGGTGCACAAGCTGTATGCCACAACCCACGCGACACTCGGGCCAAATTGCCGCTTTGGGTGAGAATTCCGAGTCCTCCAATACTGCAATATGGCTGTGATGAAAAGACATGAGCACGCAGAGGCCAGCTCTGCAAAAAACTGCGATGCTCCCACAAGGTAGAGTGGTGTTGTGGCAATCAAAACTGCAAAGGTACCGACAAGCTGAACAAACGCAGACACATGCTGGCCTGCAAAAGCAACTCCAATGATATCCACAAGGGCATACTGTGCTCCGACGATGCTCAAAAGACTTGAAAGAATCCTCCACCAGATGATTTCAATCTCACTGGCAGCTTCGAAATGCATGGACAAGGCCAGTCTGGTGGCGAACCCCAGCAACTGCAGGCACCCAGCCAATAACACAGAATTCGTGGAGAAAGTGCCGAAAGCCTTCATTTGGTCATCCTCCACCTCTACATGATGGTACCGAGCAGATGACCAGTCTGGGTTAAGTACCACATGTCCCGACATCTCCACACAGATTTTGCCGTCCTCATCGAGGATGCGAATATGTCTAAGCTGACCAGACGCAGACAGGATCTGAAGCTGATGACTCTCCGGCAAACTGATAGCATCAGGGCCCGTTTTCGTCCAAAAGTGACCAGCGTGCACACCAAGCCGTCGGCCCAAGTTGGATGTCACAAAGGATGCAGATGGCGGATGCCAAAACACGGAGCCTTCTTCCTAGCAAGGGCTCCAGTCAATCAGATGGCTGGATTTAGGCTTCGGCTTGGGGCCCCCGAGGATCCTTAAAGGTGTTATCGCTTCCTGCCTTCTGACTGAATCCAATCACCGAGACTCGCTTGTCACCTCATGGAAAGCATTGAGGGCCATGCTTGACAAGGTTCGGGGTGGTTCAGGAGAAGTACAAACAAAGATCACTCAGACAATTCTACACCGGTGCTGAAAAAGATTGGCCTACTTTTTTTCGCTCTGGTACAAAAATCCCACAATTACCATGCTGGCCAGGTCGCCAGGCCCTCGGGTCTGAATGTGACACAGCCGTCCTCCAGCTCGCAAGCGGCGTCGGGCCAGGAGTTCTTCGGCATCATCTCCCGAGCCACAGATGATCAAGCAAAGGTCCTGGGGATCACGAGCGGGAGCTGCATGAACTTCAGTCTTAAAAAACCGACAACAGCTTGCCTTCCATAGCGGCATTAATAGATGATTACAGGCACCATTCGCGGTTTTCATTGTTGATACACGTTGTAGGGTTGAGATTGTCGCAGCAAAACTGAAAAGCGCATTCAAGATAGGCCCAGGCTCTTTGTAAGATGCATCCATCCAAAGCCGGTTCAGTGGCTTTTTAACAATCACGGCGAAAAGGGAACGCCACACGTGGAGGGAATTGCTTCAACTGCAAGCCAAACTGCTGGAGCTGCATCGGCTGGTTACAAGATGTTACAAGCCATTCAAGGCAATCTCAAAAATCTTTTGCACATCGGCACACCTGTAGAGCCCAGCCTCCTCTGAGCATCTTATCGCCTCCGCTCTGTCACATGGTTTCGCATCCCGGAGAGGCTAGACAAGTAGCAAGTATTGCGTACTTCGTTTCGGCAACTGTGTCTCGTCGCTCTCACGTCGCATCGAATGCAGATCACAAAACCTTTTGCCTGCTGCGGCTGGCAGAATGTATCCTCATCGGTCAGCATGCATTCGCAGCCTGACTTTCAGGCAACAGCTCTCTTTGCTGTAGGTGGGATGAAGTTTAGAATCATGCCGTGATTAAGCTGGACGTTATGGACAAAGCCAGGCACCTCTGAGCCGTGCTTGGACCTGCGCCAAAACCGGCCTGTGTCGCAGAGGGCCCCGGGCACCCCCCAAAGGTCAAAGCAGCAGCGCGCTCCAGGGCTTTGCTAAGCCTGCGATCTGAGAACCCTAGCCTGAAGAAGGAGGATGCTGTCGAGGCCGGTGGGATCTTGGCTTGATTATCTTTCATCCATCAGAGAGCGCAAATCTCACTCCGCGTTCGCCGCGTTCTCCACTCAGGCCCAGTCTGCGCTGTAGTAGGTCCAGCGCAGGGCTGAGCTGGGAGGCTCGGCCCTCACGGCAGCCACCTCAGCGATCCATGAAAATCCATGCCCCATCCTGAGATTTGCGATGCCTCAGAGCCACTCCCCAACCCAAGCTCGTCGCCAGTTCCATCATCAGCTGCGGTATCTGTGCCTCAAGATGATTCAGCTAAGCCAACACCACGTAAACCCAAGCTCGGAGGTCTCTCACACAGTCGCTGAGTCCTTCAGGAACTCGTTCCAGGCGCAGCCCGCAAGCAACTCCTCTCTCGAGGAGGACACAGCCCAATCCTCAAGCCACAAGACACGCAACTGGACACAACTGAACCCCCCACACAACATTCAGCTTGCATCGGGAGGCCCCTGGAGCACCCAGAAATGTTCTGCCCCACAAGAAGTCTGGGCCACCGCACAGCTTGCAGGGCAAAGGGCAAGCCGTAGGATCGCACCGGCAGGAAGGCGAAGACCTGCTCTCGACTCGCAGGTGTCAGCTTCGGGATCCGGGCTCTCCACTCTCCAGATCACGCGGGTTCGTCGGTTGTGGCCCTTTCGGTGCTTTCGTGAGGTGACACGGCGGTCCGTTCCGGCGCCTGCTGCGGGCCACGGCTGCGGTCGAAGCCGCCTGGAAATCTGCGGAGGCGTATCTACGCGTCTCGTATTTGGTTGCCATGTTTCGTGCACTTAGGCCCAGGCCCTGGGAGTCTCGAGGCAGCGCCAGCTCCAGAAGTGTGGAGGGAGGCGAAGCCAGACCAGGCTTTGACAGTCCCTAAGCGAAAACCCACCAGCGATGTTTTTTGTGAACGGCGTGAACGGCACTTGGCTGAGGCGTGCACTTCCGGCACCTTCCGTTCAAAGGGCCAAAAAGACCCACACCGTCAAGCAGTCAAGCCTTCCCCCCCATCGCCATCACTTGTCGCCCCAGGCCATGCCTGGAACTGTCGGCGCAGAAGAAGCCAGTGGTCTTCTTCCCAACTCCGGCCTCCAGCTGAGCCAGATGCCGGTTGAAGTTGTGGGAGGATGTGGTCAGATTGTGGTCAACCGCCCGTGCTGATCCCATGGCCTCCATCTCGTGAGACCTCTCAGTTTCTGCAGCGGCTTGCTTGGGATTAGACACGGGGATTGTCTGGGGTGTCATGCCGGATCAAGCAATTCGAGACATTCCCTGAAGCTGCCTCGAGTTTGACAGGGCCTGTCATCTCTTCCCAGCGTTTTTCAACGGGCGCATCCTGGATTTTCAAGAACTTTCACTGCCATGTCAAGGCCCTACGGGTCCCTAAATCGGTGTGCCCAAGCGACAAAAGGCAAGCAAAGAGCGGCTCAGAGAAGCGGTGTGTGCTGCGTCCTGGGCGTAGCGCACGCGAAGAGCTGCGCAATCTGCTCCTGCAACCGAAAGCTTGCGAATGCTTGCAACCTCCCTCCATCTCTCTCCCAGAATTCTGCGGCTCGATCCTCCTTCCTCCTTTTGCCCGTCCGACAGCGTTCCCTGCAGCTCCACGGAGACCTCTCGCCGGCGTGACTGCATTCAAATCATTCCGCAAAAACTATATAAGCTCTCAGTAAGAGAGGAAGAAAGAAGAAAGAGAGAGAGAGAGAGAGAGAGTGAGAGTGAGAAAGAGAGAAAGAGAAAGTGAGAAAGTGAGAGAGTGAGAGAGTGAGAGAGTGAGAGAGAGAGAGAGAGAGAGAAACAAGAAAAAATAGGCAGACATCGGAGACTTTGTCCCAGACAAATGCTCCTTCAAGGGGGCGCGGGCGGGGCCTCCCGGAGGCGCTTCAAGAAGAGGAGCAGCGAGGGCGGCAGCGCCGCCAAGCGCCGGAAGAGCTCCTCTCGAACTGGGGAACTGTCATTCTGAGAGCTTCCCGACTTCGGGCTACGGCCAAAACTCTACCGGTTGCCGGTACCGGTAAGCAGTAGCTACTTCTGGTGTCAGGTGCTGTCACATCCGGGGCCTCTTTTCGAGCCCGCAGCTCCGATCGCAAGGGCATTCGAAGCACGGAACCCCATGAGGGCCTCGGGGATGCGGCTCTCGGAAGTTCCCGGAAGAAAGATCTGCCTCTTTCCCTGCTTTAAACAAGTAGCGGGCTTCCTAAACCGAACCAGGCCTGCACAGCTCCTCAGCTTCCGAGGCATCTTCGAGCCACCGGGGCAGCACCTCACGAGAAGCAGTGAGGACCAAGGGCCACCACCACCAGAGCGCCAGCCGGAAACAGGCCAGGTGCGCGTAGCCAATGCCGCTGGGATGCTGGGAGTCCTGAATGCTGGGCCTACACACCCTCTTAAAACTGCCCATGTTGCACATTCCGAACTTGCGATTTCACCGAGGCAGCGGCGAATTCCAAGCGGTAGGGTCCCGAGAGAAGCCGAGGTCGGTCCGTCAATGCAAAAACCGCCTCCGAACGGCACGTCTCCAGGCCGAGTCTCTCGGAGTCTCTCGCTTCGGTCGTTCCAGGTTCAGATTTGCAGGCTTGGAGATGCTGAGATTCAAAGGAAAGCTCACAGAATGCCACATGGTTGCACTTCCTAGGTGCGTAGTGACAGCATAGTGAGCACAGCTTTTTGCTCGAAGGGATCAGTGAGTGACTCCGATGTTCCGGAAAGACAGGCAGGGTGCAGGAGTGCACCTGCGTCCGTTTTGCCATTCTGCATATTCTCGCACGAAAGGGCAGCGTCGGCCAACGGGCGGTAGCGCGAGAGAGAAGTGACGGGGCTGGGGGACGGAGGAGGGCGCAGGCATGCTTTCGCAACGAAAGGGTACGCCTCATAACACTGGATAACTGAAAGGAAACGCCCAAACTCGATCAAACTCGCACATGAGAGGTGGGCTTTCGCACAACATTCCCAGGCCATCTGTTCTTGTTGCGCGACAGCTATGTCCAATATGAGAGGCATGCCACAGACTCTTCCAACTCCTGTCTGTCGTCTTGATTGTCCGACTCGTGCTTGATTCAGCTGGCCACGGCCAGAGTCTATATCGTTCAGCAGTTTCCAGTTTCCTCTGATCCGCCGTGAGAGTCGGTCGTACCAAGGAGAAATGCACGTTTCGTGTTGCAAGCACGAGCCAGTTGTGAATCAGCCAGCAAACTTCTGTGCTGCAGGTCGCTCACCATCTAATGTTTGCGCATCACACTAATCCCACCTGACCTTGAAGCCAAGACCCTTCTCGCCAGTGGCCACGACACCTCTCCAAGAGTCTGACAAAAGGCCACTCTGTTCGAGTCGCTGTTCTAGGGCCCGCACGACCGCCGGGCCCATATTTGGCAACTCCAACCTCGGTAAATCGTGAGAAAATTGCTGTTGCGAGCGGTTCGCCTCTCGGCCTGCCTTCGACGAGTTCCCAATATCACAGATCGCTCGGATGTCAGCCTGTCCGCATGCTGCTTTTCGGTGAGATCGGCAAAGACTCCAACAATTTGAGCGCGCGGCTTCGCGAAATCCCGTTTCGTTGCACCGGAAGATGACCTGCTTGTACCAGGTCCCTATCCTACAGCACAGAATGCTGGCTTGCTTCCATCAGCGAGGGGAGGGTACCCTTTTCGCACCTGTTGTTTGGCTACTTCCTGGGCTGCCTGGGGCTACCAATTTTGCAGTTCTGCGAACACTGTGGTGTTGTCAGTTTGCCTTTGTGCTCGGAATCATGCTCGGATGGTCGAGCGATGCAAGAAAGTGGCCTGAAAGCACCAGCCCTTCTGCCCGCAACTTTACATAATCGTAGGCTACGAGTGAACTCTACAGTGCTCCGCGCAAGAAACTCACTTCAACAGAGTCATGGTTCTGCCTCACCGCCTTCCGAAGTTCGTAGAAGGAACTCGGCAGTGGGCACGGCCCCCGCCTGAAAGACTAAAGGAGGTCTCAGCTACCTGTGCGGGCCACTTTCGGGGCTGGAAGGATGGGACTAAATATGAAATTGATACTTAGTGTCCGTTGTGGCGCTTCTGCTGTTGTTGCTCTCTGCTTCCCTTCCCTTGCCTTCTGCATTCCAATTTATGCGATTTGTTGCAGCTTTCGGCAGAACTCAGGCCTTCGAATACAAGTGTGCAGAGGTAGTACGGAACAGAAAGGGTCTGTGAGCCAGCCTGAAGGTCTGCGATCCCTTTCAAGATTACTCGTGTATAGACTTGCATTCATGCCGTTCTGGTCCCCGCACCGGAGCTCCGTGCCGAATGAAGAATTCATTTCCTCTATAGTACATCCTCTTACACCCGGTTTGCAGATGCCCGACAGCTTAGTGGCTTGGATTGCGAAAGCACACAAAAATTGGATGATCACAGGGGATGGCCTCGTAGGAGTTGTCGTCCGCATTCCTAAGAGCTTGCCGAGGCAAGTGCTGGGTGGCGTATGATGACTGTCGCTTGATGCAGACCAGAGGCTGCAGGAGCTCGAGCTGCCAGTGAACATCACTTCCATACCTGGCAGCCCCTCTGTTTGCACTTCTTCCATGGAGTACAAGATTCCGTGAGGCTCGAGCAACTCTCCGGCCAAGCGCTTCAGCGCCCTAGCCAGGCGTGCGTTCTGTTTGACCTGAAGCGAGCTGGTGGGAACTTGGGCGAGCTAGTTTGGCAAGTGGGATGTACCGTGGCATGTGCAAGCTAACTCTGAGTGCTCTGCCTGCAACTCACCTCCAACCACTTCGTCACCATTGAAGCCGAACTCCTGGGAAATGCTGTTGAATGGAGACAAAAATCCCAAAGGTTCAGCGGGGGGAACGACAGAGTACTGTGATTCTTTTTTGCACCTTGTTTTGCGGTCTCAGTCAGTGCCGTCTCCTCTCTTCTCCCGCCGAAACGAGGGCTGAGACTGGGAGAAGCGTTGTGAGACAGGCTTCTCGCTCCGATCACGCTCGAAGGGCAGCTTCTGGCACTCAGCTTGGGTGTAGTCTCCGTGGTGTTTGCCTCGCTCGCGGTCTGCCAAGTCTACCTCCACGATGGCCTCAAAGCGCCCGAGGAAGCACAAGCGCAACTGTAGAAGCACTGCTCTCTTGCCCTGAATGTCCTAAGAGTGTCCTAAGACACCTTTGACCTCCAAGCCAAAGACTGGTATCACTCTTCGTCTGCTCGTTCTTCCTCTCCTCCTTAGCCCCCTTCACTCCATAAGTCTGTGCACCCTCTCCATTCCTCTCTATTCCTCTCTTATCCTCTCTTCCTCTCCATTCTTTTTTTTTTTATTGTTTATCCTCTCTCTTCCTCGCTTTTCCTCTCTTATCCTCTCTTATCCTCTCTTTTCCTCTTTCCTCTCTTTCTCTCTTTCTCTCTGTCTTCCTTCCTTCCTTCTCTCTGTCTCTCTGTCTCTCTTTCTCCCTTTCTCCCTTTCTCCCTTTCTCTCTTTCTCTCTTTCTCTCTTTCTCTCTTCTCTCTTTCTCTTTCTCTTTTTCTTATTTTCGTAATCTCACTCTCTCTGCCTCTCTCTGCCTCTCTCTGCCTCTCTCTCTCTCTCTCTCTCTCTCTCTCTCTCTCTTTCAGCGTTGTCAAAACAAAGAACTCTGCGTGGCAAGCCGCTTCGAAGGGAAGGGTCTCCCAGCTCAGTGCCGCGAAGCGGAAGTATCCCAGGGCCAGTGCCGCCAGCGCGAGGCCCGCAACCAGGGGCGCCTCACGTGTGCTGCTCGCCTGGCTGATGAGTCCCACCTGAGCATGCTTTGAGCAGTGCATTGCTCAGTGCTCTCGTTTTCGTTGCTTTGTACTTTGCCGAAAGTGGAGTCTGAAAGACCCAAGTGGCCATGAGCAGCACGTAGATTGCCAGGCCAGCAAAGACATGGCGCAGGCTCTTTACCCAGAAAGATCCCCCCATGTCCGGCTTCTTCGTTTCTGCGTAGATCAGGAGGTAGCCATAAGTCAGACCTCCGATGCTGCAGTACAACCACGCAAAGACCAGGATGACTGGGCAGCAGCTCCCGAAAACACAGGCGACCACCAGGTGAAGCGTGATCTTTGCCATGCGAGCTCCCATCCCATCGCTGTCCTGATCCTGCGTGTATCGTTCCCCCCACTTTTCACCCCTGATTCACCCAGTCCCCCCCCCCCCCCTACATCTTTCACGCGACACACGGCAGAAGTTGCTCTGAAGTTTGAGACCGTCCTCTGGCTCGCTGACCCTCCGTGCATCAGAAGCGTCGCCTCCACGTGCCCGTGCAAAGAGGTACTTGGCCAAAGGGGCAACACGCAAGAGGTCAAAGACGTGCACGAGGCAGCCCAACATCAGGTAGTTGATGTAAAAGTTGGAGAAACCCGGCAGGGCATCTGCCAGCAAGTAGATGACCTCACCAGGGTGCGCAAGCACCTTTGCCAAGACATCCAGGATGGTCCCGATGATCGCCGTCACCAACAGGACGAAGACAACCTAGGGAATGCAGAGGAATGCATAAGAATGCGTACGAATGCATAGGAATGCAAGGACTGAAAATTTACTCCGACGGTTGACATCAGATTAAAAAGGAACAACTGGTTTGGGAGCTGCGCCTGGAATGAGAAGTACCAGTCCTGCAGACAACTCGCAGACACTGCGTCCAAGCGGGTTCTAAAGACCATACTGCGGTGACCACACGACATGCTAGCTACACCCGAAACTCGAGGCTGTCAAGAGATCACGAACCGCTGCGATGGCTCCTGTAGCTTCAGTTGTGCCCACGTCCCCGCTTTGAGAGTCAAGACGTTGCTGATGATGGCCATCAGCATCGTGGGCAGAAATGACATGAACATCTTCAAAGCTCCCGTGCTCAACACCTGAGTGCAGAATACACCCATACAAATCTTGTACCGACGAAGAGCCCCTAAGTTCCCCAATACTGCAGACGAATAAGGCCGGTCTTTCAAGATGTTCATGGTTCAGTTCCAAGGACCCCCTGGACCAGGTGCTGGATTCCTGGAGACTCCTTGAAGAAACTCAGCAGAACCGGCTCTACCTTGTCCATAAATGTGGCGATCAGCGGCGCCCAGACCACGAAAATCAAAAGCAGCAGCCCTGCCGCGGTGATGTTTCCGGAGGCCTGGGAATCTTTCAACGGTGGCATGTCCCTACGCTGCTTGGCGTTGCCACTACATGCTCTTGTTACATTGGTGCACATGTAACAAGAGTTGACATGAGCCGTCTTCTCAGCACTTGCTCAGCTCAGCCGCCTGCACCTTGGGATCCTTGGCAAGGTCTTGAAAGCGCACGTCCTGAGGATCCGGGGGCATGGTGACCGTGATCTGCCGGGAATCCGCGCGGTACTGGGGCGAACGGGCCAGCATGCACATCCTGCGGGAGGTGAAGGTCACAAAGCCCGCACAGCTGCAAACCTCTGGGTCCATGGCCATCACACCCTCCTCCACTGCCTTGCGTTCCTTGACCACAGCTTCCCGCAAAGCTTCCAACTCACGAGTGTAGAATCCGACGGCGTCCCGCCGGTGGCAGCACAAAGCACTCTGCAAGCTCTGACGGGCGGTCCCTGCTCCCGGAAGTGTGGACGGTGACTGTGACATCTGCGACTGTGTTCCTTGTGGTTGTGTGCCCCGCGAGCTCTGAGCGCAGTGGAGGTCATACGCTGCCCGCTCCATTTCCACAAAGACGCGGCGCAGGCGGTCCGTGCGCCGCACGATGTAGGCCCTCGAGATGGCATCCGCGGAGAAGAGCCGTGCGAAATACTGGTGGAGCGCAAAGTCTGACCGGCACTCTTGAGGCAGGTTCTCCACCAGAAGCGTTGTGGCTCTGGGCTCGGGAATTTGCTTCAACCATTCGAAACGACGCTCCAGGAAGCGGCATTGCGCGTTGTAAACTTCATGTGAAGCTGCCAAGACAACGAACCAGACTGTGGCAGTGTGCATCCAGATCAGCAGAAGGTAATGTTGGTGCCCCAAGCGATCAACCGCTAAGCCGTTCATGCTTGTTATGCTAAGAAGGCTGCCTCCGCTGGAGATGTGCAGGTGAAGGTAATAGTGGAGTGGACATAGCAGGCAGATGATCATGGTGCTCCACAATATTGCCAGTCTGCCCCCTAGACGCAGAAGTTCCAGCATCTGCAGGCCATCAAGACCGCATCTGGCAATGATCTCCTCATCCTGCATAGCCCTCACAATCGACATCCAACCAAAGAGGGCTGTGGCAACATCACCCGCGCTCCGCACGCGGTAGCTGGGCGGCTCCAGTGCAAGTTGGGGTGAGCCATCGCTTTCGGCTGCAACCTCCTCTGCATCCTTGCTGTACACGGCTGGGAACAGGAAACGAAGCGCCGAGAACAAAGCAAAAGCCACCAACGAACATCCCAGGTTGAAGTAGAAGGCTGTCTTCATAGTCTCAAAATCCCCTTCTGCATTTTTGGAAACACCCACAAGTCCTGAAGTAGATTGATTTCCCATTGCATGGGACAGGAAGTTCTCAACCTCTTGCAGCGTGTCGTTTCCTACGGTACTGCCTTCCGTATTGCCTGCCTTGGTTGACAGTCCCGGCTGCAGTGTAGTGGACACGTGGCCTCCAGTTTGCAGCGCAGCTACCGTCGCGCTGCGGTTGTCAGGGCTGTCCACACGGACACCTGCCACCACTGGCAGCACCAGCAAGCCTATCAGCGCCCAAGACATTGCACTGCACCAGCCAGCGTTTCATCTGAATTTTACAAACTACAGGCCTCACACAAACCCATCTGAGAGCCGAAGAACATACATCTCATCGCATGAGATGCCCGGCTGTCCTTAACCAACAATCTCCCACACCTATTCCAGGGACGTATCTACATGCACGGGTCCTCACGACGGATGGCAGCCACCAGGGCCTGACATACAGGTTCCATGTTTGACGCAGGGAGCCACACGCAGTAACACCACCTCAGCCCCATCTGGTGCAGCGGACGCACTGCTGGCCTTGCAAAGAGGCGGAGTGCAAACTTCTGCTTATAGCTTCACACCAAGTCCGCACGGACTTTGAGGACTGGACCACAGGTGCCGTCGCTAGGCTTCTGCTGTCCTGAGGCTCGGCAGACTGCGCTTCGGAGAATTGCCGATCTGCCATGTGAGTCAAGGCTGAAAGCAAGAACGCGCTTCCTTCGAGGGGCGTGTGCTGGTCTCCAGCCTCCATGCGTTACAGAGACTGTCACTGATCCTTATCGATGGCCCGTTGTGTTCAGTGTAGAGCAATGCGCTGAGGCAGCAGTATTCATTGAATTCATGATCAAGCAGGCGCGCTGTGTTTTACGGTAGCTTCACTTGCTGGACTGGGGCAGTAGTGAACTGCTGAGGCTGCTTGCCCCTGCAGGACACAGCTTTTGAAGCCATCCATGGTACAGCCCGAGGCCAAGCAGAATCAGCCCAAGACCAGCTGTGAACCACCTGAAGCATGGTAGACACTGCGTTTCCGCCAGCAAGAGAGGGCGAGGGATCAAGGCATTCTGAATGTATCGGCCTGTCAAGCGGCTCACCTTTTCCGAGCAACGGAACGTCGCCTTGGCTTGTTTTTTTTACAAGTGGGCCATCAGCAACACCTTGCATGCCCAAGCGGCATGTGGCGAAAACCAGCGCAGTTGCCGGCACAGCAGCTGCCACTGACAAAGACACCTCCCGTAAAGCACAAAGAGCAGTTCTCAGCCTCTTGTACTGCGCCAGCACAATAAAGAGACTACAGAGACCAGCTCGAATTGTCTCCCTCCCGGCTTAATAAGAGACCAAGTGTGTCTCTACAGCAGCGGAACACAGTTCAGCTTGGAGACCGTGACCGCCGAAGTCGTGCGCAGAAGAACAAGAAGCGTCACGTTGAAGCCCAAGTTGAGGCAAAGGTATAAGCATGGCCAGAACGGCTGTGACCTGAGCATCCAAAGCGCATGCGGCAGGCCTTGGGACATCCTATGCAGCCTCCATATAAAAAAGCTTACAATGTCATAAGTTTAGACAAGTTGATGATGGACTTCCTGATGCTTCCTCTCTATCTTTTGTACTTCAGTTGTCTACTCGCGGCCAAGCTGAGGAGCGCAAATGCGTGGGCGCCCGCGGCAAGGTACGCCGCCATGGCCGAGGGCGTGGCGCCCAGGCCCTGCAGCGAGGCCAACCTCGGGGGACACAGTCTTTGCTTCGCTGCATGGGCAGCCACCCAAGCCTTAAACCAAATAACACCACTCCTCAACCAAAGAGCACCACCAGACGAGCATCATGAGCGTCAGCTGCTAAAGCCCTCAGCCAGAGAACACCGCCAGACGAGCATCATGAGCGTCAGCTGCCACGGATCTTGGTTGAGATCACCACCAGACATAGGCATCGGCTGCTAAGGCCCTTAGCCAGTCTGAGAACACTGAAAGACGAGCATCATGAGCATCCGCTGCTAACCCTCAACCATTGAGCACCACCAGACGAGCATCATGAGCATCCGAGGCCCTCTAACGCCACCTGTCCTCAACCAGGGAGCACCACCAGACGAGCATCGTGAGGATCAGCCGCCCGAGGCCCGCAAACAGACAACACTGCAGACGAGCATCATGAGCATCAGCTGCTAAGGCCCTCAACCAGGGAGCACCACGAGACGAGCATCACAAGCACCACCTGCTGAGGCCCTTACCCGACCGTGGGCCACCAGCCCTCTTTTTTCCCTGCATCCGAGGAGCACTGGGAGCAGGAGGAACACACCCACTGCCTGCCAAAATGGAGAGACATCCGCTTGAGGGCCGTTTGGGGGCTGCCCCGAACCAGCGCGTTGGGCCGTTGAGCCCAGCAGTGCCCAGCTCTCTCAACAAGCCTGAAAAGATGAACCCAGCGTATTCACCACGAAGACGTTCAGCTCTTCGCCACAAATCTGCCGAGCATCTTTGAAGAGTCCCTCCTTCCAGCTGCAAAGAGGTGCACACAGAGAGTGCACACAGAGGTGCACACTTTGCTTCACATGATGCTGACCCTGACCGCCGGAACTCCCCTGCGCAGCACGCATGAGAGCACATCCTGGACATCTCACATCCCTCCGTGGCGTCCTTGAGCACAGACCCCAGCGCCGGCAAAGCCAAAGAAACCACGAAGAGCAGCGACGGGCGCCAGGGCAATGCGTGGAAGCTCTCGGAGCCCAGGCCCCCTTCAGCATTCAAAGCAGCTTTGCCAGACAGCACAAAACTTCTACAGTAGCAGGAGGGAGGAAGGTAGGGCCCCTGTGCACCGGAGCCTGCAGATGCAGTGATGACGCCAAGCACGCAGAAAGCGCATCCTCTGAAATGGGCAACGCGGCTGTAGACTCTTGCAGAAACTCTGGTGTTGGCAGGGCCTTTGTGGCACTGCATGGCACTGCATGGCACTGCATGGCACTGCATGGCACTGCATGGCACTGCATGGCACTGCATGGCACTGCATGGCACTGCATGGCACTGCATGGCGCTGCTGGATCAGGCCTGCCAGTTCGCGAGAGTTGTATTTACCTGGAGTCTGGAGCCAGAGGTTCTCGGACCATCGTCACTCCACAGAGCTGCGCACATGGACCAGCAATCAAGGCAAAGGAACGCCCAAGCAGCGTGGAAGAAAACGTCATCTGGAAGACCTTGGCTGCTTGGTGCTTGAGGAGCTCTTGGTGGCATGTTTTGGGGCCTGGCCAAGTAAAGCTGACCCAACACCGGCAGAATCGAACCTGCCGCCACATTCAGCATCGAAACCGTCAATGATTGACAGCAGACGCTTCATGAAAGGTGCTTTTTTTGCATTGGGCATGGCCTGGCAGGGCCTTGGCCCCCAGCATTCCCAGCAGGAAGGATCCGGCTTCCAGGCAGCCTGCCACAAGTAGGTGGGGAAAGCTCCCATTCGGCCTCTCCTGGAAGATTCTGGAGAGTGCTACGCCCTGTGTTTCTCGATAAGCTCTCGTCAACTGTGTACTCAGACAAGGCTCGTCCCGTTACCTCCTGTCATTGATCTACTTCTTTGGGGAATGGGAGAATGCAAGACTTGCATTCGGAAAGCGGGAGTATCCCTTCTCGAAACACCAAGGAAAAAGAAACACTTCCCTCGGCATATATATATATATACAGAGAGAGAATGAAGAACAAAGGCGGGAAATCCCTCAAAGCAGAAAGACTGTTGAGCAACCAAGGAAAGCTTCCCAACGGCACAATACCTTGGTTGTCATCCACAAGAAGAAACAGGCTGCCCGGTGTGCCTTTTCTGAGCCGACAATAGACAAGAATGAGAACGCTCCTAGTCGACCGGATGCCACCAACTGGCCTATTCGCGCAAAAGTCCGCCAGCGCCGTCGGGCAAAATCCACCTGCTCATCCGTGACATTGCCTCTCAGGCTTCAAAAGAAGCGTAAGGAAGCGGAAGGGGGTGAACGGGAAACGGATGGCAGGCAATGGCACACAGCGATGGCTCGGCTTCAGCTTGCGGCCCTGGTGCCCTGTGATCTGTGGAAGATCAAGGCGGCCCAGTACGCAAGGACATAGCCTCGTGCTTCCGATTTCCCTCCTGGCCCCTTCTCCACCTCTCCGCACCCCTTTCCTCACCCTTTCGGGTCCGCTCTTTACACCCTACACCCTGCAAAAGGACGAAAGAAGCCGAGAGGCCAAAGGTGGTGAACTGGGCCAAGAAGAAAACGAAGTCCCCAAGGGGCACCAGCGCTACCTTGTACATAACGCGGTTGGCCTGACGGCTGATGGCGGCTCGCCCCATTTTCACAGATGCAGGCTGTGAAGCTATGCGAAGCTGGGATCCGGACCGTCGCCAAGGCAACCGTGGCTAAAGAGAGCAGGGCAGCAAATCCCATCGGAAGCCTGGAGTTCAGAGAAGTTCAGAGAAGTTCAGAGGAGTGCAGTGTCTGTGCAGTGGCTGATCACCAACTGCCTTCTCCCCCCACAAAGCTTCCAAACTCAAGGTGCCTCAGAGCATCTTGCTCCTGTGGCTTTAGACCACCTGCGCTGTTCAATCGCTGCTCCCCGTTCTCAACGTGTTCAAGACCTCTCCTCTCATGTCACGCACGGCATCCCATCCTCGACATCTGCGCTGTGCAGCTGCAGCGACGAGCACCGCCCCGCAAGCTGCAAAGTCTGGGAGCCAAGGTCAGAATCACTCGGTTCTATGCTTAGACGCTTAGCAAACATGCAAGACACGATGCAACGCTTCGCACTGTGTAAAGACGAGGCGCAACGCCAGGAGGAGGCCGAGAGCTCGTCGCTCTCCTCGGAGATCGTCTTGACGGCCATGGCTCCAAAGAGTCGGAGCAGACTTTGGTTACGCTGTACCCCCCCTTTGAATCCCCCTGTGCACACCTTCTCTGAACAGAGGCTTTGAGAACACGCCTTCAGGATCGACCGCTCAGCTTTAAAGTGCTTGAGGCTGCTTGAATCACCGTTGCTTGAGAATCTGAAGCTGTCTCCAGAGAAGTCACATGGTCCTTGCGCTGGGAATACCAAAGCTATGCAGGAAAAAACCGACTCTGCTGCTCCGGTGCCTCTCCGAACCTGTAGAAGGAGTCGTGCGTGATGCTGCGCGGGCCGCCGGCTTCTGCTCTCGGGGGGCAGCAGAGGCCTCCGCCGACGCAGTCTGCTATAAATAACTGCAACAGATGGCGAGGGAGATCGAAAAACTCTGCAATGTTCCGCAAGGGATTCCGCGTGGTTCTCCGATTCTTCGGATTGGAATCCACGTAATCCACGAAGGGCTGAAGGGGAGCTTCCGAGGTAGAGGAAGGACTTTCAAAACTGAAACCATCAGACAAAAGACTCTTGCATGGCACCCAAGCAGGACGGTTTAGCTTCCACCGGAACGACGGCGCCTGCGTGGCCTTCGCCAGGCGGTCGGTGGCGCGGCGCAGAAGGAAACGCGCCTCGACAAGATGGGCCCCCCAGATGCTGCAATGCTCTCCCTAGGATTAGGAGAAGAGATCGCATGCCTTCACGGCACCAAGAATCGCCGCCCTGTCCGCCAACAGCGGCGCGGCCTCTCAGCATCAATCGAACTTTCAGAAGCCAACCATGCACATCACATAAGATCACCTCTCTGATAAGCAAAAAACACATCAAAGCACACACACACACACCATTGCTTGGGGGCTTTTCTAAGAGCCGGCCTCTGCAAAGCGTTGGAGGTCCGCTTCTGAAAGGGGCTCCAAGACTGCTCGCAGGACCTCTGACCACGGAAATGGTCTCAGAGTCTGCTCAGAGACCCCTCCTGTGTGGAGAAGCGATCTTCTCAGGGTATGTCTTAACAGTCATAGCACACTTCCCAGGGGCCGAAAAAGGATGTCGCTGAAGATGTGTGTCACGGGTATGTCTGCGGATACCACTCTTCACTCTCGGCAGCGCCTCGGGGCTTTCCCGAAAGGGCCTCAGCAACAAACAATGATGGAAGTCTTACTACGACGAACGAAAGGCAAAGCCCCTTGACATGTACATCATTACGTGGAGCCTGGGCAACTGCTTCAGGAGCTGCGCCATCAACTCTGGATAAGCCTGACATGATCGTATTTAGGCTTCAAGGTTCAAAGTTTATCGGCCTGCCTCGTGCAATGACTGCGATGCTTGATGGAGTGTTGGCTGTAGTGCCTGTCCAAGCAGAAACGGGTTCCAAGGAGAACCCATCCCTTCAACATCGCGAGCTTTGCATCTGTCCACTCGTCCCGAACCGAACCTGCAGTGGACCGGATCGCAGGCCGCCGCAGCTGTGAACCAGCGCCAGCATGGCCTGCACAAGCCCCCTTTTTGGGTGCGCCATTTTGGGGCACTCGTCTGAAAGGCGCCTCCGCTGCCCTCACGGCATCTTGCGCCGCCAAGGCGGAACCGAAGGCCTCAATTGCACTGCAACTGGATCAGAAATCCAGAGCTCTGCTGAAGCCCTCTTTCCCCAGCCAGGGCCAAGTGTTCTGCATGGCAATGAATGCTGCATATGGCATAGGGGCTTCTTCTGATTTGTTGAAACACTGTCACTTCAAACGTGCCAGGATGGTTCGTCACCGCATCCCCTTCCGCACCCCACTGCGCAAATGGCTTCTTAGGGATCAAAGATAACAACTTGCCTTTCAAAACTCAAGCTGCCAACGTGAATATGAGCTTTGTCTGCAAGGAAGCAGGCCTCCGCGGTTCCAGATGCTGCATCCAGTTTGATGAAGTCGCCCTCTACCTCGAAGGCGAAGATTCCCAATGCTGGCCTTCAAGTTGCAAGGAGGTTGAGACCGATCCCTTGCTTCGGGTTCTGAGCTGAGGCTCAAGCGCTTCCCGACGCAGGAAGGCGCGCAAGTCGCCCACCCTCACAATGTCGCGACACAGAATGCCAATATGACTGGCCGGTGTAACGCTTGGTCTGTGGCAGGGAAGCTCTTGCAGAGTCGGAATGGGGCCCCCGGCTCAGCAGCGAAGACCTCCTCCCAAGCAAGCCACTCGCCCAGAGCAGCCATTGGCGGCGCCGCCTCTGCGGGGAAAGGGATGGAAAGGGATGGCTCAGGGCTCGACGGGCTCGACACAGTGGACCATGCCTTGATCAAGCGCCCCGCCGCCTGCCCAAGAGCCAGGACAAGCCACTGAGGTCAGTTCAAGTCATTTATGGTCATTTCAAGTCTCTGTTCTTGACACCGCATTGCCTTGCCTTCTCCCAACCCTCCTCTGCAAGGACCACAAGTGCGGATGCGGCCTGCCCAGCGGCAAAGCCGAAGCCGGAAGCGTCCAAGAAGCCCCAAGACCATCCCCAACAGTCAGGCTTTTTGCTCTGGTCACCGAATGAGAATACGCACCAGTGCAAACGCAGCCATACATGCCACATGCATCGAGCAAGCGTGGCTAAGCAGCAGCCGGCCAGAGCACCTCCTTGCCCACGGGGCACTTCATGAAGGCCGCTGCGGCACAGCGGACAGCCTGATGGGGAGCTGGCGCCTGAGGCAAAGCAAAACAAAGGCCTGATGTTTTGACCGCTCAAGCGGTTGGACATTACAAGCAGCTCTGGCATTGTCTGCTGCCAAAGCATGTGCTGTACACGTCCACAAGTCCCCTCGAAGCCTCCTCTGATAGCTCGTCAATGGCTTTCGCGGAGACTCCTGCCCAGTCTGCCTCCTGCTGTCCAGTGCGCTCCGCTACCAATTTCCCGTGCAAAATCGGCTGTCAACGACGGTAAAGTTACAGCAGGTGCATGAACCTCACTCCCTACCGTGCCACCCGTGCCACCCGTGCACCTCGCCCACAGCTCCAAAGCGACGGAAGAGAAGCAACCGCAGGGTGTCCTGCACGCGCCATGCATTTCAAATCTGTCTCAGCAACGTGAAAGAGAAAGGTAGCCAATCAAAGTACAAAGTGCACTGGAGCCTTGCAAAACAGCTGACATGCAAACGAATCCTGTCCTCCATCTCTTGCCGTGGCCTGAATTGGAAGACGCTTGCGGGGCCCGCGGGAGATTCTTCTATGGAGCGGTCACAACGTGCGGTGCAATTACAATCGCTTGCACATCCTGCTTTTGTCTCACGTTCCGAAGTGTTGTAGCACACCAATCCCATGAAACCCCATGAATTGCCGCTACAGGGCAAACCATCTCGCCCGCCCAGCTCCTGTAGGAGCTCCGACGCCTGCACCAGCATACAACGGGCACAAACAGAAGGAGAACTTCTCACAACTTTCACAGCGCTTGGCACACTAACGCAGTTTCTCACAGACATAGACCTGACATGCTCTGTGGCACTGTGGCGCCTTCATGCACTTTCCCTCTGCAAACACAAGTGCGCGAAAGTCATGAGTACGATTCAATACAACTCAAGGGGCTTTCGCACATCACAAAAAGTGTTCACACAAGGTTGCTCGGTCCTCGCGCTCCACCATTGCGCCCAATGCGCCATCGGTGCCTGTGGTATACCATACTCATGTGTGCGCGTGTATTTATATGTAATACATGTATGTACGAGTATGTGGATACCATCCCTTGCTGCAGTGTGCTCAGCTGCTTCCTGGCCAGTCATGGCCTCCATCGCCGGAGCCGAAACGCAGGTCTTTCGGCGCCTGGATGACTGGACAAGTCTTACACTGTGTTCTTTGGCGCTGGCCGACCGCAAGTCGGCCCCAGCAGCACCACGTGGGTTTACCATTACCGCTAATCAACTCCACGACTGGAAGTCAACTCCGAGAAACCTGAATCGCACAGGGCTTGGGGTGGAGTTTTGGAAAGTGCCACCCAGTACACTTCTGCTGGCTTCAACCCACGGCCTCGCTCCAGTCTGAAATTAGCTCGGCCTCGGTCATCGAAAGGACCGACTAGAGTCAGGAACGAAAGAAGAGCCAGCGCTCTGAAAGCATGTCGGCACACTCTGCACTTCTGAGCTTCCCCGGCAAAGCTTCGGTAGCAATCCGTAGATCCGTCCTCTTTCTTGCGATTTGAAGCACAGCGCGACACAACCCCGTCCCTCTTTGTCAGCGCCTTCGGAATCTGCAGCTGCAAGAAGGAGTCAGCCTCGAATACTGTTCTGTTGGGCCACCGCAACTTGTCGCCCCTGCTGTCAGCTGCCATAGGTACTTAGTCAAGAAGCGCGACTCGCGACGAAGCTTCCCTCTGATCTGTGACAATCGGAACGACATAGTTCATGCCAAGCTTATGATCTGCGATTCATACCCCGGTGTACAGCGTTGGCTCTTCGCACAACTTTGGACATGCGTACACTATGGGTAACCGGAGAGTCGCGAAAATGTGTCCAAAAAAGGATGGACCGAATCCGAAAACCAAAACGGCCGAGTCAGAAAGCAAAACGATTCGAGTCAGAAAAAGGCGGGAAAACAGTAACCTTGAAGCCAGGGACCCTAAAAACCTTTCTACCTGTATGACCCCAAACTTCATGGGCCTGGAAATCCTTTGCGTCTAAAGCAGGCACGCATAGGTTCTAAAACCATGAACCTTTAAAGCACAAATCCCGAAACCCAACCCCGATATCACATTATAAAACCCTAAAGCCCTACAACCCTAAAACCCAAATTTCGGGTTTTCTCCGGGGGCCGTATGCCCTAAACCGTATGGACTTACCCTTGGACTTCCACAGCACTGCTGCAGCACTGATTTGCACTGCTAAGGCCCCGCACGCGAAAACGCCGCAGCAAGGTCTGCCTGAGAGAGAAGCCGACAACACAGTTTGAACAGTGCATTTAGCAGGCTTTCAAGCGTGTAGGCTTAAAAGTAACAGTAAAGTAACAATGAAAAACTTTAAAATATGTGTGTGCGGACAGAATCGAATGAGTGCTCTCGGCGCCCAGGCTCTATGCACCAGAGGCGTTCAGCTGCGCAGCTGCTCGCCTCTCCAGCCTCTTCGAAACGTCAGCCAAACCAAAAAAAAACAAACGAGGATTCTGAAAAGATGTGACCCCCAAAAGAAGGCCGTCTTTTTTGCCAATTGCCACTTGCCAGATCGCTGTCCGCGTCGACACCCGCAACAGAGATGCTCCCGTCTCCCGACTTTGGGCTGCCTCCAAAGCTGCAGCCACTGCAGCCAGGCGAACTTCGGCAAGAGTCCGGCTTGGCTGAGACTTGCCTGCAGCTTGCAAGCGGCTTTCAAGCAGCTTTCCCTCAGCTCACAAGCTTGGGGGTAACTTGCAGCGTGCACCTTCGCCCCCTTTGTCATCGGCAGCCTGCAACAAAACATTGTCCAAACATGCTTGCTCCGGGCTTGATTGCTCCGATTTGCTCCGACACCCCGTCAGAGCTCTGCGACCACCATGACGCAAGCCACAGCCCTTCCTCTAAACACGTACAACAGAGCACAAGGCACCCCCACGAGCAGATTTGATGCCGCGGACTACAACGCCTCGGCCGTGACCTGTGCCCAGAAGTGCCGGCACAGGGCTTCCCAGCGCTGGGAGAGCCTGTGAGGACATGGAACTGAGCTTGAAGTAGTGTTCTGGCTGTCGCAGACAGAACGATTCTAGGACATTACGCTGACCGTTCGAGAGTTCGAGCTCTCACTCCTCAGTCCCTTTGAGCCTCTCTGACTCCTCAATGCGGCCCTGTGCCAGTGCCAGGAGTAGCGGCGCCTGAATTGGAGGAGAATTTTTTGAAAGCCGAATCGTCAATCAGGACGTTGAATCCTGAAAGAAAGTGCATTAAGCTAGGCTAAACAAGCAAACGCCAAGGGCGCCACCAGCTCCGATGGTTTCATGCGAAGCTTCCCGAGAAGGTTTTTTAACCGGTCCTCCAGGGAACGGTGGGCCTCTGCTTAAGTGCCCACTTCATGCCGTCAGTCCACACACACACACACACTGCTTCACTTCAACAAAACTCATCTGTGATGCTCCTGTGCAGCCACACCCAGCTCGGGGTTGGTAGAGGCTGCAGCGTCTGGCACAAACAAGCGGGCCGGAACGAGTCCAGCAGCTGCATGAAAGCTAAAAGACGGCATTTTGGGAGGTGATGGAGGTGCTAGCATGCAGAGCTGAACTCTTCGGCTCGGCTGCAAGCCATGCAAAGTCGCAGCTTTGTTCTGCGGCTATGGGAACAATGTCCCGTGTGATTCTTCCAGTTCGCGGAGCGGTTGAAGAGAACTTGTGGTGCCAAGGTTGTCGTCGAGAAAACCTAGGCTGTGCTTGGCGTCGTTGTCATTGCCCTTGTTTGTTCCACCGTCGTCTTCGCCGTCGCCACCGCCGTCGCCACCGCCGTCGTCGGCGAGACGATCTCAAACACTTTCTCATCTCCCTCGGCCAAAGATGGTCCAACAATGGGCACTACGTGCACAGATTGTGGCCTTTCAAGATCACCCTCCCCATCCCAAGACCCGTAGCTGATACATCGCTTCTGCCAAGCCTTGGCAGCCTTGCTTCACACCTTTCTGCGCTTCGTGCCCGTGATTTCTCATATTCCACGAGTGCTCGCTGCCAAGTTTGCAGAGCAGAGAAAATAGCGCTTGCAAGCCCCCGCAATGTCACTGCAACAAGGCCAAAGTTCAGATCCCACTCACACTCAACATTACCGCTGGATCTGCTTCTCCCAGTGTCTGTGGGGAACTGGTCGGCTCTCTGAGGAGGGTGTGACTCTCAAAGATGTGTGCATCTCGGTCTTTCGGGATCTTTCGGGTTCCGGCGCCTCCCAAGCTTCGCTCCACGGCATCGGCCCAATAGACGCCCAGCTTCGGCAAGCGGCCTTTGCAAACCCAGCATTAAAGCCTTTTTTCTGCTCTCTGAACCTTCCTTCATGCCCGGAAAACCCACTCACCCAGACTGGGTCATCGATGGAAAGTGCTCAGAGGTGGCTGGCCTTGCCGCAACCACTCCACTCTCACCTGTGAGGTAGTGCGACTGTCCGAGACTGTAAGTGCGGCAATATTCAGAGACAGTGCAGGCCAACATGCTGTTCGATGAAAGTGGGCCCCATACCCACATCCCAACCGCAGCATCAATTGCTGCGTCTGCCACATCCTCTCAACATCTCTCAGCCTAGCAACAACGAGTTCTCTGCGGAAAGGAAGGTAGCTCCTCGAGAGGCAAATGCCGCAGCAGCGCAGCCTGCCACACTCAGTGACACTCAACCGCCCGTGACCTGACCCAAGACGACTACAGTACGCCATTTGGGCACCTCCTGTCACCTCCTGCATACTTTCGTGCTTAAGAGCTTAACATCCTTTAACATGTTGTTCCCAGGGCTGGTCTCTCCCACAATCTCGCTGTCTCTCCCTCGATCTTTCTTTCTTTCTAGGGGCTTGGGGTCTGCGCCCTCGATCTCTCTCTCTCTCCGCACGCTTAGCCCCCCCCGAAGCCCCAAGGGCACGCAAGTCCTCAAGTTAGTCGGTTGTACGGGCTGTGGTGTTCACAGCCCCATGTCATGTTGGAGATTGCCTTTCCCGATGATAACATGCCCCCCCCCCTCGATTTATCGTGTAGGTTGTCAGAACCCCTTTTTTTGGCCTCAAATGGGTACCCCCCCTAGGAAACCGGGGTCCGCAAGTATGGGTCAAAGCGCCTTTCGGGTCCGCCCGACCGTGAACGGGTGCGCGTTTCAGGTCCGCCGTGCGTGGCCGCGGAGGTGCGTTTCAGGCTCTGCCGGACTGCGTTTCGTACAGGCCAAGGTGCGTTTCAGGTCCGGCACCACCAGAAAGCCACAAGTCCGAAGCCCCTGAAGCCACCCGCTACAAGCCATGTCAGGCCGCGTTCAGGTTTATAGGGTTTATTGTATTTATAGGGTCCAGGACTTTTAGGGTTTAGGATTTAGGGGTTTAGGCTTGAGTGTGCTCACGAACGAAGGTGAGGCATCAAGGCGACACTGAAAGCTCTCCAAACACCCCTAGCCGGCGCTGAGTTGACACTTTGTGCCGCCCTAAACTAAAACCTAAAACCTAAAACCTAAACCCTAAACCCTAAGCCCTGAACCCTAAACCCTAGACCCTCAACCGAAAACCCTAAACCGTAAACCCTAAACCCTAAACTCAAAACCCTAAACCCTAAACCCGAAACCCTAAACCCTAAAACCTAAACCCCAAACCCTAAAGCCTAAACCCTAAACCCCCTAAACCTTACAACCTAAACCCTAAACCCTAAGCCCTAAACCCTAAACCGTAAACCCTAAGCCCTAAACCCTAAGCCCTAAACCCTAAACCGTGAACCCTAAACCCTAAACCCTAAACCCTAAACCCTAAACCCGAAACCCTAAACCCGAAACCCTAAACCCTAAAACCTAAACCCCAAACCCTAAAGCCTAAACCATAAACCCCCTAAACCTTACAACCTAAACCCTAAACCCTAAACCCTAAACCGTAAACCCTAAGCCCTAAACCCTAAACCGTAAACCCTAAACCGTAAACCCTAAACCCTAAACCCTAAACCCCAAACCCGAAACCCTAAACCCGAAACCCTACACCCTAAAACCTAATCCCCAAACCCTAAACCCTAAACCATAAGTAGTGCGCCTGAAATGCACCATGTGTGCGTCTGAAGTGCCCCCTGTGTGGTTCTGAATTGTCTCCCGTCTGGTTCCTGAGCACCGGACCTGAAATTGGTACCTGAAGCGACCCTAGGTGCGTCAGAACCGTACAACACTCCCGCAAGCGGACGGTTCGCCAGGACCAGGGGCGTTCAAGCCCCCTCCCAGCAGGGCCGGCCCCCCCCCCTTTTCCCCCCTACCCCCCCCCTCCCCCCCCCCCCCACCCCCCCCCTACCCCCCCCCTACCCCCCCCTTAAACCTTAAAGCCCGAAGCACACCCTAAACCCTAAACCCAACCCTTATTGCTTGGGGTCCAGCGACTTGGCCGCTGCGGAATAACCATGCTCACGCGGATGCGCTGGGCCGGGCCAAGGCGGGTCGCGTAGCGTTAAAATTACGAAACTGCCAAGTCAATGATGAAGGCTCTCTCCTCTATGCTCCCAGGGAGTCAAACAAGCAAAGCGGCTCTCCATGCTGCCGTTATGTAGGTCGTTTTGGACTTCGGCTTCCCCCGGGTTGGAGCTCACTCTCCCTCGATCTCTATCTCTCTCTCTCTCTCTCTCTCTCGCTCTCTCTCTCGCTCTCTCTCTCGCAGAAAATGGAGATAAGACACTTTTTGCTGTCTGCCCAACCTTCAGCCGCCGCCGACAGCTCTCGAAGCCGCCCCTCTCACAGCACAGCTCAGCAGCACGGCTCCCCCGGCTCCCCTTTCTCTGCTATGCAATTACTCTCCCTGCTTAAGCTACTCTCCCTTTTGTTGCATCCTTTTCTCTCCCCCTCCCCCTCTCTTTTCTCTTCACTCTCAGCTGCTGCTCTCGACTTGGCCTCGGGGCGCGGCTGCCGCCCCAGCTCCTCTTCGGGCCCTCTTCGCTGCCGGCCGCGGCCCCCAAGTCCTCTCTCTCTCTGCATCCCGTAGAAGAGGAAGGGGAGAGTGAGCCCACAACATGTGCACTCAAAACAGGCTTAGACAACACTCTGTCTACAAAGAACTGCAAGAGACGCTGAAAGAATTCCACCGGCCCCCGGCCTGCCGCAAGGCCCACAACAAGGCAGCACGGTGCCGGTACCTCCCGAGAGCCCCAATCGGGTCGCCGAAACCGTCCCATCCGTCCCACAAGCATCCCTCATTGTCGTCCAAGCTGCTGAGGAAGTGCCACACAGGCAGCATAGAGGTGTGAGCAGCAGCTTAGGCCTCAGAAGACTCTGATCTCCGACTTGTATGGGCCAAAATGGGACAACTGCAGCATTTTGTAAGCGCCCGGACTGTTGGGGCAGTTGCACTCGAACATGGCCATGTCAACGCGCCGACCTTGACGAATCTTCGCATGTTCACCCGGGCTGTTCGCTTTTGCATCTCGACTAAGCGCCTGGCAATTGTCGCTGTAGGAGTGTGAGAAGAAGACGTCCTGAGCTGAATTTGAGGATTTGTCTCGACGAAGACAGTGGCATCGAGCTGACGTATTTGGCAACAATCGCAACATACCTATGTCAGAGCCTACCACAGTCCAGGACCTTCACCGAAACCTTGAGTAAACCTGTTGAAACCTCTTCGCCACGGCACGCATTACATGGCTCAGGCTTTGCAGTGGAAGCAGAAAACAGAATCCCAGCTTGATGAGCCCTGTGAGCCCTGTGAGCCCTCAACCTGCTTCACGGACTTCTCAAAGATCTCACAAGACCCTGCAAGCCTTGCCGTCTTTCAGTGCCCTGTAAGCCGCCCCTTCCATCCGTTTAGCGCCTACGCATACGGGGAGCTCATACGGGGTCACAATATGAAGTTGCTTTGTGGCCTTCTGCGCGGGCTGACATGGGGATGCAGAAGGCGAATCTGAGGTGTTGCGTGAGGCACAGGCTGGCTCACCATCATCAGCTGGCCGCACGCCATCCTGTACTGGAATCAGCCCTAGCATACGCGCTGAAAGTCGTGCTAGACAGAGCCAGCAAGAAAGCTCACCAGGCAACACGCACCAATCGCCCAAGCATCGAACCTCCATCTGTCCGATCTCCCATCCCTGCAACATGGCATGCACGGACGCTGAATTGGCTCTTTTGTGATTCTACAGACATGTATTTGCACTCGAGGCCTTAACCTTGAGGCGCAATACACACCAGGATCGTCATGGATCATCAACAACGCCGGGCACAATGGCCTTGTTTCTCACGCCAGAGCCGACACTGAATCCCAGCTCCTGTCGGCAAAAAACGCTGATCACAAGAACAGACTGCTCTGGCATGCTCCCGCACACAGCTCCTCTGGCAGCCGTGCAGCTTTCTGCGCGGAGCGCGGGGTCTGCAACAAGAGCTGAAGATTGGACAACATCTGAGGTTTTGTAGGACAAGCACTTGCTCAAGCATGTCGCCCGACAGATCCTTTTTTCCGAGTCAGCGCTCTCCGGTGGATCCACTTCTTCTTGATCGCGTTTTCCTCCGTTGGGGCATGTTTGTCAAGCTCTGGACTGAGACCTTGCCAGGTCCTATAGGTCATAGAGAAAGAAGCCGCCAAGGTTCGCTTTTGCATCGGCCCGCAGAGCTTGTCCAGGCGCTCTCGCCTCTCTGCTGTATCCGACACGACCTGAGAGGCTTTGAGAATCCAACTCACGCGCTTGAACACATCGTGCTGCAGTGCACTTCGACACGTCGCGTAGAGATCCCCTGTGAAGCCGAGGTGCCTTTACGGCAATGTCGAGCCGACGGGCGGCAGTCTGAATATCCTTCAAATTTGAGGGAAAGCTTACCATGCAGGACTTTTAAACACTGATGTTCGTCCCCCTTTCCACCAATCTCTTGTCCTGCCTTGGAGTCCTGCGTCAGAAACTCTTTGCGTGTGACGATCCGCCGCACGCCAGCAGCAATCAGGGCCATGAAGCAGCGCTTACACGGGGGCATTGTAACCTCAGCCCAGAGATCTTCTGGACTCCGCGAGCCTCTGAGTTGAAATCTTCGAGACAAGGCGCGTAAACCGAAGAGCCTTCAGTGGCCCGCCTCAGTCTGATGACAAAACAGACCCGGAAACCTCAACATATCTCAACATCCTCAAAAATCACCCACTCCTCAAATAAATCGACAAACAAAACGAAACCCTTCTTGAGGCCGTCGCCCCAAACGTGCGCAGCGCCCAACGGCGTTGACCTCTGCGTGGAGGTCCGAGGCCGGTCGCCTCAAAAGCAAAGAGGAAGGAAGGAATGGGAGAAGGAGGAAATCGGCGAGGTCGGCAATCACATCATCCATGATTCATCTCAGGCACTTCGCATTCGGCTCCCACACTGGGCCATTCACATGGCCTGCCAGAGGACAGCTGCATGAAAGCGACAAGAGGTGCCTTATGGTGCCTTAGCCTATGGGATAGCCCCCAACACGGGCAGCAGTTTCCGGGTTTTGGGGTTGGTGGGTTTTCCCGCCTGCAATGATCCTGCCGGATTTATCAGCAATGGCGCACCCCATGCTTCCGGCTTTGCAGCTTGAGTTCCGGGCCAGCAAGAGCGCAAGGTCAATGCCTCGCACATCAAGTTTATCAAGACTTCAACGCTGAATCGTCAGGGCTGGTGATCGACAGGTCGTTGGGAAAGGCCACGAATAGGCTTCTCGAAAGATGGCGTCTGAGCAGCGTGTCTGTTGTGTCGCTCTGTAGCTGCACTGTTCCTGTATTTGCCACCCGTGTTGGTACTTTCTTGTGCTGCAACCCCTTAGGCCATTTTGGGGTACAGTCATGTACATTCTTGCATAAGAAGCCCTGAGTAAATAGCGGAAGCGATTTGAACAAGCGGCCATTGCTGTCACCACTTAGCTCTTCCAGCGGGGTCCACCCAAAGCTCTGGATATCCTCGGAGAACCGCAAGAAGTGACGTGACCCCAAGAGTGCTCTGAGCACTGCAGCAGAACTGCGAGTGCGGCCCCAGCGTCCTCTGGAAGTGCGTCTGGCTCAATGCCTAATACTGGCGGCACCGGTTCATCAGCCATGTCGAAATCTAAACATGAGTGACCTGTATTCCTTGCTTGAGAGGTGAATAAAGGAAGAAGCAGCATGACTACATACGGTGCGGCCGATGACACGCTTCTGACCACTACACAGACATGCTTCGTGATTCTCATTGAGCTCTGCTCGCGCTTGAGCCTTGATCTGCTGCAGCTCACTCAGACTTTGTGATTCAATTGACCTATCATGACCCGCAGCCTGCGACAAATGCCCATTCCAAATTCCCACCGCGTACACCAGTGTACCGCAACTCTGCAAGAGGATTGACAAGTGATTGGCCAGATTAGAAGGCCGCGGAAGCGGAACTCGCGGAACTCGCGGAACTCGCGGAACTCGCGAGTCCGAGGAATTCCAAGACCAAATCCCAAAATCTTTGGGGCGCCTGCACTTTCGCTGCAGGGATTGCAGCCTTTACCACCGGCTTCGGTCGATGGTCCGTGGAACCGGGGCGCTGCTTCCTTCAGTAGGGACGGGCTCTCAACAGACCCAGGTCATGCAACCCCAAGTCATGCAACACAGAAGCACAGAGGCACAGAGGCTCTAAAGCCCTGCTCTACAGCTCTGACCAGCAGAACTTCAAGACGCGCTTCGTTGACAGGATGGAAAGGCCGGGCGGGTCTCTTGACTTCTGGACAACCTACGGGCTTGTGCAAGCCATCCATACCCTCGGAAAACTGCTCAAATTTTTGGAAGCCTGCAAAACCCGCGCCCACCCTTGTCCTGCTGGATGCAGCAGCACTCCGGTGCTCCTGCCCAATGGTGCTTTTCTGGCCAAACAAGAGCGTGCATCAGATCAAATGCTACGCATGTCATGAAGCTGGACCACATTGTCTTCACATTTTTGCACAATTGGTGCAGTCTCCTGCCAGCTGCTGCTTTCCCAGTCACCATCCCAATCGTCATCTTCCCAGTCATGCTCCCCATCCTCTTCCTGTCAGAAGGATCAAGTTCTGGCACGAATGCTCTCCTTCCTTATGGCTCTCAGCCTGCCAATCGTCAGCTTCCTCCCAGTTCTCTTCATCCCACTCCTCGGGGCAAATATGCAAATTATGCGGCATGTCATTAGGATGTTTCATACTCTTGTTCTTGTTTGCCTTGGAGGAACCGGCAACCTCTGTCCTCCTCCTGCCAGCTCTGCGACTGTGACTTGAAGTTGGCCTCGGGTGCATCGAGGCTGAACGCACACCCCTCAAGGCAACCAAAAGATCACAAAAGATCACATAATGCCCGTCCTATTCGGGTTGCTGACATAGAGCAATCAAGAGCCTAAAACAACATGAAGAAGATTCAGGAAGGGCAGAAGGGCTGCTTCCGGGCCTTTTGTTCAACACGCTGCCGCTTCGCCGCCTCAAAGCACCGTTCTCACCGAATTGCATCTGCAGCACGCTGCAGCGTTTCGCCCCGCGGGTGCCTGTTTGGACCCGGTTTGCGGTGGCGGCCGCGGCGGCGGCCGCGGCGGCGGGCGAGGCGGGGGCCGAGGCGGGGGCCGAGGCGAGGGCTGCGGTGCCCGGACTTTGGGGTGCGCCCGCAGGGGCGGCGCAGAGCTCGGCCTGGCCGCAATTCACACTGGCAAGCCCCTTGAAAAGTACACCCTTGCAGCCCCCCTTGCACGTCGCCAACTGCCGAAGGTTGCCTTCATGGTCCTCATGTTGACTGTTAACACTCCATTTTTATCTGCTCACATTGCTCGCGTAGCAGCAAGCCGAAACCGAACCGAGTCGAGCTGAGCCCCGCAGTGCGCCGGCTTCGGACGCAGGGGGCGGGGCTTTTGAGGCCTCCAATGGCCTCCTGAACCTCATCTGAAATCATCTGAACATATCTGCAACCTCATGCGAGAATCGGAGCCCCCTGTGCCCCAGGTGCCCTGGTTGTCACGGGTGCTTCACGCGCCCGTGGCGCACCAAGCGCTGTGCGAAGGGCGTGCAGGGCAATGCCTCACACGCCGAAGTTGAAAGGAAGAAAACGACATAAGTAACCTCTGTTAAGAATGCCTGACTGTCCCTTTCATGCCCCTCTCTCGCAACCTGCAGCCACGCCGACATTCAACGAGTCCAGGCCATCTAGGTTCTGCCCCGCACGGGAGATGCCAACCAGCCTCAGGAATGGTCAAAGAAAACAGATCCGCGCGCCCTGCTCAGCTCTCAGAATTCACGCCCCGTCATAACATGTCACCGCCAAGGTCCGCGCCGGTCACAGCCTTGGCGCACCTGTGCTGTGGATGCTCCAGCCACTCTGACGATACTTTTTTTGGTCGGCACTTTGGGGGGCTCAGTGAGCGCAACCCCTTCGAGAGTAAGCATGAAAATGAACAAGCGACCCGACCTGGCTGCGGAGGCCGGGGCCTTCCGGGCCCAGCAGCAGCAGGATTCCCTGCTCCTCTTTGGAAGTGGGGAAACCAAACACAGACAGGGTGATGATAAAAAAAGCGCAGAAGGGCTCCAGCTGGCTGGGCGTCTGCAGCCAATCTTCCAAGGAGCTGTAGGGAGGTTCTTTCCTGGCAGTACTGGTCGCTTGTGGTAGCAGCTCAGCAGCTGCACCAAACGTGCACGGCACCGCTCGCCCTCCGCTGGCAAAGATGCCCCAACCACGAGCCAGCCCTGTCGCCGAGCCCTGACGTGACTCAGGATGACTCAGGGACTGGGCTAAGCACTTGGCCGCAGGCTGTGCCCGCACTTGCCATCACTTGCCATCACTTGCCATCACTTGCCATCATTTGCCAACACTTGCCATCACTTACCGTCAATTGCCGCTTGCCCCGTTCTGGCTGTGAAAACGTGCCTTGGAAGCAGCTTCTCCAGATCTCTTGAATGGAATATCTCCATCGTCTCACCCGCTCCGGCCTCGGGAAGCTCTATCGTCATGCCAGAAGCCGCCAGCTCTGCTCAAAGAATCCCGAGAGTCAGACGGATGCTTTGGCTGCCACAGGGGAATAGCGCGCGCATCCCCTCTCGCAGATGACACCTTCCAAGGGGGGTCACCACGGGGCGGGCACCAGCGCAAAGGCACAAGACGTCTGCCTTCCACACCGAAGAAAGCTGCCGACCGCAGAAGCGAACCGAGGTTCATGGGATCGGTCACACCCTGACATGCCGCGAATACATGCGAAACCCATTCCACAATCTTTTCCCCCTGTTCCCACAAACCTCCAAAAGCAAGAGCGATGCTTCTTGGGATACGGCCAACGAAAAGAACGACAGCCTCCAGGGCCAGCCAGAGAGCTCCCTTGGAGGGCCGCGGAAGCTCCTGACTATGGCAAAACAAGTGACAGTCTGACAGCCGTTGCGTCGGATCGCTCTGACTTTGAAATCGCTTTGAGGTGCTTGACGTCTGCGCAAGTCGACGTCCACGTTCCGTCTCCTCCACCGTCTTGATGGAGGGCTCCGTGCACTTCAGCACCAGCCCTTGGGTTTTTAGCCAGACAATGTGGAACCCAAGAGGAGACTCAGCCCTCAGAATCGAGGAGAAAAATTGATGATGATCTATGCTATTTCGCCAGCCTTGATGGGGACGACCTCCACTGTGCTCATCCAGCACATCCCTTTTGAAGCACCTGCACTATTCACCCGAGATCACATGGATAGGGCACCGCCACAGGGGAGAAATGGATTGCAAAACTGACCTTTGCGGGAGCAGTTAAAAGGACAAGCAGTGTCCGCAGGAAAGGTCACTCAGTTGCTTCCTTTATTGCAGATGTAAGATCCAACTCGGACATTGACTTGCAAACGAGGCGCCGGAACAACTTGACTCCCAGAGACTTGCTACGCTGCTCAATTTCCTCGCGTGCCTGCAGTGCGATGCAACATGATGAAGAAGAAGTTTGGTGCTGAAGTCATCCCAATTTGCAGCCACAACTGTCCAGGTCTCTGCCTGGTCATCCTTCCTGGGAATGCTACGAGATGCTCAGCGCACTGCACAGAAACCTTGAGATGCTTCTTGAGATGCCTAGCCCTGCTAGCCCTGCGAAGCGCGCGAATCAAGGCAGGAGGTTAAAGTGCAGCCGTAGGCGCTTCTCGACGGTGACTTTCCCCCGTCTCTGTTGGATCCAGAGAGACTTGAAGCTCCGCTTTCCCGCTCGCAGCGCCAGCAGTATCGGATAGACGCCAAACAAGTACTCATTCCTCAGGATTGGTGATGAGACAGACTTGAAAGACCCAGAGAGAAGTGACTTCAGATGAGCCTCACGTGTGTGATGTTTCTAGCACGTCAAGAAACCGCTGGTCCCAACCACGCCCAGGGGAGCGCCCGGGAGAGCGGCCAGAAGAGCGCCCGGGCAAGTTTCGGGGCCCGGGAGGGCCCCCGGGCCCGGGGATTTCAGGGCGGGCGCTCCTTCTTGGCGCCTGTGGGAGCTGCTCGCTCCGAGCGTCGGCTCCATCGCTCACCAGGGAGAAAGCCAACAGCATCAGCCACAACACCCTTGTAACACCCTTGCTTGTAGCACGCTTGTGGATAGGTGTGCCGGCTGTGAGTTGAAATTTCTCTGTCGAATTCCTGATCTTTCACGTGCTGCAGTGCAAGAATTTCAAAACAAAAGGTAACCAGCACAGCAACTGTGCCAAGGTGAACAAACGACCGCGGCTCCACCTGCTGCGACCACCAGCCGCAGAGCTGCGGTCTTGCCATGGCATAACTCGCAGTCTTAGCAGTCTTAGCAGTCTTAGCAGGCTGAGGTGTCCTAGCACTTGCACTCAGGGGTGGAAAGATCTTGATGACGCCGCATGGTTCACAGGTTTGAGAAGCGTCTCCAGTACATGGACAGTTGCTTCCTGACAAGGCTAAGATCTTCTCAGCCTTGAAGCCGAAGCACAACACCGCTTCATCCACCTTTGCCACTCCCTTGCATCCTGTCTTTTTCCGTGCTCTGAATGACCCTGCACGGCAATTCTTTCGGCGGCGCACTCTCTGGCTCAAGGACTTCATGCGCTGCTTCCATGGAAAACGCTCCTGTTCCAGGAGCAAGACTAGGCTCAGAGAAGGAAGCGCACTGCCAGATGGCATGCAAGTTGTACACAGATGACATTCTGCTGCTGGGCATTTGGTACAATGATTTGCCGGCATTGCTGCTGCAAAGCTGTGCTGGAACCGAATGGCTGTCAATTCTTCTTGGAAGAGCGACAGCGAAGATGTGGACAGCATTTTTCCTGCAGAAATCTGCAGAAATCTGCAATCCCAACTTCCACAATCATTGGAAGCCGCGCGCGACCAGAATCCTGCAGACACATCGCGGAGCTGCTCGACCCGGATACTGACCTGCGGAGACAGGCCAACCAGGTCCTGTGAGATCTTCAGATGTTCGATGTCAGCTGGCGAAGCAGGCTTCCTGCGAGCAGAGGTGAGAACGGTGAGAACAGATGTGTCGACCCCAGTGCTTGGGGTGGAGGGTGAAGGTCGAGCCTGGCACCGATGGAACAGCAATCCTGTCATCGCTCCTGGTGCAGGAAAAAACACCTATAGATACTGTGCGCAAGAAGACAAAGTCTGTCATCTAGTGTGCCCGGGATGCAACCTATGCAGGATCTCACATGGCATCTCCGCGTCGTCCATCCCTGGCATCAGACACAACGCATCGTACGCGGCTCATGTACATGCACATCAGCAATCAAGGCGCGGCGCACCATTCGGATTTCCTCGCTGCCTGAATGCCATGCAAAAGGTCAGCGAAATTCGCTACAGTCATATGTTTACCAGGGTTGCGACTTGTGCGGAAGCAAATGTGTCGTCCATCCATTCTGCCGCTTGGGAACGACCTTGGCCGGTTGAAAATGATCTGAGCAAGCGCGCACAGGCACAGCCTGCTCAGCTCGTGACACGCTTGCCACGCGGGGCAAGGAAGACTGAGAAGTACTCCTGGTGAACATGTAACACCCTTAGGTGCTGCATGGAGCTCCTACATGTTCTCTCAAATTGTGATTGGAAAGGCCTTGCTTTCAGTTGCCAACTGGTTTTGACCATTCTGGGCTACAAGGGAGAGGAGGGCTCGCACCTGATCTTGGCAATGGGGCATCCCCGCGTGGCCTTGTCCGACTCATGAAACTCTTCGTTCGCCGATCCGTGCAAGACATGATGGCGCTCGTCCCACAAAGCCTCCTCAGTCAATGTTGCTGCTTCATGCTCGTGAAGATGATTCAGGCTACCATGCCCCTCATGTCGAAGTGCTAGATACATACATAAGTATATCTATGTACATCCAGTCACAACTCCCTTGCATCTTGCATCGCATCCTCACACGTGTCGTTTGACTCTGGCATGGACAACACTGGAAGCTATGAATCAAGACCGCATGCAGCAATAATTGCATCTATTCGACCGTAACACAATAGTTGTGCAGAAATACACTCAATTGCACTGTCCTGTGGACTGTCGGAGCTTCCCTCCGCCGTGAGATCTACACTTGTGAAATTCACCGTATGACTCGCTTAACTTAAGCTGCCGTGACGTGTCCAAAGCCGATGGCCCCGTCAACTTTTAAATCGCAGCAATCCAGGACCATGCAACCCGCCTGCATGGCAAACTCGGGCTTTCCAGAACAGGACCTGCAAATCAGCTACTGACTTGAACTGAAACTCATGGTCTCGAATTAGAACACGGTGTTGCATGCCGTGCCAGGCTGTCCCATGCTTTCACCCCTGCTAGCTGTTAGCTTCCTTCATTACCTTGCCGCCTTGCTTCATCCACAACCCTTCGTGTCATCACTCTTCTGGCTGAACGGCCCTGAAAAACCGACGGCTCCGAGAGATTTATCGGCCTTCCCAGGAAGCCATTCGTCCTGGTCTTCCCGAACGTGTCACCTCAAGTTGGCAGACTCAGGACACTCTGGCAATCGCTTCGCGGCCCAAAAATGCCAGCATCATGAAAGCCGTCCAGGCAACCCGAGACAGATCCCCACGCTGCACAAAACCAAAGCAAAGAGGACTTCAGCTCAACAGAAGGACATTGACTTTTGGCGCCTGACTCTGACAAACTCACCCTGTGAAGTGTGTTACGGAAAAGGGTCTGCCCGATACCTTCATTCAACAAGCATGACATTGAGAGTTATTGCTGTGATGCATATGTTCAACGCTTGCTTTCCGAATAGCCCAGACTTTTGGTGTGAACAGCTCTCTGTGGGTGACTTAAGCAACACTTATGGCTGATAACACCTCAGAATGCTGGCTTTTCCGTTCTCTCTCCGAATGCCGTGGAATGTCTGAAATCTGTACAAGCAGGAGCAGCAAATTGCAAGTTTGTACCCTGCCGCTCCTGCAGAGATCCTACGCCACGAAGCAGCTTGGTGCCAGTGCCTCCTACTCATGGCAGGACTGCATACACCGGCCGGCCACTTCGAAGCGGACTCAAGACCAGTGTCCTGTCAACTGTTCCGAAGGTAGATAGGGCGAAATCGGAGCTGGCGAGCATGAATGGACTTTGCTATACTAGCTCCATCGAAACAGCCCCTGGCCGTCCTGAATCAAAATTGCAAGCTTCACCTTCGGTCGGCCATGGCTTTGGACAGCCAGTCCAAGCCTTCCCAGATGCCAGCGCCTCAAGAAATTGTGGGAACCAACGACCCGGGAGCCTCTCGATCCTGGTTGCATGTCTGCAAGCACTAGTCAGCTATTCTGCAAGCATGTTCACCTACAAAAGGTTCCCCGGCCTTTTGTGGCCGAAGTGGGTTGCAGAAACCACTGGCGGCCTCTGAGCTCAGTGAGGCCGAGCTTCTCGGCCACCTGCACAAAACTTTGAAAGCCTCCTTTGACAACCCTCGCATTCGGTTAATCAGTGGGTCGTGTCATAGAGCTAAACCCCCCGACCCCCCTTACACACAAGAATCCCACAACATACCGTAGCATACCCATCAGAAACCTAAGCAGACGACCTACCCCACTTCTAAAAGCTCATCATTCATTTGTAGCTGAGGAATGTGATTGACGATAGAGTGTCAAGACGGTCCCAGATTCGGGTTTCGAATCCGCTGGAACTGTTGCTTTTGGGAGGTGTCTGCCTTCATCTCTTCTTGTAAATCATGGTCTAGTTTGTCATATTCAATTCAATCTCCTAACCTTCAAACAACAAAACCATGCTGTTCCGAGTTCGGATGCAATGTAGACTGAAATTCAGCATATCATTTGTCGTGTCGTGTGTCCGCATTCTTCGCAATTCTGGCTTCCCTTTGCACGCGCTCGTCCTAGTCTTTTTCTGAACTTTCTTGTAAACATGGTCCCTTTGCTTCTCGCTGCCGACTAGCGGTCGTAAAGTCATCAAATTCTCCTGTCTTCTTTGACTCACTACACAACCTACACTGCCCTGCATTGATTGTCCAGCAGGAAGCACGCACTCTGTGCAGAAAGCAAGCCTCATCCGGATGCAGTGCATCAGGCAAGTCCTTTGCGTTCAGTGGCAGCATGCCCCCCAAATCGTCAAAAACTGTCCGGTCCTGCTTGTTGGCGAGGACCAGCAGCGCGGCCTTAAGGCAGCGAAGGTTCAGAAAAGAAAGAACATGTGAATCACTTGAAGTATTTGCCCGAGCTGGCCTGTCCAAGCTCTGGGTCCTTGATCATGTGCCAAAGCTCCTGGCGTGAAGCAGGCTTCTGAGAGATAGGAACCCTTTCAGCAAGCGGAAGTGTTTTTGCCTCGTGCTCAGTGCTCAGGGTCTAGTCACTAACCCCCACCAAGGCATAACCAGAGACACTCCCTTGCCAGCAACTCGGGCAAGGGGTTCCTCCCGTGCATCCTGGATGCGGTCACGGTCTGTGCCTCAGTTCTCCAGGTGCCCCGCTTGTGAACTCCAAGCACGACGCCTAGTCGAATGCGAACATCCCCCAATAGGAGCGTGCTTTCATAAACAGACACGAGAAGCCCCGTGTACAGAATGGCCGCATCTCCAGACAACCTCCTGCTTTGGAGTAGCGTGTTTCTATGTTGGGTGGCCCTATGCAAAGCACACATCCGAAGCAGAAAAGACACGATCACTGTGAGAACGCGTGGCAAGAAGTGCTACGCAAAAAATTCTTGCACGTAGTCAGCCCCACTAACCTGCTCCAGTCTTTGCGATTAACCGCCAGCCTTTGAAGCTGTAGAAAAGCATATGGGTGCCCAGGGGGTGAAGATAGGGCCTGCTACGTATAGGCCAGCCAGTGAAAAGCGAGGTTCGTGCATTGCTCAGCCCAGCGATTTCTTCTACGGCCTGGTCGGATTCCCGATTGAACACTGGGTTGTGTGTGTGGTGTGCAACACTTGACTGGCTAACCCACGTGGAGGCCTAAGCACACCGGAGAGTTGGAGCAAAGTCCGGGAAATTGGAAATTCATCATGTGCGACGTTGGGTTTGCTACACGTAGCAACTCACAACTGGCCAACCAGAAACCCTAAAGAATCGCACCAAACACGCAACACGGCATACCAAGCTGCTGTCTACAACGAAAATGGCCCCATGCGTGCCAAGGAAGTAATGTCGCCACAGCCGACGGATCTTGTCCTGGCCTTGGCAGACTGAGCAGACTTCAAGGGTGCTGAAAAACTTCCGCCTTGCCCCCTTTAAAGGCTTTTACGCTGACTTGTGGCGCTAACTGGCTTCCACTGGTCTCTTGCTCCGCGCGCCTCCAATATCCCACACAGTAAATCGGATGTTCCTGCTGAGCCACGAAGGCTGATAGCGGCTACATTGCTACACTGCTGCTACACGATGCAACAAGACGTCACACGCGCTCCTGAACTCCACTGTCTCGACGTTGAAGCCTGGCCCCCCAAGCAAGTCTCCATGTAAGTTCAGTAGCAGCTTCACACGGCTTGGCCTATCGTAGGAATGGTCATGAGCAGCTCGTTCAACTTCAGCTTGTAGAGCACCGTTGTCTTTCCAGCAGCATCCAGTCCAACCATCACGATTTTCCTGTCCTGCGTTGGTGCGTTGAACAGCTCCTACCGATAACTCGCTCTTTTTTTCCAGCATGTTTGGAATGCCTGGTTACTCCGGCAGCGCCGCAGAGCTGCTCATTTCAACATGGCGTCTTTGCACTCATGCCTGAACAAATGCCAGATGAATCCTCGACACGAAGGCCAACGCAGCATATACAAAGAGCAGGACCAAACCATGTTGTGCAGGGTGCTCCAAAAAAACGGCTATGGGGGCTGTGAATGGCTGTGAGGCGCAAGTGTTTCTGCGAAAGTTCTGCTGTGCGGCCGGCTGCGCTTCTTCAAGGATACCTCAAGTGGAAGGAACCACAGTCATGCCGGTTCTATGTCAACCGCCTTGCGAAAACTTCCACTGCTTCGAGTGCTTGCAGCGTCTGCTGTAGTGGGTTGGCTCTTCACCTACAGGCCTTTGAAGTCGGATTGCCTCGCTGTCACGACTTGGACGGGAAGGTGAACGTTCCGAAGCCGGCATGTCGCTTAGAATCTACTCCACTCGGATACTCCAACGAGCAGTAGGTCGGCTACTTGCAACTGGCAGGTCCCTGATTGGTCCTGCTTGCCGACGAGGCGAGTCCAAATCTTCGTGAAGGACAGCCCCATGTCTTTGCAGAGTAGCGATTCGAGCGCTTTGCGCGGCAGGACAGCACGCGGGCTTCAGAGGCAGCACTTGAGCCGCAGTCTCAAGGGTTGCTTCGATCATCTCGGAACATCCCTCGCTGAAACGCATCACAGTCTCCAGTCTCTTGTTCTGTGTGTTGGGAAACAGGCCTTAGACAACAAAAGCCCCATCTAGGAGGGACCCCTCTCTCCCCGACCCACATCCGACCACATCCTGGACTTGGGTCCCCCGCTCCAGTCTTTGGGCTCCGGCCCCAGCTTCCAGGAGACCTGGAGCCGCGCCTTTGTAGAAAAGCGAGTCTGAGAAAGAGAGAGAGAGAGAAGTGAGAAGGAAGGAGCCAAGACAAAGCAGTCGAACTGCGTTTAGACATCTGCTCTTCAACTACTTCAAGGTTGTTGCTCCAAAGATCTCCAAAGTTTCTTTACGGCTTCTTTGGAGCTTTCCCTTGCAGCTTCGCAGGGAACCTCCGTGGCCCCGGCACCCAACTGAAAGCCCCTGGAGTAGGAAGGCTCGGCTCTCGGACGATCGAAGTAGTCCCGGCCTGGAACATGACGCGGGATGACGTGCGATGACGCATGGATGCCATGGCTGGCAACATAGACAAGCGGTTCGCAAGGGGGGAACTGGGAATCTGGCAGTTCACCGTCAGTGCTGGATTCCGTCTGGAGTAGTGCATCCAATGGCTGCTATCCTTGGCCCGTAAGAAGTCGACATCCGCAGCCCGAAAGAGCTGCGAGAGTGCTGCGATGAGCTTTGCCAGAGGCGCGGGCCCAGCTCTGCTCGAGGCTGCGGAGTTCCTCGGAGTCCCGCTTCGATCTGGACCTCGCCCACTTGTGCAAGGTGGGATCAACTTTCTACCTTTCCGGCTTGGGGATGTCGGACGTGTCGCAATCAGTGGATTCGTTTGGGAGTATTTGGGGCCTTGGGGATTGCTGCCGAGACACGAGTTCAGGCTGGGCATGGAAGCCTGAGGATGCAAGGCCCCCATGTTAGCTCCTAGTGGTGCCAGGATGTTTTCATATCCAAAGTGTCAATTTGATTTTTATCTCAATCGCTAGTTATTTCCTTCATTGTGGTGTTGGCTTGAGTTCGACGTTGAGGCGCACCATGCAGCACGACTCCGTACAATGCACTACAAGGTTATCCATCCAAGAGCCGCACGGATAGATGAGAGCTTCCTGTCTGCGCGAGCGTTCGTGCCTGACTGGGAACCATAGAAACTCTGGGAGAAAACAATCTGAACGAACTGGGTTCATGAATACTGCTACTTGAGGGCATGGGCCATGAAAGCTACGGTGCGCTCCTTCTCTCAACTCCATTTACAGAGGGCTTGATTGACGAAACATACGCAGACATACTCCGTGATAGGCGCCATTGACCTGTCTGCCTGACACATAAGTGGCCAGGGGGACCTAACAAAGGGGGGTCTGCAAAGCAACTGATGCTGAAGAGCAGCCAAGCTAGCTGCTTTCGTGGTTACAGATGATTTTGTGAAAGCAGCAAAGCCCGGCATATCTATCTGAGTCGTTGGCCATGTCTGCAGGCTCTGCGCAGCTTGAACTTTCATGGAAAGGCCCAGCCGATCAACTACTTGAAGCACCCACGTGCTGTGACTGCGACTTAACACAACACCTCCCCCAAGTGCAGGGACAATATACGAAAACGTAGGTTCTGCGAATGTCTCTTGCTGTCCGGAAGCTGTAGCAAGCTCTGGAGCGCCAGCAAATTCGCAACATCATCTACTCTGGAAGCTAAGATAGATTTACAGAAACTACTTGCACTCTTCTTTGGCTCAGTAATCCCAATCAAGACACGGTCTGAAGATGTATTCTCGATTTGGACCCTTTGAATCCTGAAAAGCACTGTCACGGCCTTGCCCAAAGGAAGAGGTACTTGACTGAAGTACTCCAAAGTGGAGACAGGCAAAAGGCTAAACCGTCCCCCCCCCCTCCCCATGGAGCGTGGTGTACCGTAGCTCAGGACTCCGGTTTAAAGGACCATAGCAGTGGAAGCTCCAAGGAGTGCTCTAAGTCCATGGAAGCTGACCTCATGTGGTCGACAACAACCCGGCGTGGGGTCTTCTGCTGCAAGCTTTTTTAGTCACAGGGAGGCAACGCTGCGGCAACGCCACTGGCGAACCGTTTCTCGAAAGAGAGAAGGCCCTTGCCAATGGCTGCCGGCGTCCGGCGTCTTTCGGGCAGTTTGACGCCCGTTCAGTGCATTTACTTCTCGGAAAAGTAGTAGTGCTGGCCGACAGCAACCAGCACAATCACGACAGCAAGGATGATTCGGCCCCGTGGGCTGAACATTGCTGAAAACATCTTCTTGACATAGCCCCACAGTTTGAGGCCTTTCATCATGAAGGGCATTACCCTCGAGATCATTTTGGCCTGAGACTCACTGACCTCCATGCCAGCCGACTTGGCCATGCTCTGGAGCGCTTCCGGCGACATGTTCCTGGGCAGCATTCGAGTCTTGCGGCTCACACGGCCGAAAGCGCTTCACGACATGCAGCAACTGCACCCTAACTCAGGCTTGTCAGGAAAGGGTTCAGGGCCTTGAGTATCCTCGAGATGCTCCCCCACGTTCCCACGATGAGCCGGCTTGTCGCACAAACTGTGAACTGTGACACGCCAAGGCTCTTCATCATCTCCTCAGCAGCCTTCATCATGTCCGGATCATTCAGCATCTGTGATGGATCCGCGCCGTCGGCCCCTCCAGACTTCATCTTCCTTGCAGAAAGCGCACAGCTCTTGGTTGAAATCGGGAAATACAAGGTCCCAGAAAAGCCATGCTCCAAGCATCATGCTCATGTCCATCATCTTTTGCATCTGCTCTGGAGGAATGTTTTTCATCATGTTCGTCATGGCGTCCATCCTCGACTGACAGATGCGTCATGGGGCGCAGCATCGTGCGACCACAAAGCCAAAGGTGGCTTCGAAATGTTGTTTAACAAGTAAGCACAAGCATTGCGTGCAACAGGGCCAAAGGCAGAACACTATCTATAGCAGTGGCTGAGCGACATCTCTGGATTCTCCGTCATCTTCTTCATGAGATCTGCCTGTCCAGTGGAGCTGTCGTGTCAGCCCGCTTCTTCGAGCTCTGCTTTCTTGCGCCCTTCTCTGTGCAAGGCTCTACTCAAGGTCTGTTACGCTTCTTGCACCTTCAAGACCCGCTCCGTATACAGAACCACCGAACCTTCACAGACACCCACAAAAAGGGGGGCAAAAAAGAGGGGCACCTCAGGCCCCGAGCCATGGCCCATGGCACTGGCAGCGGCCATGGCAGACTTCATGGCTGCTGGGTCCTTCATCATGTCCTCACTCCGACTGGGATTCGCTAGGGCGAAGCGGCGAAAAGGTGTTGCAGGGGTTTGGGCACAAGTCAAGTGCAGGCAAGACTCGCCCATCTTGCTGAAGTCGGGAGCCTGGGATCGAAATCATCACGCTCGCACGGACAAGCACAATGTCTGCCATAACAGTACAATACCAGATCCGCCTTTGAGCCTTGTCAACAATAAAGCTATTCCCGGTGCCTGTCGAGAAAAGCTACGAAACGCTCGAGACTCTGCCAACTCTGCCAATCGACCGCTCCAGAGCCGGAAGCTGCAGAGAGCATGCGTTTCCGCTCCTGTCAGACAGGGGCAACTAGGGGCCAACGCATCCACAGAGCTTTCTGCTTCAATCATAGCAAGGACAAGTGACACTGCACCACTCTGCCTCTTCTGGCATGGACGACAGCGCGTCCATCGCCGTCTTCAGCATCTCTGGATTTTTTGAGACAGCCTCTGAAAGCCGTGATTTGCCATCACTGGAGCTGTGGTTCGCCATCCGCTTCTGAGATTCTGATCATGCACACGACCGCGTACTTACCATTTACTGGAATCCTGCACTCTTGGAAGCCCCCCGAAAGGCGAAAAAGCAGAACAGCAGCCTCCATTCTCTTTCGCGCGGTCTCCTTGTCGACCCCCGGCGGAAGAGGCGCGGAGGACATCATGCGCTCAATGTCCTTGGCTCCAGAAAAGAGCAAAGGTGGGAGAGTGGCATGAGCATACTGTAATACGGTGCCATATCAGTAGCCCAACTTGAAAGCATACCTTTGCTTTGGGCCCCGATTCCTCAGGTGACATGTTCTTCATCATCTCTGTAGCCTGGTTGACCATCTCGGGGTTTTTCGAGATCTGTTCCATGGCCTGGCGGAGTCTGAAAACAGAAAGCTGGAGTGAAAGAAATGCAACGAGATCAAATTGCATGAGCCACACCGTAGGCTACACCTGCTCCACATTCTGACCACCAGGTGCAGATGGCCAACTGGGCGAAGGTGAAGAGCTGCTGCCTCAGCGATAAAGATCATATTATGAGGGCGGCACAAAGATACAACACTGCATACAAGACGCATTTGACGCAACTGTGAGACGAAGATACAGACGAAGACGAAGACGAACAAGGAAACTCATAGAAGGACATTCACAAAGTATGTGCTCGGTCCCTGGCTTTTGCTAGCCGCTTCTTCAGCCTTCTGCTGGGCCGCATCAATGGCATCTGAAGACACACCTCAAACAGCTCTGTTTCATGCTGCTTCATGCTGTTTCATGCCGTTCTTTCTACGATTCACCCAGCTGAGGGGCCTTTGCCCAGGCAGTCCTTCTCTACGCGCTGCAACTCCGAGGCGATGGTCTTGTCCTAAAGCGATCTACAGCCTTTGTAAGACTAAGTGACTACCAGACTACCACAATTGGGGAATCATCTGTTCCCCATGTTCACTGGTGGAGAGCTAAGGTCCCATCGTCCGGCGACAGCTTCGCCGCAAACCTCAGCAACTTCGGGGGCCAGCCGGGAGCCCACGGTGACTCGTCACAGAACCCATCAATCAATATCAATGAATGGGCAAGGTGCTTCATGTCGGCCACACCCTCGGCCAGCTGGCCAAGGTCCACGCGGGCCAGCCCACGTCGGAACAGTGCCTGCAAGATTCTCACATGTCGGCGCAGGGTGCGGTCGCTGTGCATTTGCTGTTGCACTCGCTTTTGCATGCTGCGCATTCTTGGGCATTCTTGGGCATTCTTTGGCATTCTTGGGCATTCACTGCATGGAGATATGCGTTGCGCGTGGCTTGGTGTGGGTGCTCTGGCCTTGACGCTGTGGCTGTTGATCTGGAGCGCTTCCTCACAGACCTGGCTGAAAGGGCCGAGGGCCTATGAAACTCAGCATGGCGCATGAAAAACATTTCGCGCAATCAAAGACTCTCACACTCTCAAAGGCACCTCGACCGTCCTTGCTGGATCGTTTTCTTTCAAATGGCACATGGCTGAGTTCAGCAACAAGGAGAGGCGCAGCTGAGAAATGTCCTTAGAATCGCAAACAAAACTGCATGCCACTGTGATCCCCGCTTCCCCAACCTGCCTCCATGCCCCCCTCAACGGCATTCGCCTCTCCCCCCCCCCCTCTATCCAAACGCCCTACGCAACCCTAAACCCAAAGGGAGGAAAACCCGAAAGCCCCCACCACCACCACCACCGCCACCACCACTACCATCAGGGGGGGTTGGCGGGACCCCAAGCCCTAAAACCCTAAACCTAACCCCGCCACTTCGTCACAGGTGGTTTTTTTGGGGGGAGAGGGGTGGGTGGGGGAGGGGACGGATAAGGGAGGGGGTTCCAACCCTGGACAGTATGCGTATACATGTATATCCCTCGAAAAGCCCACGTATGCAGAATGCTAGGCATCAGCTTTGCATTCACAAAAGGCCCAAGTCAGTTGTCGTGTGGAGTGAGGTTTGCGTGATTGTTGCTTGAGCCTACTTGTGGAGAAAGTTTCGAGCTTGCAATACTCCCACATGCCCAGCACTAGACTGAAAAGTGGGCTCTGACTTGGGATTGTGGGCTTGAGGGGACATGGGAAATGCAGCCCGTGATTCTGTAGAACTGAGGAAAACGTGAATCATGGAAACGCAGGGCATACATGCAGCGTGCGTGTATCAACCGCGTCGCATCTCCAGCAAAAGGCTTCAGATTCTCCAGAGCTTTGCTGTACGCTCTCAAAGCATCGGAGTATTTCTGAGCCTGGCAAAATTCTGGTGCAAAGAAATCAAAGAAGCAATGGACTGGGACTTCTCAAACTGTCGAGAGGTCTTGCCTTGATGTGGTCGTTACCCTCATTCTTCAGCTGCATGGAGGCGTTGTACCTTGCATCTTGCACTTGGCACCAAACGCGAAAACATGACAACCATCAGATATGACACCAATTGGAAAGACAAAGTCAAAAGTGCATGTGCGAAAAACAAGATCCAAAGTGCATGTACTGCTTCTGCCCACCCATCTGCTGCTGCGCTTGGCTCATGCTCCTCAGATATCTGGCTGTCAACATGTCAACTCATGTCAACTCATGTCAACTCATGTCAACTCATGTCAACATGACACTCCTTGAGTCGAAACGTCGAAACTGAAACCTCAACTTACTTGCAAAGTCGAGTCGACTTGATCTCATCAGGGCTCATCTGCCCTATTCTTTTCCTTGGGAGGACGATCTCAAACGCATGTTTGAACGTGGTGGGTTGTTCGCAGGTTGTGCGAGTCGCAGCACACTGCGCTGGGCGAGTGGGATGCTGCACAGGCTCATTTGCTCCTTCATCTGTCCCGAGTCCATACCAGTCATACCAGGGGCGGCGCCGCCCATATTCTTCATCATGTTCTCCTTGGCTTGAGCTGCTCTACGCTTGGGCCAATGGGAATGACTTGCAGCACACCGAAAATGGATCCTCTTTGCTGTTAAGGGACCATGACAGAGGGGTCCATGTTTGCTGCCATCTGGGTCATTCTTTGCATGTCCTGGTCAAAACCCTTGTGAAGCACTCCAATCGATGGTTTTGTCTGTCCTCGGCTCTCACACTCTCCGGAGTGACCCGCTAGAAAGCTCGTGAAAATCCACGAAGTCTACGATGGTCTGTGGGACTGAGGAATCCGCATGAACCGTGTAGGGCCAGTGTAGGGAACTCTGCAAGGACTCGAGTTCTGCAAGTCCTAAACCCGGCTCCTCTGGCGACATGTTCGCCATCATGCCTTGCGCTGCCTTGAGCATGTCTGGGGAGAACATGGCTGCAGCGAGCTCCTGATAGGATCCCTAAGACCGCTGCTCGGGAGTCTCTCAAGTTGCCATTCTCACCCCGTCCTGTAAGCTTCACGGAGCCACAAGCGCAGGCCAAAGATCTCAAAACTGGCTCTACTCCGCTGAAGTAAAGTGCTTTTCGTCTTCTGCTTGCAGGTGAGGGTGCTCAAAAGTGCTCAAACGAGTCTGAGCGTGGGGCTTCGCTTCGTTTGCTATTCTTCTTCGGCTTCTGGTTCCTTCCGCTCCGTCTCATGATGATCGTCCATTGGCTTGAGCCGAAGTGATGTGATGACAACCATGTGCACCACCAGTGCACTGCCAGCTTGAGAACACTTGACGAGGCATGCTATGCATTATGCTGCTGCATGCTCAGTCTGAGCCATTCCGAGCAAAACAACAGCAACACAGGGTCCAGCAAGCTCCTCCAGCCTGGGGCATGGCACTGCTGAGTCCATTCTACGGGGGGAACTTCACACAAATGCACTCTCGAACGAAGCTTCAAAGCGGCAGTGGCGGTGGTACACAATGGTAGAATATGGTAGACACATAGCGGGTCACAGCGGCACAACGTGCCGTACGGGCACGCGAGTGCAGCCAAGACAGCTCACACGGCTGCGCAAGGACTAGCCAATTAGCCGACGCAAGGGATGACATGACAAGTGAAGAGCGTGCTGATTTCTGCTTGGTTTGATGTCGTAATCGGCTTTGCCGACGTCAGAGGATTCACCGAAACTTCGAAACCGTGCCTCATTGGGCTTTTTGATTGAGAGGCCGAGTCCAAGTCCACATCATTCCACAGCCTAGTCGCACCAGCATTCCGAGCGAGGCACGGACCGAACCACCTCGAGGTGGCCACCATCAGCCGCCACAAAGAGGGGAGTCCGGCCCTGTTCGTCAGCCTTCTGGGCATCGGCGTTGCGGTGCAAAAGCATGGAGACCACGGTGCGGTGCCCGAGCTCTGCGGCGTTGAACAACGGGGTCCGGCCCCGGAGATCCTCGCAGTCTGGCTCCGCCAGGGCCTCAAGCAGTGAGCAGACGACGGCCAGATGCCCCCTTTCTGAGGCGATCATCAAAGGGGTCCGTTGGCACTGGTCCTTTGGATCCACGAGAGCCTGTGCCGTGAGCAGGGAAGAGACGAAAGTCAGGCGACCTTGGTCTGCAGCCACGAAGAGGGGTGTGCGGCCCGCCACATCCGCCAAATTGGGATCCGCTTGTCTGTGGAGGAGAAACTGAAGGACCTCCAAATGCCCACGCCAGCTCGCAGCACACAGAGGACTGCAACCGTCATGCCTCGGTAAGTCCAGATCTGCCTCAGCCTCATGCATGATATGCACGACCTCCAAATGGCCCGCAGCACAGGCCTTCCAGAGCGCAGTTTCCCCATTGGAGTCGACTGAGTTTGGATCCTGGCATCGTCTCAGGAGCACCTTCACGTGCTGGCCGTTCCCTTGAAAGGCTGCCTCAAGAAGCTCGTTGCAGAAGTTGTCCACAAAGCTACGGAAAGCCACTTTCACAATGTTGGGTCTCCCCAACCCTTCCCATGAGAAGCTCTCGTCAATGACCCTGTCGTCAACGAGCAACAACTGCCGGAAGCACGACATCCCCGTCTTCGAGGAGATGCGCTCCTTTAACTCGTCCACAAAATCAGAAGCGAAAAGATCTCGATCTCCCATTTGTACTTCAAGGAGGCAAGACCCAGACACTGCTGAATGCACCTGGATCAAAGACATGCGGGTAAGTCCGAGCGGCTACCTGCTGTGCAGTTCCTGCTCGGGACACATTGCTTAAAAAAATCCTCGCACGATATCACGGAATCACACTACCACCAGGGCTTCAACTTCCCCGGCTCTCTAAGTCTCTAAGCCATAACCTGCAGCGCGCACAAGTGACAACGAAAACGTGTGATTCTAAGAGCCATGCACGGCACCTTCACATTACGCATCGCTTTTTGGAAGAGTTGCCATTGACGTATGGTTAGCTGTCTTATCTCTTTCCTGAGTCCCTGATGGAACTCCGATCCAGCGCACTATGAAAATCCAAGCAATCCCTGCGTGTGTGAAAACACGCCGCACATCCTGTCATCCTCTGGATCGGGCAACTCGCACAACTATTTCTCGCTTGACGAAGTGAGAGAAGTTAGGACTTTAGGCTCCGCATCTTTGTGGCGAAGAGCCGAACTAGCAGACAAACTACAAACGTGGAACGACTCGGAGGCTTCGAACCATGCGATGGCCTCCGAGGTGTAGCTCACTTAGCAGAGACGTCTCCAGCTGCGCAAGCTGTTGGACAGACATCTCCCTCCAATCCCCACTCGTCGCTAAGAGGGCCTCCAGGTGTACATCGGGACCAGAACGCCGACCGACCAACTGCTGCACTTCCACAGACAGTGGCACCTTTGCTACCTTTGCCAGGGCCTGGGTGAGTGCATCGTTCAAGTCTTGCAGATCTTGCTTGGGCAGTTGCATGTCGAGCAGCTCTGTGATTGACCTGCGCCCGATGCCCCACGCAATCCGGATGATGACAGCGGAGACCACGGCTCCTGCGATTGGGTCAAATGCGCTGTGCACGAACATCCTTCCCAAGACACCCAAGAGGACGAAAAAAGAGCTCAAGGCATCGCTGCGGTGGTGCCACGCATTGGCCAACAGTACGGAGGATCCCAATCGGTCAGCTGCGCGCCGTGTGATGTGGTACAAGCCCTCCTTACCTGCAATCATAAGAAAGCAAGTCCCCACTGCCACCTCGTTGACGTGGCCATCTTCAAGGATTGTGTGTGAATGTGCATGGCCATGGGAATGTCCATGTCCAGCAAGTCCAGTATGTCCATGTCCATGCTCACTTTCCTCGTGGCTAGCAGAGGCTACATCTTCCTTCGCACCAGCGTCGCCCATGGTGTCTTGGAGGCCCATCGCTTCCAGGCCCATCGCGTCGAGGAACAAGCTGCTGGAGAAGCGCATTGCCTGGAAGCCTGTGGCCATCATGATCCCGGAGACCCCAAAAGCTGCTAACGAGTCGAGCTTTCCCCGTCCAAAGGGGAAGTGGGTGGTTGCCGGGCCAATAGCCGTCTGGACCACGCACAATGTAATGATGTCGGATAGGGTGTCCTCCATCAACGTAAACAGATGCTACGGTGCGAGTGGAGCTGGAGTTCAATGCAGTTTCGTGTTTTTGCAGTGCTTGGAGATGTTAGGGCTGTTAGGGCTGTTAGGGCTGTTGGGGTCGTTAGGGCTGGCGGTTACGTGAGGGTTGTCACTGACCTACGGTACTACACAATGGACTCTGAAAAACAAAAAGCGTAAAATGAAGAGTCCGTCAGGGTGTGGATGGCATCACTCGTGAGGGCAGCCGACTTGCAGTAACTCCCAGCAAAATATTGGAGCCCTCCAAGCAGGCAGTTGAAACTAAACCCCAGCAAGGTCACCTTGATCGCTTCTCCTTTCAGCTCGGACATGTCTGCACTGTGGCTGTGGTCATGGCAGCCCAAGACATGCAGGTGCCCATGTGCACCACCGCCCTGTCCACTATGGCCATGTCGACCATGCTGGAGGTGGCCCTCGCCATGCTTGCGGCTGTGCCCTTGGTGCCCTTGGTGCCCATGGTGCCCATGCCCATGGTGCCCAGGGTGCCCAGGGTGCCCATGCTGGTGCCCATGCTGGTGCTCATGCTGGTGCCCATGGTGGTGCCCATGCCCGTGATCGTGATCGCCTTGCTCACCGTGGCCATGAGTACGCAAGCCACTGTGCGGGCGATTGCGGCAGCCGCTGGTTGCGTGCAGGCCATTTGTCCAGTTCAACCTGCCTGTGGCAACGACCGGCCGCACGAACCTTCTCATACGGCATGATGAAAGGAGCATCCATCAACGAATTTAGCGTTTTCAAGCTTGTGCTTTCTTGCGCAATTGTCCTGAGAATTTACAAAGCTTCGGGATGCAAACTAACTCATTTTCCAACTTCTTTAGGCCCTGCCAACTATGGCTATCCAGACAAAGAACGACGACAATGTTGCATTGCTCACCAACCTTTGATGACTCATGATGCACTTTGCACCCAAACTACCTTCAAGCCAAATGATCAATACAGCATGTATCACGGGCACATGGCACTGATGATTCCCAAATCTGCTTGGAGGCCTAACATGCGGCGTTCATGGAGACAACTGTGTAGGAGGCAGGTGCTCCCAAAAGCACCAATTAAGAATATGGGGGCACAGGGAAAACCGCGTTTGGGAGAAAACCCTGTGCTCCACACTGCAGAAGTGCCGTCGTGTAGCACCCGAAAGAAGGCCTAACCATTCTTTGTGATGACACCCGGCAAAACATGTTATTCTACATCAGCTTGCCTCTGAAGCGTAAGCAAAACACGGCACCCTTCATTACTGGATCAAACCACGTGTCGTTTTAATTCAACAGCGATCCATGAGCCAAAACAACAAGATAATGCAGATTCTAACGCATTCACCATCCCCGAAGTCATAACGCATCCACACCATCATGAAACGGTAGGAAAGCTCGGGTGCGAAGACCGTCACATCAACAGAAGTTTTCACCGCGAGTCACATGTTGCTAGCCTCATTGCTATGGCCAAGGCAACCATGGCTCCCAGGCTTTCAAACTGCCGTGCACTCGGACGGCCAGGCTGAGTAGCGTGCAAGGAAAGCCAGAGAGAAGATACTCCTCGATTGGATGCAGGAACACGACTTGGCCAAGGTGCGCGCATGAAGGGTACCGGATGCCGCCACGGACACGAGCGCAGCCGCCAAACATGATCAATGTAGAGTTGGTAGAGGCACTCTCCCCTGGAAGTGCGAGAAGTCTCAACCCTGGAGAGAGATGTGATTGCTCGGTACGGCGCTCGTATCTTGTCTTGGCCTCGAGACACGAAAGCCACAGGATTTTGTACATGACTTGTGGAGGCCTGCACAACAACGTATCTTCCCCGAAGAAATCTCCGCATTGGAGAGCAGGGCAAAGGCTTCGCGCTCAGATCCAGCCATCGGCGGTTGCAGCCAGAAACCAGCTTTTGAAGAGGGGGCCCACGTGTGAGCACTCTCAGAATACGGGCCCCCCTATATGGGCCGTGGTGCTCTCATGCTGTTCAGCAAAGACACACCACCCGAATGCACCACTCCAACTTCTCTCGTGAGCCGGGCCCAAAGAGCCACCTCCTCCCCGGAGCCATCCATGCAGAGAGCCTCTCGCTCGCACGCCCCAGCCCCAGAGTACGACAACCTTGGGTCCGCCAGTGGCGCGCCTTTTTTTTGCAGGAACTCTACCTACATTTTGGCTGTGCTCATGGCGCGGGCAGCTTTGGCCACGACAAGCTTTCGCACGCTCTGGTTCACCCATGCTTTTTGCCATGTACAAGAACGACGGGCCCTATCATGAGCCGACCATCGGCATCCACGCAAGCCATGCGGTCTCGGTCAGAGCAGCGATGGCCCGCATGCGCCTCCGTTTGGGAGTCCAAAGGTGCCCACAAAGTTTTCCCCACATTCCCTCGAGGCCAGTCGCCAGGCCCAGGAATAGCATAAGGGGGCCCACAACGGCGGGAGCTGCTGGACTACAATTGTGGCTGGAATCGCCTAGAAGAAAGCCGACTCACACAAACGGAGGTGGCCGGAGGGAGTCACTAGAGCAGCAGAGGTCATGGAGGATTTGCAACAGAGTGCCGCGTCACCACGTCCATTCGCCAACTCGCTCGCTTGGTCAGATCTCGAAAGCAGGCTGATGTCTGCTTCGGAGAAAGCCCGAAAGAAGAGTCGCGACACCACCCCCTAAGGAACCATCCCCAGCTGGAGGGCCTGCGAGCAGGCACCTTGAGATGTGCAAGTTGCTGGTTGCGTCCTGCTTGGGGTAAAATGCCCAAGGGCGTGGCGCGCATCAGCGAGTCCAGTGCTTATGAGGACAGGTTGAGGGCAACTAATTAACCGTTGGGGCAGTGTAATTAAGGATAGATTGAATGCCGAGAAGTCTGCCCAGTGGCTGTGAGCGGATTGCAATGTTGCGCCACGCAGTTCTTTGTCGCCGAGCCAAGGAAAGCCCCATGAATCATGCTGTCGACCTGAGTCCTGTAGATGATACCGCCCCAATGACAAATAAGGACCTGCTGCAACAGGCGCAGGTCAGGCCCTTATTGTACCTACATCGCCCGTGCAAGATCTTCAAAGTGACAAGCTTCCGAACCCCAAAATCAACCTGCCCAAGCCCCGCCCAAATGCCCCAAACCACGCTTGCACCTCCAGCAGGAAGCCCAACGCCGTACTATTCAGCACAATCTCCTGGTCATCGGGCTGGGTGTCTCGGGCTTAAGGCTTAAGGATTCAAGGTCTATTGGTTTCCGGTCAAGGTTCCAGGTAGCAGGAAACCTCGCAAAATGTAAAACAACCAGCCCAGAGGTAAGAGTGTTTTTTTTTGCTGTGCCGGCTTTTTTGCTCTGGGGGCCTTCTGCGTTTTTTTTTTGCTGTGGGGGCCTTCTGCGTTTATTTTTTTTGCTGTGGGGGCCTTCTGCGTTTTTGTTTTGCTGTGGAGGCCTTCTGCGTTTTTTTTTGCTGTGGAGGCCTTGCGCGGTTTTTTTTTCTGTGGAGGCCATGCGCGTTTTGTTTTTTGTGCTGTGGAGGCCTTGCGCTTTTCTTTTTTTTGCTGTGGAGGCCTTGTGCGTTTTTTTTTGCTGTGGAGGCCTGGCGCGTTTCTTTTTTTTTGCTGCGGAGGCCTTGCGCGTTTTTTTGGTTGTGGGCCTTGTCGTCTTTTTTGCTGTGGAGCCTGGTGCGTTTTTTTTTGCTGTGGAGGCCTTGTGCGTCTTTTTTTTGGCTGTGGAGGCCTTGCGCGTTTTTTTTTTTTGCTGTGGAGGCCTTCTGCGTTTTTTTTTTTGCTGTGGAGGCCTTGCGCGTTTTTTGCTGCGGAGGCCTTGCGCGGATTTTTTTCTGTGGAGGCCATGCTCGTTTTTTTTTTGTGCTGTGGAGGCCTTGCGCTTTTGTTTTTTTTGCTGTGGAGGCCTGGTGCGTTTTTTTTTTTGCTGTGGAGGCCTGGCGCGTTTCTTTTTTTCTGCGGAGGCCTTCTGCGTTTTTTTTGCTGTAGGGGCCTTGTGGTTTTTTTTGCTGTGGAGCCTGGTGCTTTTTTTTTTGCTGTGGAGGCCTTGTGCGTTTTTTTTGGCTGTGGAGGCCTTGCGCCTTTTTTTTGCTGTAGGGGCCTTGTGGGTTTTTTTTGCTGTGGGGGGCCTTGTGGTTTTTTGTTGCTGTGGAGCCTGGTGCGTTTTTGTTTTGCTGTGGAGGCCTTGCGCTTTTTTTTGCTGTGGAGGCCTTGCGCGGTTTTTTTTTCTGTGGAGGCCATGCGCGTTTTGTTTTTTGTGCTGTGGAGGCCTTGCGCTTTTCTTTTTTTTTTGCTGTGGAGGCCTTGTGCGTTTTTTTTTTTGCTGTGGAGGCCTGGCGCGTTTCTTTTTTTTGCTGCGGAGGCCTTGCGCGTTTTTTTGGCTGTAGGGGCTTTTTTTGCTGTGGAGCCTGGTGCGTTTTTTTTTTGCTGTGGAGGCCTTGTGCGTTTTTTTTTGCTGTGGAGGCCTTGCGCGTTTTTTTTGCTGCAGTAGGGGCCTTGTGCGTTTTTTTTTTGCTGTGGAGGCCTTGCGCGTTTTTTTTTTGTTTTGCTGTGGAGGCCTTATCGTAAAAATTGGCAAACTCTTCGAAACGTAGAAATGCAAGTATCATTCCCATGAGAATCCCGGTTCTACTTGCACAACAAGAAGCACATGCGAACTCCCATCTTTTTCCAATGAGGTGCAATCTCCCAGCATCTGGAAAACACAATCTCGCTTCGGTCCAACCGAAGTGAGAAGGTTAGGACGAGCACCAAGCTCCCGATCGCCCCAGGCGACTACAACCCCGGGTGGGCGGGCGGGTGAAAAATTTTCAAGCCCCAAGCTTGAGCGACAAACATGCCACACATGTTCACAACTCATGCAACAAGCACTGAGAAGCTGTTACGCATGTTGGCAAGAAAAGTACAAATCCAAAAGATGCAGGTACCAAACCTTGCTCTTACAGACATGTACGTGAACGTGAAAATATAAAGACAACGTTTCAAAGAGATTTCTTTTTCTACCCCAGGTAGAAAAACAATTTGCCAATCCTAAACGATAAAGCACTATCGCATTCGCGAAATGGCTCTTATCGTAAAAATTGGCAAACTCTTCGAAACGTAGAAATGCAAGTATCATTCCCATGAGAATCCCGGTTCTACTTGCACAACAAGAAGCACATGCGAACTCCCATCTTTTTCCAATGAGGTGCAATCTCCCAGCATCTGGAAAACACAATCTCGCTTCGGTCCAACCGAAGTGAGAAGGTTAGGACGAGCACCAAGCTCCCGATCGCCCCAGGCGACTACAACCCTTTCACATGCTGGGCGATCGCATCCCTTCCCTCCAAGAGGGATGCCAGAGGTTCACACGTCCAGTCCAAGTGTTCACGCCTGAATGAATCATCATACTGCTCGAAGGCCAACCTAGAGGCAGCGTCACTGATGTTTGCACACGACGGCACTCTTGAGTACCAGTTGTAAGCCTTGAGCTCTTGGTCCAGCACAAGGGAGTGGCTCACAATTTCAAAGGTATCATCCACCGCAGAAGAGCCACTAGCGAATGCAGCCTTGGCAGATTCATTATCCAAGAACCATAACACTTTCCGATGTACCAGCAGGAGGCGCCACAAAGTTTTTGCAGCCAGGACCGGCAGCGCTTCTGCTTGGCCTACCAACTGCGTCTTTCCCCCTTGCCTCCATCGATCTAGTAGCGGTTCAGGGACAGGTTCACCGAAAAACTTCTTGACTTGCTGCAGGGGATCAATGAGTACTGCACCATGCGTAGTCAAGAGACTCTTGGATTCGCACGCGCCATCTGTGAAGACCAACACCGGGCACTCTGGTTGAAGGAAACACACTTCACGGGCTTCTGAGCGAGCTAGTAGGTCCGCAGCACCCCGGATGACATCAATCTCCTTCCGAGTCAGTTTTACGGGACCACCAATCGCCAGCTTGCGTGAGAGCACCCTGGTTGCCAGCACTGCCACTCTCCCAAACGTGTGTGAAGAGGCATACATCATCCTGCCTCGGAGCTTGGCCAGGAGCCCTGGATGAAGGGTGCCCTCCTGGCAGATCTTTTCCACCAACTCCAGAATGGCGGCAACTCGACCCTCCTTGTTCGCTACGCGAAGAAGGCCACGACACGCTTCATTCAAATCAAGCTGTACTCCAAGAATGGTAAAGAGCTTTGCAAAAGGAAGTGCTTTGTGTTCATCATTCGCCACAGACCACCCAAGCAACTGCATCACAGCCAAAGCAAGCTCATGCGACGTCTCCACCAAACAGTCCAGCTCCAGATGACAAAAGTCATCGTAAAAGTTGGACACCACTAATCGGAAGACTTTGACCAGGATCTGCCTTACACCTTTCGCCACTCTGTTGAAGGCTCCAACCGCGTGAATGGAGCCAAAAGGCAGTGTCGTGAATCTGTAGTACTCAAATCTTTCTAGCTTCGGGTTCCACACAGCCAGGATGGCTGCCCATCCATGAGCAGGGTCAATCGCAAGTTGCTTATAAGCACTCTTCAAATCCATCGCCCGGCCCGAAATCCCTTGCAGGGAGGTTGGCGCAAAACGGGCAACTGCATGACCAAACGCACGGGCAATATCAACGATGACGTCGATATCTTGAAGAGTGAGCTTATCATTGGTTCCACAAGAAGAGTTAACCATCGAGGCACTGAGGTCGTCAATACCTCGGACATGGCACCCAACCATCAGGAAAGAATCGATCAAGTTCCTCCTCCGAGAAGGGCCCTAGCAACCAACCAGAGCCATCCGAGGCTTGCAGACTTGCTTCATCTGCTACCGATTGCTCCACCTGCACATCACGGCCACGTCGTTGAGCGTTCAGCCTACCGCGCACCCAGGGCGCAAGCAGACGCAGCTCTTCTGGCGAAATGGATGCAGGAGTGTACAGAGGTGGGAATTGGCCCGAGGCTGGGACCTCCCCAACGAGGCTGAATCCGTTAAGCATCTCCTTCACTAAGTGCTTATCTTGTATCCCCGCCTCATGGAGCAAAGCCTGAAAGAGGAGTACTCTCTTCCCCCTTAGCACCGCTCGCACCTCTGGATGCAGAGAGGCATGAAGGGCCTTCTCTTCCTTAGCCAACCCGGAAGCCAAGTGGAGAAAGCGCTTAAGTTGGCCAGCTCTAAACGCACAAACCTCACTGGGTGAAGAAGATGCAATCCAGTCAACAGTTTCTTTGATGGCAGTGTCACTGCACGCAAAGGTGTCACAAGGATGTTTACACTGAAGCGCAGCGTCCACAAACCCTTGCACGTTCCAGGGCAAAGCATAATACACGACCCGGCTTGGTTCAACCATAGCTGAATGCTCTCCTGGGCATAACACATCTGGTTGCTGCAGTTCCTCCCTTTGCTGTTCGGGCGCTTCCCCCCCTCGCAACTGATGAACAGCGGCAGAAAGGGCTCGGCCCCCGGAAAGCAGGACCGAACCCGAGGCAACATGAGGAAAGCCAGGCAACCCGTCAGGGGGCACTTTCGCGGGCAACTCAACCGGCGAGGGCACACGAATCCGGTAGACAGCTCGAAATTCCGGCACTAAGGGCGGGAATTTGCTGGGGCGAAAGGAACCTTCAGTGGCTGCACTGGCGACGCGCAGAGGCAAGTCAGCGATCGCGGAATGCAAAAAGGGCAGGGCGACCTCAGCAAACGCATCACAGAACCCAGAGGGCAGGAATCGAGTCACTTGAGCAGGCGGTTCATCCCGCGACCAAGGCAAGTGAGTATGGGAGTTATCACAGCGGCGTGACAAAGACGCGAAGGCCGGCACATTGTGCAGAAAGGTCACAGACAACACGCGTTCCGCGCCCCACATACACAGGTCCACCTCAAAGCAGCCACAGCAGGCACGGAGGTGCAGCCACTCCGACGACGCCCAACGCCGACTCCGAGAAGGCATTCCAACACAGAAGGGCAGCCGGACCTGCAAGCATGCACGGATGGCCCGTAGCACAAAGGTTCCCAGGTCATCGGACTTGCCTCCCGGTGGGGGCACAATGGCAAACAGCAGAGCAGCTTGGCGGCGCGAGAGGCGATCCAAGAGCAGGTCAGCCTGCAGGGCGACCTTGGGGTCAAGGCGACAGACCGGGACACGCCCTCCACGAGGCCGATGATGAAAAGCAACCGCGTGCACGTGCCTAGCTCGCAAGGCAGCTGTGACCAGTGGCGGGTCGGCAAATAACTCAAGCGCCACAGGGCCCAAGGGATTAGACACATCTGCCACAGGAGCAGGCACTCCAGTCTCCCGAAGCAAGCGAGCAGGCAACTCGAAGCCAAGGCAGGATAACTGCCTGGCATCCTCCATGCCCAGCACCCCGGAAGGGGCAATGGAGAAAGCCACAATCATCACCCGATGTCCCGCCCACGGTAAGGTGAAATGCTCAAAGTCACGGGCAGGCAGAAAGCACGGCTGACAGAAGGGATCCAGCAGTCGGCCCTTGTACTCAACGCCATCAAACACCGCAGAATCCTGGCCCGTACCATCAAGGACGAAAACCTGACCACCCGAGAAGGTGCCAACAGGTACAAGCAAGTTGGGCTCCGGCCCGTTGTTGGCATCGCGATGTTTGGCAGTCTGAACATTGAAAAAGACCACCACGGAAGTCCAGACATGATCGGAGGCCGTCTGGCGCACCACCGCGTTAAGGACACGCGTCACAAACGGAAACAATCGGTTATTGCGACGCAACCCCCATCGAGACCCCTGGATCCAACAGCCCGTGCCGACAGCACTGCCTGTGGCAGACTGTCGGCTAGAAGCTTCATGCGGGAGCAACTCGCAAAGGCTAGAGATTGCATCATTGGAAAAATCGTCGATACCTTGGGAAGCGACAGAGCTGCTCCCCGTTGTGTCGACAACTGCCTCCACTCCATCAGGAGGGGGGGGCAGCCGAGCACCGGAGGCCCCAGGGCCTAGTCACGAGGAGGGCTTATTCGGACAATCCAGGAAGGCATGCTTGCCGAAACATCCGGGCACACAACACACATGCTCACCTCGATTGCAATCCAGGCAGTCGACACCCCCATTGCTGCAACGCTTCAAGTTGAAGGACCAACACAGAGGCTTACCTTTCGGATTCGTGGGGACCCCACCCCGGAGGGCAGCAGGCATATAAGGCTGTTTGGACCCCTTACTCGAACCCTTGGGCTTGCGCGCAGCCGCAGCCGCAGGCGCGGGGGTGGCGGCCGGCTGGCTCCGGTTGCGCTTCCGCTTGCGACCAGATCCTCCGCCGGGAGTGGACCCAGCACGCGGATGTCCTTCCCTGGGAAGCACGAGTTGCTCAACGGATCTCATGCGAAGTACGGGGGCCACGAAGCGATCCAGGGGCAGGGAACCATCAGCCCCTGGAGAGAAACCGTCACGACACTCTTCCGACAAGCGAAGGTGGATCTCACGATCACAAGCTGCGACTTGGGCCATGTTAATCCTTTGGTAGCCCTCCGGCGGAGTGCTTTGATAAGCATCAAAGAGATGGAGGATCAAGGACTCATGGGCCTCAAAAGACATCAGGCGCGCAATCGCATAACACACACCCCTTCGTCGCAGGGCGTTATGGACATCCAGCTCCGAGGCAACTGTCGCACGCAAATGATTGGGGGCCATGACCTCACGCACAACACCATTCTTATCAGGCTTCCAAGCTTTCAGCATCGGATCCTCAGTCGTGCTGTTGACCTCCTGGGTGCGAGTAGTAAGCTTGTGCCACTCAACATACCGCAGACGATTCTCATCAAGCATTTGGGCAAAGATGTTGATGGCAGCATGGGAAGGTTCCAACACACCCTGCAACTTCAGAGGGGACAACTTAGGGGCCAGGATTGTGAGTCGGGCACCGATCTCAGCAACAGGCAACTTGCGGGGGGCCACATCCTCAGCAGAGTCCAGCTTCTTTTTCAGGTCCGCAGCCGTGAGAGTCCAACTCTCCCAGTGCAGGCGACGCAAGGCCGCTTCATGGGCCCCGAACTGAGCTCCTAAGACGGAATCGAGCACAACCTGTAGCGCTGCTTCGGCCCCTTGTTGTCCGGGCATAACCTTAGGAGCATGAGCAAAATTGGCAAAGGTTGCCCAGCCCCGATCCGAAAGGACCTGGATGACGTCGGCAGGCAGTTCAATGGCTCTGCCTAAAGGTAGCACTGGAGTCAACGTAAGACATGGCCCTAGTCTGACTACACGCGATCCTCGAACAGCAAAACTGGCAGGTCAAGCGTGGGCTGTTGCTGCATGCAGTAAAGTCACAACCGTCTGCCTGCAGTAAAGTCAAAATGCATTCCGCATGCGCAACTCATTTTTCTGCAGTAGCACACTACGCAGGACATTTGGCATTCCTGGCAAAGCTAGGGTTGCGCATTGCACAGCAAGACACCTTGGGCAAAACGTAGGATAACTACAACCCAAGCGGCAGCAACAACCCTAGCGGAAAGGAGGCGGCGGGCAAAACGGGAAGGCTCCTAGCAAACCCCTAATCGCCGCGAAAACAGGACGCGCATGGGTTCAGAAGCACTGCAGGTCGGTTGTCCAACTTGCTGTGCGCACTGGTGGCCAAACGCCCACACAGGAAAACAACTGCGTCATCATCACAGACTGCTTGGGCACAATGAATCGTTCCTCGAGCATCGTGCCGAAAGTAATGAAGACTGTCAAGAACAGCAGGTCCATTCAAGACGCACGTCTCACGACTGGCAGCAAGCTGCCCAGCGTCATCTTCCTTCCCGGACCCCGAGCTTTCATCATCCGAGCTAGAGGAGCTGCTGAGTTCGGATGAAGAACTCCGGAGGAGAGCCGACACTCGCTTGGACCTTTTTGCAGCCGGCTCGGCTTTGGTATCCAGCTGGGCAAGTGCAGAGTTGAAGTCGGTACAGCCTGTCCACCGCCTGAGACGCGGGAGATCTGGATCAAACAGACCTGCTCGAATAATTTGGAGAACTTGTTCGATGTTTCGAAGAATATCGGCAGCAGCATCATGACCATATTCAAGCTCAGACCGTCCCGCTTTGCCAACATGATATCCAGCACGCCTTTGAAGCTTCGGCGGTGCACCCACTTTGGTCAACCAGGACAGAACTGTGGCCTTTGCTGAGTGTGTGCCAAGATCCACCAGTTCATCAGCTGATGCAGTGCCACACAGCAGTTCACGTAACCAGACACACGCATCAGACGAAGAAAGCTTGAACGCATGGAACGTCCCATCCGGAGTCGGAGATGGCATCATGGGGTCATCTTCACTGGCAATCAAACCCATCGCCTTACGATTCTCCATCCACTTCAGGAGCCAATCATCTTCCAACAACCCGGGCCCCGTGGCCGACGCGGGGAGCAGCCGGAAGACCGTGGCACGCCTCCTGGATGAAGTTTTGGTTCCATAAAGTCCAAAGTCTATAACCGACTTTCCCTCATACGCATCAACAGTGGGCTCGTTATAGCACATCTGCAGATCGGAGAAGCGCAGTCTTGCATAAATCAAGGCACACATGTAGCCTGCAAATATGGCTGCCACTGAAGGCTCCCCACAAGCAATACTCTCCAAGCGCTTCACCTGGGCGACGGTGAAGGGTGGTCTCTTGCGCAGTGCTCGTTTCTTGACAGCCTCCACCGTAGCACCAGTAACTCTGCTCGAAATTTGGACAAGGCATGTCTCAGCTCCAAGCAAAGTGCAAGCAAATCTGGCTGATTGCACAAAACGCTCTGCTTTCGTAGGCGGGGCTGAGTTCTCCCTTAGGAAACAGACGTAATTGTACAATCTGACCTCTTCAAGTGGAAAGATGGTAATGCGGTCAACATAGCTGACTCGAACCCAGCGAAGATACTGCAGTAGCGAGCCTGCTCTGGATCGCAAAGTTGCCGTCGCCTTGCGAGCAAAGACATCCAACAGGATCTTCTTTGCGGTCTCATCGTCTGGAGCATTTATCACCAGAAGCCCAACAGGGGTCGAGGCAGCACCAGCCACTATGATTGTGGACCACAAGGCAATGGCTCTTGCACGATCACCACTCTCGCACACTGGTAACCTGCATGACCCGGAGGTACGAGGCACAAAGGATGGTACTGTTGGACATTCTGCACCAACAACATCGTTCACTTGCACTGAGGGCACTGATGGTGGTCCCTGCGGCACAGCTCCAACAAGTTGCTCCTCACGGAGCAGATCAGGCCAACAGGAATCCAGCTGCGTGATGAGACCGACTCTCGACACAGCTGCACGTAGTTCCAAATCAAAATCCATAGCCCATAGCACGAAGGAACCACTCAAGGACCACGTAAAGGAGACCCCAAAAGCTTACAAGAGGAATCCAAAATCCACCCCTAATGCAAATGAAGCTCAAGTCACCTACAACACCATGCAGTGGTGCTCGAGAGCTGTCACTCCAGGAGGATGCAAAGTGGTGCTCCAAGCTGTCACTGTGAAAATATGGCACCCAAGTATTTTGCCACGCTTTGTAGAACCGTGGCATAATGCAACTTCCACCAGAAACAAAGCACTTTTGCCTGCAGGATATGGCCCCGGAGAGTATTTTGCCACGCTTTGCAGAACCGTGGCATAATGCTTGGTTCGGGCACAGCCGAATCACTTTATTGCACAAACTCAGGCGCACCCCCCAAAAGCTTACAAGAGGAATCCAAAATCCACCCCTAATGCAAATGAAGCTCAAGCCACCTACCACACCATGCAGTGGTGCTCGAGAGCTGTCACTCCAGGAGGATGCAAAGTGGTGCTCCAAGCTGTCACTGTGAAAATACTGTGGAGGTCACGTGATGCGTCCTACGTTTCTTGTGATTTTTTAGGTCCTGAAACTGCACTTCAAGTGATGAGACATACGCAGCATTGTTCTTTGATCGCCTCGACAAGTGTCGTCAGAAAAGGATCAACGCTTTCTAGAGACAGGCGGATCATAAGGTTGACATTTCGCTGTTCAATGCTGGAAAGTTATTTGACAGGTAGCGACTTGCTCCCACCTCCACCCATGCAACCGAAGCCCCAGTCTACTGCCAACATTGAACAGCAGATTGTCAACTTTATGATTTTGCGGCGACGGGCATAACCTGTCGGTTGACACTTCAACAAGAACAACACCACTCTTGGCAAAATAACACAGCGGTTATGCATCGAAGCAAAAGCTGCACGAAAACCGCCACTCTTAGAGCGTGAACGCGCGAGACCACGAGCTTCGACGCATACGACGAAACTGCGGGGATTCCACCAGTTCACAATAGATTGCCAAAAACCAGACCCGGAAACCGAAAATCGTAGAGTTGGACCCTTTTTAAAGAACTAATAATAAGTGTTTTAAAAAAGGTCCAACTTTACGATTTTCGGCTTCCGAGTCTGTTTTTTGGCAATCTACTTTGCAACTGTCGCTTTCCCACAGGCTTCGCACACAGGGCTTTGCTTCCCGCCTCACCCCAAATTCTGCGGCTGCATCACAGCCTGCCCACGGTCTTTGATCGACCTGACTGGGCATCACTGGGCTGCAGCATACCCGGGCTTTTTTGCTTCCCACCTCACCCAAAAAAACAAGGGCTGCAACCCCTCTCCGGGCTCCTTTCCCTCCCGCGCCCAAAATTCTAAGGCTGCAGCACCGCCTCCCCGGCTGTTTGCTTCCCACCTCACCCAAAATCTAAGGCTGCAGCACGGCTCTTTACTTCCCACCTCAATCAAGAGTGCAGCACGGCCCGGGCTCTTTGCATCCCACCTCGGGCCTCGGGCACTAGGGCTACAACGTGAGACACTTCCCAGCACGAAGAACACAAAATGAAGCGCCCCGGGACCCCGGAGCTTCGACATGTATCTCGGCAGAACTTTTACGGCAAAACAACTAAAAGAATGTTCTTTATCAGCCTGATTCCACCCTTACCAACTGCAAATTGCACTCGGACGCCACACTGGCGCACAATCTGCATGTTGCGCACACGCAGGTGGACTGCTACGCAACCAAAAAATTGGCTGGCAGAGGCCTGCACGTTCCAGACATGCTCGAAAACGCAACACCACGTGGCCAGTCACACGGATCCATTTCAGGGTCCGAAAAATTACAGAAAACATAGGACACGTCAGATGACCTCCACAGTTAGGAGTCAGAGAAACTTCCGGTTCCAAATGAGACTTTGCCGCACGTTCTTCTGCTATTCTTCGAAATTTTAAGGGAGACTGGCAAGACGTAGATCGGAACTGATCAAGAGGCTTATTTGTTTTGCTCACAACGACCGGCTGTGTAAAGCAGATCTGGCTTCTGCCCGCGAAAAAAAAGGCGCAAGCGGGCCCAGAAATGGCTCCTAAATCTGGGCCCCAATTTGGGGCTCCAAACTGGGTGACCTTGTGCCTTCAGAAAAGAAATCCACAGCCCAGGGCCCATTTTCGGTGCCCGGAATACAGCTGCTTTTTTGGAACCTGCTTAAGTTCAAAAAATGCTGCAGTCAACTCACACAAGAACAAGATATTCTGTCTCGACTGTTTGGATCAAGAAAACAAAAACGCCGTCGATTGTGTGGCTTGCCAGACTGATCTTTGGCTGGCATCCAAGACAAAGCAGTTTTGCAGTGTTCACGTAAGATCTTTCTCGCACTGTGGAGGTCACGTGATGCGTCCTACGTTTCTTGTGATTTTTTAGGTCCTGAAACTGCACTTCAAGTGATGAGACATACGCAGCATTGTTCTTTGATCGCCTCGACAAGTGTCGTCAGAAAAGGATCAACGCTTTCTAGAGACAGGCGGATCATAAGGTTGACATTTCGCTGTTCAATGCTGGAAAGTTATTTGACAGGTAGCGACTTGCTCCCACCTCCACCCATGCAACCGAAGCCCCAGTCTACTGCCAACATTGAACAGCAGATTGTCAACTTTATGATTTTGCGGCGACGGGCATAACCTGTCGGTTGACACTTCAACAAGAACAACACCACTCTTGGCAAAATAACACAGCGGTTATGCATCGAAGCAAAAGCTGCACGAAAACCGCCACTCTTAGAGCGTGAACGCGCGAGACCACGAGCTTCGACGCATACGACGAAACTGCGGGGATTCCACCAGTTCACAATAGATTGCCAAAAACCAGACCCGGAAACCGAAAATCGTAGAGTTGGACCCTTTTTAAAGAACTAATAATAAGTGTTTTAAAAAAGGTCCAACTTTACGATTTTCGGCTTCCGAGTCTGTTTTTTGGCAATCTACTTTGCAACTGTCGCTTTCCCACAGGCTTCGCACACGGGGCTTTGCTTCCCGCCTCACCCGGCTGCATCACAGCCTGCCCACGGTCTTTGATCGACCTGACTGGGCATCACTGGGCTGCAGCATACCCGGGCTTTTTTGCTTCCCACCTCACCCAAAAAAACAAGGGCTGCAACCCCTCTCCGGGCTCCTTTCCCTCCCGCGCCCAAAATTCTAAGGCTGCAGCACCGCCTCCCCGGCTGTTTGCTTCCCACCTCACCCAAAATCTAAGGCTGCAGCACGGCTCTTTACTTCCCACCTCAATCAAGAGTGCAGCACGGCCCGGGCTCTTTGCATCCCACCTCGGGCCTCGGGCACTAGGGCTACAACGTGAGACACTTCCCAGCACGAAGAACACAAAATGAAGCGCCCCGGGACCCCGGAGCTTCGACATGTATCTCGGCAGAACTTTTACGGCAAAACAACTAAAAGAATGTTCTTTATCAGCCTGATTCCACCCTTACCAACTGCAAATTGCACTCGGACGCCACACTGGCGCACAATCTGCATGTTGCGCACACGCAGGTGGACTGCTACGCAACCAAAAAATTGGCTGGCAGAGGCCTGCACGTTCCAGACATGCTCGAAAACGCAACACCACGTGGCCAGTCACACGGATCCATTTCAGGGTCCGAAAAATTACAGAAAACATAGGACACGTCAGATGACCTCCACAGTTAGGAGTCAGAGAAACTTCCGGTTCCAAATGAGACTTTGCCGCACGTTCTTCTGCTATTCTTCGAAATTTTAAGGGAGACTGGCAAGACGTAGATCGGAACTGATCAAGAGGCTTATTTGTTTTGCTCACAACGACCGGCTGTGTAAAGCAGATCTGGCTTCTGCCCGCGAAAAAAAAGGCGCAAGCGGGCCCAGAAATGGCTCCTAAATCTGGGCCCCAATTTGGGGCTCCAAACTGGGTGACCTTGTGCCTTCAGAAAAGAAATCCACAGCCCAGGGCCCATTTTCGGTGCCCGGAATACAGCTGCTTTTTTGGAACCTGCTTAAGTTCAAAAAATGCTGCAGTCAACTCACACAAGAACAAGATATTCTGTCTCGACTGTTTGGATCAAGAAAACAAAAACGCCGTCGATTGTGTGGCTTGCCAGACTGATCTTTGGCTGGCATCCAAGACAAAGCAGTTTTGCAGTGTTCACGTAAGATTTTTCTCGCACTGTGGAGGTCACGTGATGCGTCCTACGTTTCTTGTGATTTTTTAGGTCCTGAAACTGCACTTCAAGTGATGAGACATACGCAGCATTGTTCTTTGATCGCCTCGACAAGTGTCGTCAGAAAAGGATCAACGCTTTCTAGAGACAGGCGGATCATAAGGTTGACATTTCGCTGTTCAATGCTGGAAAGTTATTTGACAGGTAGCGACTTGCTCCCACCTCCACCCATGCAACCGAAGCCCCAGTCTACTGCCAACATTGAACAGCAGATTGTCAACTTTATGATTTTGCGGCGACGGCATAACCTGTCGGTTGACACTTCAACAAGAACAACACCACTCTTGGCAAAATAACACAGCGGTTATGCATCGAAGCAAAAGCTGCACGAAAACCGCCACTCTTAGAGCGTGAACGCGCGAGACCACGAGCTTCGACGCATACGACGAAACTGCGGGGATTCCACCAGTTCACAATAGATTGCCAAAAACCAGACCCGGAAACCGAAAATCGTAGAGTTGGACCCTTTTTAAAGAACTAATAATAAGTGTTTTAAAAAAGGTCCAACTTTACGATTTTCGGCTTCCGAGTCTGTTTTTTGGCAATCTACTTTGCAACTGTCGCTTTCCCACAGGCTTCGCACACGGGGCTTTGCTTCCCGCCTCACCCGGCTGCATCACAGCCTGCCCACGGTCTTTGATCGACCTGACTGGGCATCACTGGGCTGCAGCATACCCGGGCTTTTTTGCTTCCCACCTCACCCAAAAAAACAAGGGCTGCAACCCCTCTCCGGGCTCCTTTCCCTCCCGCGCCCAAAATTCTAAGGCTGCAGCACCGCCTCCCCGGCTGTTTGCTTCCCACCTCACCCAAAATCTAAGGCTGCAGCACGGCTCTTTACTTCCCACCTCAATCAAGAGTGCAGCACGGCCCGGGCTCTTTGCATCCCACCTCGGGCCTCGGGCACTAGGGCTACAACGTGAGACACTTCCCAGCACGAAGAACACAAAATGAAGCGCCCCGGGACCCCGGAGCTTCGACATGTATCTCGGCAGAACTTTTACGGCAAAACAACTAAAAGAATGTTCTTTATCAGCCTGATTCCACCCTTACCAACTGCAAATTGCACTCGGACGCCACACTGGCGCACAATCTGCATGTTGCGCACACGCAGGTGGACTGCTACGCAACCAAAAAATTGGCTGGCAGAGGCCTGCACGTTCCAGACATGCTCGAAAACGCAACACCACGTGGCCAGTCACACGGATCCATTTCAGGGTCCGAAAAATTACAGAAAACATAGGACACGTCAGATGACCTCCACAGTTAGGAGTCAGAGAAACTTCCGGTTCCAAATGAGACTTTGCCGCACGTTCTTCTGCTATTCTTCGAAATTTTAAGGGAGACTGGCAAGACGTAGATCGGAACTGATCAAGAGGCTTATTTGTTTTGCTCACAACGACCGGCTGTGTAAAGCAGATCTGGCTTCTGCCCGCGAAAAAAAAGGCGCAAGCGGGCCCAGAAATGGCTCCTAAATCTGGGCCCCAATTTGGGGCTCCAAACTGGGTGACCTTGTGCCTTCAGAAAAGAAATCCACAGCCCAGGGCCCATTTTCGGTGCCCGGAATACAGCTGCTTTTTTGGAACCTGCTTAAGTTCAAAAATGCTGCAGTCAACTCACACAAGAACAAGATATTCTGTCTCGACTGTTTGGATCAAGAAAACAAAAACGCCGTCGATTGTGTGGCTTGCCAGACTGATCTTTGGCTGGCATCCAAGACAAAGCAGTTTTGCAGTGTTCACGTAAGATTTTTCTCGCACTGTGGAGGTCACGTGATGCGTCCTACGTTTCTTGTGATTTTTTAGGTCCTGAAACTGCACTTCAAGTGATGAGACATACGCAGCATTGTTCTTTGATCGCCTCGACAAGTGTCGTCAGAAAAGGATCAACGCTTTCTAGAGACAGGCGGATCATAAGGTTGACATTTCGCTGTTCAATGCTGGAAAGTTATTTGACAGGTAGCGACTTGCTCCCACCTCCACCCATGCAACCGAAGCCCCAGTCTACTGCCAACATTGAACAGCAGATTGTCAACTTTATGATTTTGCGGCGACGGGCATAACCTGTCGGTTGACACTTCAACAAGAACAACACCACTCTTGGCAAAATAACACAGCGGTTATGCATCGAAGCAAAAGCTGCACGAAAACCGCCACTCTTAGAGCGTGAACGCGCGAGACCACGAGCTTCGACGCATACGACGAAACTGCGGGGATTCCACCAGTTCACAATAGATTGCCAAAAACCAGACCCGGAAACCGAAAATCGTAGAGTTGGACCCTTTTTAAAGAACTAATAATAAGTGTTTTAAAAAAGGTCCAACTTTACGATTTTCGGCTTCCGAGTCTGTTTTTTGGCAATCTACTTTGCAACTGTCGCTTTCCCACAGGCTTCGCACACGGGGCTTTGCTTCCCGCCTCACCCGGCTGCATCACAGCCTGCCCACGGTCTTTGATCGACCTGACTGGGCATCACTGGGCTGCAGCATACCCGGGCTTTTTTGCTTCCCACCTCACCCAAAAAAACAAGGGCTGCAACCCCTCTCCGGGCTCCTTTCCCTCCCGCGCCCAAAATTCTAAGGCTGCAGCACCGCCTCCCCGGCTGTTTGCTTCCCACCTCACCCAAAATCTAAGGCTGCAGCACGGCTCTTTACCACCTCAATCAAGAGTGCAGCACGGCCCGGGCTCTTTGCATCCCACCTCGGGCCTCGGGCACTAGGGCTACAACGTGAGACACTTCCCAGCACGAAGAACACAAAATGAAGCGCCCCGGGACCCCGGAGCTTCGACATGTATCTCTCTCACCAAGAGAGATAGACCTCGGTGCCGAAAGGCGGCCCAAGGAGCAGGAGAGCAAGCGCCAAGATCACCAAGATTCCGACAAGAAGAAAGCGAGGAAGAAGTCACCCGGTGACCTGGGCGACTAGGAGTTACACTCAGCAGCAGGCCTGCACATCCCACCCCAGGTCCCTTTACGATCCCTCCTGCAAGCCCAAGCAGTGCACGACCAGCTCAGCCCCAGGAGAGGAAGCTGCAGGGGGTCCTTGCAGCAAGCCGTAACAACAATGCTGCACATGGGCTCAGAAGAGATCAGTCAGACGCCGGATGGCCTCATCCGCATGGAACAGAGGTGGAAAAAGAAACCTGCTGCTGAGTGTAACCCTCCTAGGCTGTCGCTGGGCGACTGCGAGTGGAGTGTTTTTCTCAGGTGCTGCTCGCTATCTGCTCAAGCAGTGGGAGCGTCTCTGGGTGCTGCATCGTAGACTCTGTGTCTTACAATGGCACCAGGTCACTGGGTGACTTCTTCCTTGCTTTCTTTTTGTTGGAATCTTGGTGTCTTGGCGCTTGCTCTCCTGCTCCTCGGGCCGCCTTTCGCACCTAGATCTATCTCTCTTGGTGAGAGTGCAGGACTCTCGCGCTTCTTGCTCGACTTTGTGGGGGGGTGCGCTGAGTTTGTGCAATATAGTGATTCGGCTGTGCCCGAACCAAGCATTATGCCACGGTTCTGCAAAGTGTGGCAAAATACTCTCCGGGGCCATATCCTGCAGGCAAAAGTGCTTTGTCTCTGGTGGAAGTTGCATTATGCCATGGTTCTACAGCGTGGCAAAATACTTGGGTGCCAAATTTTCACAGTGACAGCTTGGAGCACCACTTTGCATCCTTCTGGAGTGACAGCTCTCGAGCACCACTGCATGGTGTGGTAGGTGGCTTAAGCTTCATTTGCATTGGGGGTGGATTTTGGATTCCTCTTGTAAGCTTTTGGGGGGTGCGCCTGAGTTTGTGCAGGTGATTCGGCTGTGCCCGAACCAAGCATGATGCCACGGTTCTGCAAAGTGTGGCAAAATACTCTCCGGGGCCACATCCTGCAGGCAAAAGTGCTTTGTTTCTGGTGGAAGTTGCATTCTGCCACGGTTCTACAAAGCGTGGCAAAATACTTGGGTGCCATATTTTCACAGTGACAGCTTGGAGCACCACTTTGCATCCTCCTGGAGTGACAGCTCTCGAGCACCACTGCATGGTGTTGTAGGTGACTTGAGCTTCATTTGCATTAGGGGTGGATTTTGGATTCCTCTTGTAAGCTTTTGGGGTCTCCTTTACGTGGTCCTTGAGTGGTTCCTTCGTGCTATGGGCTATGGATTTTGATTTGGAACTACGTGCAGCTGTGTCGAGAGTCGGTCTCATCACGCAGCTGGATTCCTGTTGGCCTGATCTGCTCCGTGAGGAGCAACTTGTTGGAGCTGTGCCGCAGGGACCACCATCAGTGCCCTCAGTGCAAGTGAACGATGTTGTTGGTGCAGAATGTCCAACAGTACCATCCTTTGTGCCTCGTACCTCCGGGTCATGCAGGTTACCAGTGTGCGAGAGTGGTGATCGTGCAAGAGCCATTGCCTTGTGGTCCACAATCATAGTGGCTGGTGCTGCCTCGACCCCTGTTGGGCTTCTGGTGATAAATGCTCCAGACGATGAGACCGCAAAGAAGATCCTGTTGGATGTCTTTGCTCGCAAGGCGACGGCAACTTTGCGATCCAGAGCAGGCTCGCTACTGCAGTATCTTCGCTGGGTTCGAGTCAGCTATGTTGACCGCATTACCATCTTTCCACTTGAAGAGGTCAGATTGTACAATTACGTCTGTTTCCTAAGGGAGAACTCAGCCCCGCCTACGAAAGCAGAGCGTTTTGTGCAATCAGCCAGATTTGCTTGCACTTTGCTTGGAGCTGAGACATGCCTTGTCCAAATTTCGAGCAGAGTTACTGGTGCTACGGTGGAGGCTGTCAAGAAACGAGCACTGCGCAAGAGACCACCCTTCACCGTCGCCCAGGTGAAGCGCTTGGAGAGTATTGCTTGTGGGGAGCCTTCAGTGGCAGCCATATTTGCAGGCTACATGTGTGCCTTGATTTATGCAAGACTGCGCTTCTCCGATCTGCAGATGTGCTATAACGAGCCCACTGTTGATGCGTATGAGGGAAAGTCGGTTATAGACTTTGGACTTTATGGAACCAAAACTTCATCCAGGAGGCGTGCCACGGTCTTCCGGCTGCTCCCCGCGTCGGCCACGGGGCCCGGGTTGTTGGAAGATGATTGGCTCCTGAAGTGGATGGAGAATCGTCAGGCGATGGGTTTGATTGCCAGTGAAGATGACCCCATGATGCCATCTCCGACTCCGGATGGGACGTTCCATGCGTTCAAGCTTTCTTCGTCTGATGCGTGTGTCTGGTTACGTGAACTGCTGTGTGGCACTGCATCAGCTGATGAACTGGTGGATCTTGGCACACACTCAGCAAAGGCCACAGTTCTGTCCTGGTTGACCAAAGTGGGTGCACCGCCGAAGCTTCAAAGGCGTGCTGGATATCATGTTGGCAAAGCGGGACGGTCTGAGCTTGAATATGGTCATGATGCTGCTGCCGATATTCTTCGAAACATCGAACAAGTTCTCCAAATTATTCGAGCAGGTCTGTTTGATCCAGATCTCCCGCGTCTCAGGCGGTGGACAGGCTGTACCGACTTCAACTCTGCACTTGCCCAGCTGGATACCAAAGCCGAGCCGGCTGCAAAAAGGTCCAAGCGAGTGTCGGCTCTCCTCCGGAGTTCTTCATCCGAACTCAGCAGCTCCTCTAGCTCGGATGATGAAAGCTCGGGGTCCGGGAAGGAAGATGACGCTGGGCAGCTTGCTGCCAGTCGTGAGACGTGCGTCTTGAATGGACCTGCTGTTCTTGACAGTCTTCATTACTTTCGGCACGATGCTCGAGGAACGATTCATTGTGCCCAAGCAGTCTGTGATGATGACGCAGTTGTTTTCCTGTGTGGGCGTTTGGCCACCAGTGCGCACAGCAAGTTGGACAACCGACCTGCAGTGCTTCTGAACCCATGCGCGTCCTGTTTTCGCGGCGATTAGGGGTTTGCTAGGAGCCTTCCCGTTTTGCCCGCCGCCTCCTTTCCGCTAGGGTTGTTGCTGCCGCTTGGGTTGTAGTTATCCTACGTTTTGCCCAAGGTGTCTTGCTGTGCAATGCGCAACCCTAGCTTTGCCAGGAATGCCAAATGTCCTGCGTAGTGTGCTACTGCAGAAAAATGAGTTGCGCATGCGGAATGCATTTTGACTTTACTGCAGGCAGACGATTGTGACTTTACTGCATGCAGCAACAGCCCACGCTTGACCTGCCAGTTTTGCTGTTCGAGGATCGCGTGTAGTCAGACTAGGGCCATGTCTTACGTTGACTCCAGTGCTACCTTTAGGCAGAGGTGCTTGGCCATTGAACTGCCTGCCGACGTCATCCAGGTCCTTTCGGATCGGGGCTGGGCAACCTTTGCCAATTTTGCTCATGCTCCTAAGGTTATGCCCGGACAACAAGGGGCCGAAGCAGCGCTACAGGTTGTGCTCGATTCCGTCTTAGGAGCTCAGTTCGGGGCCCATGAAGCGGCCTTGCGTCGCCTGCACTGGGAGAGTTGGACTCTCACGGCTGCGGACCTGAAAAAGAAGCTGGACTCTGCTGAGGATGTGGCCCCCCGCAAGTTGCCTGTTGCTGAGATCGGTGCCCGACTCACAATCCTGGCCCCTAAGTTGTCCCCTCTGAAGTTGCAGGGTGTGTTGGAACCTTCCCATGCTGCCATCAACATCTTTGCCCAAATGCTTGATGAGAATCGTCTGCGGTATGTTGAGTGGCACAAGCTTACTACTCGCACCCAGGAGGTCAACAGCACGACTGAGGATCCGATGCTGAAAGCTTGGAAGCCTGATAAGAATGGTGTTGTGCGTGAGGTCATGGCCCCCAATCATTTGCGTGCGACAGTTGCCTCGGAGCTGGATGTCCATAACGCCCTGCGACGAAGGGGTGTGTGTTATGCGATTGCGCGCCTGATGTCTTTTGAGGCCCATGAGTCCTTGATCCTCCATCTCTTTGATGCTTATCAAAGCACTCCGCCGGAGGGCTACCAAAGGATTAACATGGCCCAAGTCGCAGCTTGTGATCGTGAGATCCACCTTCGCTTGTCGGAAGAGTGTCGTGACGGTTTCTCTCCAGGGGCTGATGGTCCCCTGCCCCTGGATCGCTTCGTGGCCCCCGTACTTCGCATGAGATCCGTTGAGCAACTCGTGCTTCCCAGGGAAGGACATCCGCGTGCTGGGTCCACTCCCGGCGGAGGATCTGGTCGCAAGCGGAAGCGCAACCGGAGCCAGCCGGCCGCCACCCCCGCGCCTGCGGCTGCGGCTGCGCGCAAGCCCAAGGGTTCGAGTAAGGGGTCCAAACAGCCTTATATGCCTGCTGCCCTCCGGGGTGGGGTCCCCACGAATCCGAAAGGTAAGCCTCTGTGTTGGTCCTTCAACTTGAAGCGTTGCAGCAATGGGGGTGTCGACTGCCTGGATTGCAATCGAGGTGAGCATGTGTGTTGTGTGCCCGGATGTTTCGGCAAGCATGCCTTCCTGGATTGTCCGAATAAGCCCTCCTCGTGACTAGGCCCTGGGGCCTCCGGTGCTCGGCTGCCCCCCCCTCCTGATGGAGTGGAGGCAGTTGTCGACACAACGGGGAGCAGCTCTGTCGCTTCCCAAGGTTTTGGCCGTGCTGCTCTCAGTGACCAGTGCACTTTTGCTTCCGTGTTCTCTCGGCATCCAGCCGAGCTTTTTGCCGAACAAATGCTGTCTATCGACGATTTTTCCAATGATGCAATCTCTAGCCTTTGCGAGTTGCTCCCGCATGAAGCTTCTAGCCGACAGTCTGCCACAGGCAGTGCTGTCGGCACGGGCTGTTGGATCCAGGGGTCTCGATGGGGGTTGCGTCGCAATAACCGATTGTTTCCGTTTGTGACGCGTGTCCTTAACGCGGTGGTGCGCCAGACGGCCTCCGATCATGTCTGGACTTCCGTGGTGGTCTTTTTCAATGTTCAGACTGCCAAACATCGCGATGCCAACAACGGGCCGGAGCCCAACTTGCTTGTACCTGTTGGCACCTTCTCGGGTGGTCAGGTTTTCGTCCTTGATGGTACGGGCCAGGATTCTGCGGTGTTTGATGGCGTTGAGTACAAGGGCCGACTGCTGGATCCCTTCTGTCAGCCGTGCTTTCTGCCTGCCCGTGACTTTGAGCATTTCACCTTACCGTGGGCGGGACATCGGGTGATGATTGTGGCTTTCTCCATTGCCCCTTCCGGGGTGCTGGGCATGGAGGATGCCAGGCAGTTATCCTGCCTTGGCTTCGAGTTGCCTGCTCGCTTGCTTCGGGAGACTGGAGTGCCTGCTCCTGTGGCAGATGTGTCTAATCCCTTGGGCCCTGTGGCGCTTGAGTTATTTGCCGACCCGCCACTGGTCACAGCTGCCTTGCGAGCTAGGCACGTGCACGCGGTTGCTTTTCATCATCGGCCTCGTGGAGGGCGTGTCCCGGTCTGTCGCCTTGACCCCAAGGTCGCCCTGCAGGCTGACCTGCTCTTGGATCGCCTCTCGCGCCGCCAAGCTGCTCTGCTGTTTGCCATTGTGCCCCCACCGGGAGGCAAGTCCGATGACCTGGGAACCTTTGTGCTACGGGCCATCCGTGCATGCTTGCAGGTCCGGCTGCCCTTCTGTGTTGGAATGCCTTCTCGGAGTCGGCGTTGGGCGTCGTCGGAGTGGCTGCACCTCCGTGCCTGCTGTGGCTGCTTTGAGGTGGACCTGTGTATGTGGGGCGCGGAACGCGTGTTGTCTGTGACCTTTCTGCACAATGTGCCGGCCTTCGCGTCTTTGTCACGCCGCTGTGATAACTCCCATACTCACTTGCCTTGGTCGCGGGATGAACCGCCTGCTCAAGTGACTCGATTCCTGCCCTCTGGGTTCTGTGATGCGTTTGCTGAGGTCGCCCTGCCCTTTTTGCATTCCGCGATCGCTGACTTGCCTCTGCGCGTCGCCAGTGCAGCCACTGAAGGTTCCTTTCGCCCCAGCAAATTCCCGCCCTTAGTGCCGGAATTTCGAGCTGTCTACCGGATTCGTGTGCCCTCGCCGGTTGAGTTGCCCGCGAAAGTGCCCCCTGACGGGTTGCCTGGCTTTCCTCATGTTGCCTCGGGTTCGGTCCTGCTTTCCGGGGGCCGAGCCCTTTCTGCCGCTGTTCATCAGTTGCGAGGGGGGGAAGCGCCCGAACAGCAAAGGGAGGAACTGCAGCAACCAGATGTGTTATGCCCAGGAGAGCATTCAGCTATGGTTGAACCAAGCCGGGTCGTGTATTATGCTTTGCCCTGGAACGTGCAAGGGTTTGTGGACGCTGCGCTTCAGTGTCAACATCCTTGTGACACCTTTGCGTGCAGTGACACTGCCATCAAAGAAACTGTTGACTGGATTGCATCTTCTTCACCCAGTGAGGTTTGTGCGTTTAGAGCTGGCCAACTTAAGCGCTTTCTCCACTTGGCTTCCGGGTTGGCTAAGGAAGAGAAGGCCCTTCATGCCTCTCTGCATCCAGAGGTGCGAGCGGTGCTAAGGGGGAAGAGAGTACTCCTCTTTCAGGCTTTGCTCCATGAGGCGGGGATACAAGATAAGCACTTAGTGAAGGAGATGCTTAACGGATTCAGCCTCGTTGGGGAAGTCCCAGCCTCGGGCCAATTCCCACCTCTGTACACTCCTGCATCCATTTCGCCAGAAGAGCTGCGTCTGCTTGCGCCCTGGGTGCGCGGTAGGCTGAACGCTCAACGAGGTGGCCGTGATGTGCAGGTGGAGCAATCGGTAGCAGATGAAGCAAGTCTGCAAGCCTCGGATGGCTCTGGTTGGTTGCTAGGGTCCTTCTCGGAGGAGGAACTTGATCGATTCTTTCCTGATGGTTGGGTGCCATCCCGGAGGTTTGGCATTGATCAGGGGAGGAAAGTCCGAGGTATTGACGACCTCAGTGCCTCGATGGTTAACTCTTCTTGTGGAACCAATGATAAGCTCACTCTTCAAGATATCGACGTCATCGTTGATATTGCCCGTGCGTTTGGTCATGCAGTTGCCCGTTTTGCGCCAACCTCCCTGCAAGGGATTTCGGGCCGGGCGATGGATTTGAAGAGTGCTTATAAGCAACTTGCGATTGACCCTGCTCATGGATGGGCAGCCATCCTGGCTGTGTGGAACCCGAAGCTAGAAAGATTTGAGTACTACAGATTCACGACACTGCCTTTTGGCTCCATTCACGCGGTTGGAGCCTTCAACAGAGTGGCGAAAGGTGTAAGGCAGATCCTGGTCAAAGTCTTCCGATTAGTGGTGTCCAACTTTTACGATGACTTTTGTCATCTGGAGCTGGACTGTTTGGTGGAGACGTCGCATGAGCTTGCTTTGGCTGTGATGCAGTTGCTTGGGTGGTCTGTGGCGAATGATGAACACAAAGCACTTCCTTTTGCAAAGCTCTTTACCATTCTTGGAGTACAGCTTGATTTGAATGAAGCGTGTCGTGGCCTTCTTCGCGTAGCGAACAAGGAGGGTCGAGTTGCCGCCATTCTGGAGTTGGTGGAAAAGATCTGCCAGGAGGGCACCCTTCATCCAGGGCTCCTGGCCAAGCTCCGAGGCAGGATGATGTATGCCTCTTCACACACGTTTGGGAGAGTGGCAGTGCTGGCAACCAGGGTGCTCTCACGCAAGCTGGCGATTGGTGGTCCCGTAAAACTGACTCGGAAGGAGATTGATGTCATCCGGGGTGCTGCGGACCTACTAGCTCGCTCAGAAGCCCGTGAAGTGTGTTTCCTTCAACCAGAGTGCCCGGTGTTGGTCTTCACAGATGGCGCGTGCGAATCCAAGAGTCTCTTGACTACGCATGGTGCAGTACTCATTGATCCCCTGCAGCAAGTCAAGAAGTTTTTCGGTGAACCTGTCCCTGAACCGCTACTAGATCGATGGAGGCAAGGGGGAAAGACGCAGTTGGTAGGCCAAGCAGAAGCGCTGCCGGTCCTGGCTGCAAAAACTTTGTGGCGCCTCCTGCTGGTACATCGGAAAGTGTTATGGTTCTTGGATAATGAATCTGCCAAGGCTGCATTCGCTAGTGGCTCTTCTGCGGTGGATGATACCTTTGAAATTGTGAGCCACTCCCTTGTGCTGGACCAAGAGCTCAAGGCTTACAACTGGTACTCAAGAGTGCCGTCGTGTGCAAACATCAGTGACGCTGCCTCTAGGTTGGCCTTCGAGCAGTATGATGATTCATTCAGGCGTGAACACTTGGACTGGACGTGTGAACCTCTGGCATCCCTCTTGGAGGGAAGGGATGCGATCGCCCAGCATGTGAAAGGGTTGTAGTCGCCTGGGGCGATCGGGAGCTTGGTGCTCGTCCTAACCTTCTCACTTCGGTTGGACCGAAGCGAGATTGTGTTTTCCAGATGCTGGGAGATTGCACCTCATTGGAAAAAGATGGGAGTTCGCATGTGCTTCTTGTTGTGCAAGTAGAACCGGGATTCTCATGGGAATGATACTTGCATTTCTACGTTTCGAAGAGTTTGCCAATTTTTACGATAAGAGCCATTTCGCGAATGCGATAGTGCTTTATCGTTTAGGATTGGCAAATTGTTTTTCTACCTGGGGTAGAAAAAGAAATCTCTTTGAAACGTTGTCTTTATTTTTTTCACGTTCACGTACATGTCTGTAAGAGCAAGGTTTGGTACCTGCATCTTTTGGATTTGTACTTTTCTTGCCAACATGCGTAACAGCTTCTCAGTGCTTGTTGCATGAGTTGTGAACATGTGTGGCATGTTTGTCGCTCAAGCTTGGGGCTTGAAAATTTTTCACCCGCCCGCCCACCCGGGGTTGTAGTCGCCTGGGGCGATCGGGAGCTTGGTGCTCGTCCTAACCTTCTCACTTCGGTTGGACCGAAGCGAGATTGTGTTTTCCAGATGCTGGGAGATTGCACCTCATTGGAAAAAGATGGGAGTTCGCATGTGCTTCTTGTTGTGCAAGTAGAACCGGGATTCTCATGGGAATGATACTTGCATTTCTACGTTTCGAAGAGTTTGCCAATTTTTACGATAAGAGCCATTTCGCGAATGCGATAGTGCTTTATCGTTTAGGATTGGCAAATTGTTTTTCTACCTGGGGTAGAAAAAGAAATCTCTTTGAAACGTTGTCTTTATATTTTCACGTTCACGTACATGTCTGCAAGAGCAAGGTTTGGTACCTGCATCTTTTGGATTTGTACTTTTCTTGCCAACATGCGTAACAGCTTCTCAGTGCTTGTTGCATGAGTTGTGAACATGTGTGGCATGTTTGTCGCTCAAGCTTGGGGCTTGAAAATTTTTCAAGCCCCAAGCTTGAGCGACAAACATGCCACACATGTTCACAACTCATGCAACAAGCACTGAGAAGCTGTTACGCATGTTGGCAAGAAAAGTACAAATCCAAAAGATGCAGGTACCAAACCTTGCTCTTACAGACATGTACGTGAACGTGAAAATATAAAGACAACGTTTCAAAGAGATTTCTTTTTCTACCCCAGGTAGAAAAACAATTTGCCAATCCTAAACGATAAAGCACTATCGCATTCGCGAAATGGCTCTTGCGCGTCTTTTTGCTGTGGAGGCCTTGCGTTTTTTTTTCGTGCTGTGGAGGCCTTGCACATTTTTTTTGCTGTGGAGGCCTTGCGCGTTTCTTTTTTTTTGCTGTGGAGGCCTTGCGCGTTTTTTCGCTTGCAGCACGCTTTGCAAGGTTTAGGGCTGGTTTCGGGCTCAGGGTTTAGGGTTTAGGGTTTAGGGTTCAGGGTTCAGGGTTCAGGGCTCAGGGTTTAGGGGTTTAGGGTGTAGGGTTTAGGGTTCATGGGTTTAAGAGTTTTGGGTTCTAGGGTTCAAGGTTTAGGGTTTAGGTTTTTTTTGCAGCACGCTTTGCACGGCTAAACATAAACAGCGGGGGGGTTGGGGGGGGCGCAGCCCCCCCCCCCCATTTGCAAACACAATGCTCGTACGATGGGTTTCAACAAGAGGCAGCGGGGGTTGGGGGGGGGCGCAGCCCCCCGCATTTGCAAACACACGGCTCGCACGACGGGCTTCAACAAGATTCAAATGTTTTGCAGCACGCTTGCACGGCTAAAAAAAAGCGGGGGGGTTGGGGGGGGCGCAGCCCCCCCCATTTGCAAACACAATGCTCGTACGATGGGTTTCAACAAGATTCACATACTTTGAAGCACGCTTTGTACGGCTTTAAAACCAAAAAAAGCAGAGGGGTTGGGGGGGTGCATGTACAATGGGTTTCAACAAGGTTCATATGGGTCATGCATGCTTGCGCGGCCAAAAAACAGTGGGGGGGGTTGGGGGGGCACAGCCCCCCCCCCCATTTGCAAACACAATCATATTCAACTTTGAAGCACGCTTCTGCACGACTTTGAAAAGAAAAAAAGAAGGCAGCGGCGGGGTTGGGGGGGGGGCGCAGTCCCCCCCATTTGCAAACACACGGCTCGCACGACCGGTTTCAACAAGATCCATATGTTTTGCAGCACGCTTGCACGTCTGAAAACAAACAGCGGGGGGGCTGGGGGGGGCGCAGCCGCGTTTTGTTTTTTGCTGTGGAGGCTGGGCGCGTTGTTTTTTTTGCTGTGGAGGCCGGGCCCGTTTTTTCTTTTTGCTCCGGAGGCGCGGGCTGGCTAAAAATAAACAGCGGGGGGGTTGGGGGGGGGGGCAGCCCCCCCCCCATTTGCAAACACAATGCTCGTACGATGGATTTCAACAAGAGGCAGCGGGGGGGGTGGGGGGGGCGCAGCCCCCCCCATTTGCAAACACACGGCTCGCACGACGGGTTTCAACAGAATTCAAATGTTTTGCAGCACGCTTCACGGCTAAAAAAAACGGGGGGGTTGGGGGGGGCGCAGCCCCCCCCATTTGCAAACACAATGCTCGTACGATATGTTTCAACAAGAGGCAGCGGGCCATTTGCAAACACACGGCTCGCACGACGGGTTTTAACAAGATTCAAATGTTTTGCAGCACGCTTGCACGGCCAAAAAAAAGCGGGGGGGTTGGGGGGGGGGCGCAGCCCCCCCCCATTTGCAAACACAATGCTCGTACGATGGGTTTCACTCGACTCGATTCCGCAGCGGTCTGGTCTGACCTACTAGCTAGCTGTAGCTCACGACTTGTTGTCGCGGCCGCTCTGTGGCGGCGGTTAACAGCTTCGGGTATGGACATGCAAGGCAACTGCACAGGAACCGAAGTTCAACAAACTGTGCAGTACAGGGTCTCCAGCGCTCACAGTCGCTCAACCTAGCGTTCTCGCGCTTACTAACTAGGGAGTAGACTGTGACAGCTCAGCTGAACAGTGAATGAATTGCCAAAACGAAGAAAGCAAAAACACATCACGCCACTCTGCCTTGGGCAGGGGGCCGGAAACGGCAACCCCGAGACAAGTGCTGCGCAAGCCCTGTACAACTTCAGCGCTGAGCTACAAAATGGTCAGCTCAATGATGGATCTCACTCATGAAAAGCAGTCAGTTGAGGACCTCCATGGAGGGACGGACTCAGAGTCCACTAGAGCATCGAAATGCACTCCACAGACCAATTTCAAGTGAAACGGAGTCCACAACAAGCCCACGAGGAAAGAGAACCATCAGAGCAATCCCAAGAACACCTCAGCGGCAAGTACACAGCGTAGGGGACCATCACGTTGAGGAAGCCCAATGCACCCACCAGATAAGAAAATAAAATAGCAGCAGCATATTGAATAGAAGGGCCGATAATACGGCACCCCCGCCCACAGGCCAGGTTGCCGTGAAGCCTGGCAATCGCAAGTGGCCAAGAAAAACCAAGCAAGTATGGGGTGAGTGTGTGGTACTGCTCCAGCACATTGACATGCATTGTACAAGCAAAGACCTGAGTCAAATATGGTCAACTCAACGATGATCCAAACTCATAGGGCAGACAGTTGAGGACCTCCATGGAGAATCTGGTACTACAGTGACTCGTCGCATCACGCAAGTTGCCTCATTGCCCGAAAACTCGCCATGGGCCGACCCACGAACTCCCAGAAGGGCTAGGTGGGAAACAGGAACGAACTGTGCACAACGAATGTCGTCACATATCCTTCCAGCTGTTGCAACCGAAAGTGAAAGCACCATGAGGTGGGCCATCAGAGCAGTCCCAGACGTCGCCTCAGCAAAAACGAATTCATCTGCATAGAGACAAACTGTAGCAGCACAATGTAGGGGCCGAAGACGGCGCCCTGCCCATAGGCCTGGTTGCCGTAAAGCCTGACAACCGCAAGTGGCCATACATTCATCCCAAAATGCCTGATTGCCGCAAAGCCTGGCAACCGTAAGTGGCAATGAATAGTCATACAACATGATAAAAGCAAATACGAAATAAATAAACCAAGCACTGAGCATAGGCGCGAGCTCGCTGGCAGTGAAAACACTGTACCTTGCAGTCCGCCCCGAAGCGTTGGTGCGTACATAATGCCTGGCCAGTATCTTCGCCCACACATGAAGCCCAGGTGATCACGAACCTGATTGGCTCCCGCTGCAGCACTGGAATCTGCAGCAACCCTCACTTCTACCAGCAATACTTTTGGCCTGTCTTCAGTGGCCCATCCAGGAATGCTGGTTGCCGGACTTGGGACCGGCACGGCTCGTAAAATAAAGAAGAGCGGACCTGCAGTGAGGATGCTTGAAGGTGTCACTCGTGTATCTCCCAACCGTGGGGCTAACTGCGTTTGCGCAACCAGCTCATCAAGTGGCAAAGGCGTCTCCAAAAACATCCAGTAGCAGAATGCCATGCAAATACCATACCAGATCCATGAAGGCCAGTGAGTGCACCGAGGACAGCCTGAATGCACGGGTCTCTGACATATCGCCATCGTCATTGCATCTTTGAATGGGTGCCGAAGTGCGGCTTCCCGGGCTCAGTATTGAGACACCATGTGCAAAAGCAAGAACTACAGCGTCCGGAGGGGGTCCTGTTGAAGAGAGAACCAGTTTGGCCTCGAACCCGGTTGACCCCCTACCAAAGGAAACATGTGATCCGAGCCGAGAAGCTTACGATGGGTTTCAACAAGATTCACATACTTTGAAGCACGCTTTGTACGGCTTTGAAACCAAAAAAAGCAGGGGGGTTGGGGGGGGTGCATGTACGATGGGTTTCAACAAGGCAACAAGGTTCATATGGGTCATGTGAGCATGCTTGCGCGGCCAAAAAACAGTGGGGGGGATTGGGGGGGGGGGCACAGCCCCCCCCATTTGCAAACACAATGCTCGATGAAGCACGCTTGCACAGCATATTCAACTTTGAAGCACGCTTCTGCACGACTTTGAAGAGAAAAAAAGAAGGCAGCGGCGGGGTTGGGGGGGGGCGCAGTGCCCCCCATTTGCAAACACACGGCTCGCACGACCGGTTTCGAACTCGAACTCGATTCCGCAGCGGTCTGGTCTGACCTACTAGCTAGCTGTAGCTCACGACTTGTTGTCGCGGCCGCTCTGTGGCGGCGGTTAACAGCTTCGGGTATGGACAGCAAGAGACGTCCCGCAGGAACCGGAGTTCAACTAGACTGCAGGCAAAACGGTCTCAAGCGCAACAGAGCCTACTCGGACCTACCGTGGACAGGAAAAGAACGTATTCACACAAACTCTAATGTACAGTGTATATACAAGAGAAACTACAGTACGGCTGGTCTCACAGTCCGCTCACTCACAGGGCTAAACAGTGTGGGCACGCTTGTGCCGCAAATTTCCGGGGGCCGATGCAAGAGCGGCACCCCCGTGCTGATGGAGCAATGCACGGCTGCATTTGGTGACGTGAGTTGAAAAGGATTCGGTACACGAAAGAAGAAGAGCAAAAGACCCCAGGGAGAAGTGAGTCCATCTCATTTTTTCGACGCACTAGACTCTGCAGTCGGGCGATCCGGACATGAGATGCTGGTTTTATGGTGATGTGGCCGAAAGGTCGGCTTCACATGTGCCATCTCTGTACAAATGTCAGAGAAAAATGGCTCAGACAGGGTTGCTAGCCTGTCACCCCGTGCACCCGGAAGGGGGGTGCACCCCCGCGTTTGTGAGAAAATAAAGTCAGCTCTCATCTTCAGGCCGATCCGCTTTCCCCAGCGGGGGGCCTGCGGATACAGCCAAGCACATAACAGTTGGACTGGATTTCGGGGCTTATGGCATCAAGCCTTTCCGATGTGACACCGTCGTCCATGTACCAGGCATCTGACCTGCCCGGTATCAAGCCAACGGTTCTGTAGTGCCCTGTGAGAACGGTTTCACCTAGATGCACAATGATGGAAACGAGGTCATAGGCAATCCAATCACACGCTATGCTGCTGTCACTTTTGAAGATCGGTAAGTGGACACAGCGGTTGTTGAATGTCAGAGGCACTCGGGTTTTCCTCGTGACACCATTGGTCGTGGTGTATCTGGGGAGGACAAGGAAAATGTGAGTTGGAGCTGCGCATAACGCATGCGGCTGGGCCTGCAGGTGCCAGTTAAGGATGAGGGCGTCCAGCTCCCCGTCCTGTATACCTCCAGGTGCTGCAAGAAGTAGCATTGGCGCAGCGGCCTCCCTGATTTCAACAGTACACCCCGCATCAACTGCTACTCTGGCCTCCCAGTGAATGAGACTATCAGTCCATGCCAGCTTAGGGATGATGAACTGTATGAATTCACTCACGTCATGTTGTCTGGTGGGCTGCATCCAGCCTAACATGTACATGCGGAGAAACATCGCTGCATCCCAGTGCGTTTTGGCAAGCGCCTTCTGCCAAGCATCAGGTATGCGACTCCCCGGCCTGAGCTGTGCTTGCCACAGGGTGGCAGTCATGACGGAGTTGATGTAGCATGTGTACTCGGCACACCAGCAGGTGGCCGTGTACATCCTGCGGCACTCAAATGTTTTCCAGCGCCTTTTGCAATGCCATTGCCAGGCCGTGGCGCTGCTGGTTTGGCGGCTGAAGTTGCGCCCCCATCACATTCCAAACTGCGCAGTTGGCCAACTGTCGCAATTTTTGATGCAGGATGTTTGCCCTCGGGTCTCTCATGGCTACTTCGATGAGGAACACTGCCTTGTTCGCCTTCCTGGGGCTCTTGTTTGGGACGCCTCTGGGGGACAAAGCTCTGCGACCTGATTGATGAGCTCCGTCGCCTCTTCCACCGTCAGGCTCTTGGCTGTCGCCGACGGCTCCACCTTCTTGGTGGCCGAATTCCACTCCTGATAGACGAAGCGCTTCTGTTGGTCGAGCCACTGGTGCTTCATTGCATTCTCCACCACCGTGGGGTCGCCTACCATGAAAACTTTTGTAAAGCCACAAAGCGCCTGCAGTCGAAACTCGGTTGAAACAACTGTACACTAACAAAACGTGTTTGACTATGTTCAAGACACATGGCTTACGATAGCGGAAAGGTTTGTCACCCCGCCTTGAGTTATGGCTCTGCCATCAACTCACTCACCTACAAACTCCCAACTTTCAGCACTGCTGGCTGATAGTCGAAAATGTTATCTCAAAGGAACAGTAGGTTTCAAAGCGGTAAACGAAAAGAAACTTGTCAAAACATGCACTGCACAATCTGAAGAAACTAATTTACATCTGCCACTCAATGGAGCTTGATGCACGTAAGGCCGTGTGCATCGTAAGAGCTCCCATTGTGAAGCTCACATCTTGTCCCTTGTCTCACAGCCTTGATGCACGTAAAGTGTGAAGTCGACCAGCACTGGACTTGCACTAAGCCAATGCAATCACAGCCCGGTCACGCTGTTTTACGACTTCGCGAGTTCAAGCTCTTGTGCAGCTACGCCTGAGTGCGTCCGGTCGGACCGCACAGCAACCTAGGAGCTACTGTACGACTCTACCGTGCTCAAAGGCACAAGCTCGGTACTTGAGCCAAAATATTGGCATTGTTACGAATTGCAAAACTACACATGCAAGGGAAAACAACAAGCTTCACTAGCACTAAGCAAGCACTCCATGCATGCTCTGACCTGCTCACATTCGCCCCTCAGCCGAGGCTTCCGGCTCACCAAGAGCTCATAGTGCGTCAAGCACTTCAGCAACGCGGCAAATGGGGTAGGGTGAGGGTGTCGCGTGCGACTCTGGTAGAGCCCGCACATCCTGAGCATTGGCATGCGGCTTGGGCGGCAGCCCGCACTACCGGACGAACGCACGACGACAGCAACCCCTCTCACAAAAGTTGGGGTTTTATAGGAAAAGATCTAGAACGCAATCTGTGTACAATTTATTCCTCATGATTGGAATAAGTTTTAGTGAAAAGGTCTATCTTGTAAAATCTCAAAAGTAATTCCATCTTCTATGTACACATGTGAAACTCAATCACATATATGTGTTGAAGACTCATTCGGTTACACTGACGCGCTTTTTCTTCAGTCGTGGGGCAAGCATGTACAGGATGCGATCTGGTTTCGCGATTTCCTGCTCTCCCAACATTGAGACGGGTGGGTGGGAGGGACAAAAATTTTCTCTCAGCCCGAGCTTGAGCAGCTATCCACATGAATGCAACTGTTGATTCAAGCATGCTGCAAGTCACACAGTTGAAAATCTCGTTCAAGATGCTGAGGAAAATTCTTTGAAAACTTGAAATAATTTCTGCAACTCCCAAAGGTCACAAAAGATCTCTAAAACCCCGCGCTCGAAGGTACAGCGCTACAACTTTAGTTTGAGAGAGAAATGTCAGGCAAGCTGAAATTTTCCCTCTCACAAAAGTTGGGGTTTTATAGGAAAAGATCTAGAACGCAATCTGTGTACAATTTATTCCTCATGATTGGAATAAGTTTTAGTGAAAAGGTCTATCTTGTAAAATCTCAAAAGTAATTCCATCTTCTATGTACACATGTGAAACTCAATCACATATATGTGTTGAAGAATCATTCGGTTACACTGACGCGCTTTTTCTTCAGTCGTGGGGCAAGCATGTACAGGATGCGATCTGATTTCGCGATTTCCTGCTCTCCCGAAATACCCCCTATTTAAGAGAGCTATCAGGTAAGATCGAATGCTTGCCGAATCCATGGAAAAGACTGACACGCAGCAGCTCCCGAAATTCTCAGGGCCTCCTCAGGCTTTCCCCGAGAAGGCCCATCAGCGATGTTCGAGTAACTCGGCACACGACATATCCAGGTATGACTTGGATTGGCATCCTCGGCAGCAGCGAAGCTCCTGATCAACGTGTCCATCGTGTGGGATTTTGAGCGGCCTTTTATGAGCCCAAAGCGACAGCCTTCATTGTCTGTCCAAATGATCACCCGGCGTCCTGAAAAACGATGAGCCAGGTGTATTCGCATGGCCACGACAGCGTAGGTTTCGATTTGTCCAATCAAGTGATCACCATCTGTCTGTTGCAGCGATTCGACCATGTCCTTTGGCATCTCGCCTCCATAAACTTCTGCAGATCCATCGTGTGAGTCGAAAAACACAGCCCCAACTCCGGCCACACCTTTTT